>JAJPUD010001589.1:345857-369687 GCA_023553655.1 Myrmecobius fasciatus
AGAGAGAGAGAGAGAGAGAGAGAGAGAGAGAGAGAGAGAGAGAGAGAGAGAGAGAGAGAGAGAGAGGGAGAGAGATATTAAAGTTTTTATACTTAGCCCCAGAGGATAATTGCTGGAAGTTGTTGAGAGACAAATATAGGCTTGTTGCACAGAAAAGCTTCCAAACAATTAGAACTTAGAATGGGCTGCCTCAGAAAATAGCTGGTTCCTCATTCCTAGACCTCTTCAGGCACTTATCAAAGTTTTTGTATGGGGGAATTCTTGGCTTGGTATAAATTGAATTACTGAGACCCATTCTAGCTCTGAGGTTTTATGATTATTCTGAGAGAATCCACCATGAAACCCTATTATTTCTTGATCTTTTGAGTAAATCTCTTCCTTTGGCATAGAATATTATATCTTGCATTGACCTTAAAGATAATATTATTTTATCCCTATATTTCACAGATAAGGAAATGAAGCCCCTGAGTCCAATTGTCTGATTTAGTACAGTTGTTATTTATTGCCTGGTGTATTGGAAGGAGGGATCACACAGAAAAAATGAAGACATGAGGTGAGAAACCATTCCATATCAATGCCATAAAGCTTCTATTTCCATTCCTGCCATTCATATCCACATTCCACTTAGCTGGTCTTTAAAGCCTGGGATATACATTGTTGAAGTCTCTAGGGAATCATTCAGGAGTTGGCATGAAGTTATATTCTCTTTTTTTCAGTGTCAAGAAGTCTATTTTTTTCTCCCTTCAGCTACCCAGCAAGGCTTTCATTCATTTAACAATAAGAATCTTATTGATTCTGCATATATAAAATGAATCAAATTCATCCACTTTTTCCTCACTGTCGTTGCCTTCATTCTGAACCTTGTTATCCCTCATTGTGTTGGTTGCATTGCTAACTTTTTAGAGTATACCTCCCATTTAACACAGTACTATAGGATATATCTTATATTGGGAGAGCCAGAAGACATAACTGATGAAGTATTGCCAGTGTTTGAATGAGTGTGAAGAATGGGAAAAGTTTTCTCATTTTCAAAGGAAGGAAGAGAAGGAGTCTGTTAGCTTTAGGCCAGTGAACCTGATTTTTATTCCTAGCAAAATTTTGGAATATATTATTTAAGGGATTGTTAGTGAATATCTAGAAAATGAAGCAATGATTACAAAGATCCAATATATATTTATTCAGAATAGAGCATGCATGTTTGTGGCAGCCCTTTTTGTAGTGAAGAAACTGGAAAGTAATGGATGTCCATCAGTTGGAGAGTGGCTGAATAAATTATGGTACATGAATGTTATGGAATATTATTGTCCTGTAAGAAACGACCAGCAGGACAATTTCAGAGAGGCCTGGAGAGACTTGCATAAACTGATGCTGAGTGAAATGAGCAGAACCAGGAGATCATTATACATGGCAAAAATAAGACTATATGATGATCAATTCTCTTCATGATTCTCTTCAACAATGAGATGTTTCAAACCAGTTCCAATTGTTCAGTGATGAATATAGTCAAATACACCCAGGGAGAGGACAATGGGAACTGATTATGGTTCACAACATAGCATTGTCACTGTTTCTGTTGTTTTCTTGCATTTTGTTTTCTTTCTCAGTTTTTTTCTTCCTTCTTGATCCAATTTTTCTTGTCCAACAAGATAACAGTATAAATATATATACACATATTTTATGTAATATATTATACACATATCACACATGTATTACACATATATTATAATATAAACATATTACATATATATTATAAGTATAATACATTATATATTTTATGTAATGCATATATATTAATAACATGTATTGGACTGCCTGACATTTAGGGGAGGGGGTGGGGGGAAAGAGGGGATAATTAGGAACAGAAGACTTGGCAAAGGTCAATGTTGAAAAATTACTCATGCATATGTTTTGTAAATAAAAAGTTTTAATAAATTAAAAAAAGAATAGAGCATGCTAGATTGATCTCATTTCCTTTTATAATAAAAAGTCACCAAACTGTGGTGTCAAGAGGGGCGCTGTTAGATATAGCATATTGTTGTGATTCATTTGATTTAGGTATGTGAAACTGTGACCTTGTTTTAGGGTTTTCTTGACAAAAATATTGGAGGGCTTTTCCATTTTCTTTTGTAGCTCATTTTACAAATGAGGAACTAAGGCAAACAGGGTTAAATGACTTGCCCAGGTTCATCCAGTGAGTAAGTGTTCGAGGCCAGATTTGAACTCTTGAAGACTAGTCTTTCCATTTCTACACCCAGTGCTCTATCCACTGCTACCTAATTGCTTGGAAGCTTACCTAGCTTTTGGCAAAGACTTGATAAAGTCTGTAATTCTATTCTTATGCAAAAGATGATGAGATATGGCTTAAGTAATAGATGAACTTATGCATGGTAGATTGGGAATAGATTGAATGGCCAGATCTAAAGAGTCATCTGTTTGAAGAGGATGAGGAAGAGAAAACAAGCATTTATTTAATGCCTACTATGTTATAAGCACTGTGACAAGTGCTTTACAAATATTATCTTGTTACTTGAAGATACCATCATTAATCATCATCAGCAGCAATCATGAGTATAGTAATTAGAGATCTCCTTGGGGTCGAAAAGTGCTTTCTCTTATACATTATACAGGCTTTGTGACCCTAGGAAAGATACAGCTTCTCAATGACTTGTGCAACTTAAGTCAACTCACAAGCATTTATTAAACATCTACTATATGCTTAAGTGCTAGACCTCTCTAAGATTATAAAAACTATAAGGCCTATTCATCTTTATATCTTTCCCAGTAATTAGTACATAATTTTTATTAGATAACAGTTATTTTTTAAAAGCTTTTTATTTACAAAATATAAGCATAGATAGTTTTCAACACTTACCCTTGGAAAACATTGTTTCAATTTTTTTCTCCATCTCTTTCCTTTTTCCCCCTCACTTAAATGGCAATTAATCCAATATATCTTAAACATATGCAATTCTTGTTTACATATTTCCCAAGTTATCATGTTGTACAAGAAAAATCAGATCAAAAAGGAAAACAAGAGAAAGAAAAAAAATGCAAGCAAATTTTTAAAAAAGTGGAAATACTATATTGTAATCCACTCAGTTTCAACAGTCCTCTCTTTGGGGAGCAGATGGCTCTCTCCATCACAAGAACATTGAAACTGGCCTGAATGACCTCTCTGTTGAAAAGAGCCACATTCATCAGAATTGATTATCACATAATTTTGTTTTTGCAGTGTACAATGTTCTCTTGGCTCTACAGTACCTAGTATATAGTGTCTTACACATAGTAATTACTCTAATGGTTGAATAATTTTTTCAGGAAACAAATTTCTCTCTATAATCCAATTATAGAACTGGGGAAGATTTCTTAGACAGCTTAGAATGTGTAAATGAAGACAACAAGAAGCTTGGGAAGAAGTGGCCATGATATTTTAGAACTTCTGGTAGATAAAAAAAGGGCAAAATCCTAAATCTGGTCTGTTCTGATCTCATCTGATTTGCCAAAATTTGGGTAAGCTACAGTGCAGTTAGGTGGCAGTAGATAGAGCACTGGGTTTGGAAACAGGAAGACTAGTCTTTAAGAGTTCAAATCTCTCCTCAAACACTTACTCACTAGATGAACTTGGGCAAGTCATTTAACCCTGTTTGCCTCAGTTCCTAATCTAAAATAAACTGGAGAAGAAAATGGAAAATGCCCACAATATTTTTGCCGAGAAAAATCCCAAGTTCTGAATCATAAATCTCAAAGTTGGAAGGCACCCAGAGATCATTTACCAACTCATATGACTGCAAGAATGGCTTTCAAAAAAATTCAAAGATAGAAGTAAAATTCCATAGTTCAGACTCTAAAAGAGAAATAAGTTTACTAGGAAGGAATATGGATGCTCTAAAGAATGAAATTCAGGTGATTTAATGGTGGTTGATTCCATTAAGAGAAGAGCAAAGTATTCAAAAGGATTGATTTGTCTGCACAGGGAGATTATCAGTATATTCATATTTTAAAAGAGCATATGTAAGAGTTAGAAATGACAAATGATAGGAAAACTTAAATGTCGAGGTCTAAAAGGATTTATCTAACAAATCAATGAAAATGTAGAGAACTTTATCTGGTTGAGTGCTGTAGGACTCTTTCTTAGTTGTAATTCTGATCAACATTTTTATTGAGGATTTAAAAGAAAATATTAGTTAATTTTGAACATGACAGAAGCAGAGAGGGACAAAAATATTTCTCACATTTCTTAAATGTTGAAAGTTTTGCAAAGCACTTTTGAAGGATGTCAGAATCAGGATCCAGAAAAATCTGATCAATTTGTACTGGTAACCCAAGTGGAACAATACAAAATTGAATAGAGATCAACTTAAGTTGATCCTTCAGCTAAAAAAAAAAAATCAGCTGTATATTACAAGATGTGGGACATACAGGTAAAGATTAGTTCACAAAAAGAACTAATCTAGAAGAAGACCTAGGATTTGAGTGAATTGCAAATTCAAAACAAAATTACAGTGTATCAATAGATAAAAATATAACACAATCTTAGGTTGCATTAATAGAAAGATAGTGCCCAGAATGAGGAAGGTAATAGTTCTATTATACTCAAGCCAAATCAAACCAAAGCTAATATATTTTGTATACTTCTTCATACTGTTTGTAAAATGATGTTGACCAATGAGATGATGCAGGCCTGTTCTAATGATCTTGTGATGAAGAGAGCTATCTACATACACCCAGAGAGAGGACTGTCGGAACTGAGGGTGGATTATGGCATAGCATTTTCATTCTTTTTGTTGTGGTTTGCTTAAATTTTATTCTCTCTCTCTCTCTCTCTCTCTCTCTCTCTCTCTCTCTCTCTCTCTTTTTAAACTTTTTGATCTGATTTTTTTTTTTTTTTTTGCTGAACTCAGGTCCTCCTGACTTCAGGGTTGGTGCTCTATCCATTGTGTCATCTAGCTGCCCCCAATCTGATTTTTCTTGTGCAAAATAATTGTATAAATATGTATACCTATTTTAGATTTAGCATGTTTTTACCTTGTTTAACATATATTGGATTACTTGCCATCTAGGGGAGAGGGTGGGGGGGAAGGAAGGGAAAAATTGGAACACAAGGTTTTTCAAGGGTCAATGTTGAAAAACTTGTTCTTGCATATGTTTTGAAAATAAAAAACTTCAATTAAAAATAAAAAAAATATTGATTTTCTCTTTCTCTATTTTATGCAAGTAAGCATCTAGAGTTATAAAATTATCCCTTAAAACCGCTTTGGCTGTATCCCACAAATTTTGGTATGTTGTCTCATTATTGTCATTCTTCTGGATGAAATTACTGATTGTGTCTATGATTTGCTCTTTCACCCATTCATTAAAAAATTAAAAATTAAAAAAAAATTAAAAAAATAAAGTGATGTTGACAAGAAGGAGTAGGGACATCCTACTTCTGAAACATCTTAACTATGTTACCCTGGAAAAACACCCAACTTCTTAGTGCCCCATAGCAGTCCTCTAAGATTAGAAATTACAGAGATCGACAGAGGGAGGTTGCACATCAGGAGTTACTTATGCCAATGACATCACAATGCAGGTCTGAGAAAATCCTGACAAATATGAATGAATTCAGAAAAGAGTGAAGAAAGTAGAAATCAAGACATGGAGGGGGGGAGACTTTTTTTTTCTGAGAGCCTCTACATGCAAAAAATCATTAAACTGCCTATACCCTTTGACCCAGAAATACCACTATTTGATCTATTTCGAAGATGATTAAGGAAAAAGGAAAAGAACCCATATATTTTCAAATGTGTATAGCAGCTCTCTTTGTGGTAGCAAAAAACTGTGAATTGCAGAGATACCCATCATTGGGGAATGGCTGAACATGTTGTGGTATAAGATTATGATGGAATAATACCATAAGAAATTATGAACTCAATTATTTTAGAAAAATATGGAAAGATATGAATAAAATAATGAGTGAAATGAGCAGAAGAGAACACCATTTTAATAGCAATATTGTTTTAAGAATGACTGAATGTCATTTAACTATTATAAACGTTCAAATTAATAAAGAACATATGAAAAAAGACACTATCTGCATCCAGAGAAAATTGATAAATAAAAAAGTATGTTTAGAATAATTTACATATATATATATGTATGTTAGTATGTATGTATACTTTTGTGTCTACTAGTAGCTATCTCTGGGATTGTGGAAAAGGAAGAAAAAAGGAAAAGAAAGAAAATAAAGCAATTTACATGATTACTTTATCATATATTTAAAAGGAATAGCAAATTGTACATAATAGATTTGCAGTTAATGTGCAATTTCTTTTTTTTTAAAACAATACTATGTTATGGAAATGCTTGTTTTATTTTATAAATTAAAAATAAAATAAATTGTAAAACTATAATTATGAAATATTAATAAAATAAATAAGAATGCAAAAGTACATAGATAATACTTTAAAAATTAAAAAAAATAGAATTTGGGCATGTTTAGTCTGAGAAGAGAAAATTTGGGGGAAGGGGAGGAAAGATAGCTTTAAATTGTTTAAGGGTTATCAAATGAAAGATGATGATGATAATGCTAATGATGATGAAATTTCACTCATTCCCAAAGGTTGGAGCTAGTTTTATCAGGTAGAAATCATAAGGAGGCAGATTTCAAGTCTAAGAAAAACCTACCTCACAATTAGAATTGAACAAATATTAATGAGAATTTTTCAGGTGACAGTGAGTTTCATGTTCCACCTAAAAGGAGCACTATTAACATTTTAGCTGGAGAGAGCATATTGCCACCTCTGTGTCCTATTAGACATCTTGAACTGGATTTCTTGTAGACATTTTAAACTCAACATGTCCAAAACTGATCTCATTATGTTTCACTTTCATCCTCAAACTTTCTCAGACTTACAACCTAGCTAGTATCTTCAACTTCTAGCTATTTGTCAAAATACAATCTATTGCTGAAGCCCATCAATTCTACATTGTAACATTTCTAAATATACCCCCTTCTTTTCTCCAATAGTGCTCCTAAACTGGTGCAATCTTCCACTTCTTCACACCTAAATTATTACAATAGCCTGTAGTTGATATGCTAGCCATAAGTCTATTTGGTACTCAAATTCCTTTATAATTCATCCTTCTCCACCTTTATAGTCATCTTAAAGCCTTTCCTTCATTTCTACCCCTTATCTTACATAATTTTTGATCCAGGGACACTGGACTTGTACTTTTTCAAGCAAGACACTTGTCTCCATTCATTTTCTCTGGTGATTCCCATGCCTGGAATGATCTCTATCTTCATTTCGACTTCTTCACTTTCCTGGCTTCCTTCAGACATAGCTAAAATCCACCTTCTACAGGAAAAAAATTTCAATCCTTATTAATTATAATTCCTTCCATCTGTTGGTTGTTTCCAGCTTATCCTGAAAATAATTTGCTTTTCCATAGTTTTTGCATGTTGCCTCCTCTATTAGACTGTAAGTTCTCTGAAGATAAGGACTTTTGCCTTTCTTTGTATCATCATTGTTTAGCATGGTACCTGAAGATACTTATTAATAAATACTTATTGACTGACCAGGTGATAAAATCACTGTTCCAGACATAGCACCTTAGATTTATAACTAGAAGGGACTCCACAAATTATCTATTATAATTCCCTCATTTTAAGAGATGAAGAGATGGAGACACAAAAATTAAGTGATTTGCCTAAGTTCACACAACTACTAAGTGTCTGAGTCCAGATTTGAATGGAAATCTTTTTCCTGACTTCAAGTCTTATGCTTAAAAATTTATTGCTCTTTCTTTTTTTTAAATCTTAAAATGATACAAGATTAAAATCCTGTTTTAATCATTCTTGCTTTTTATTTAATTATGCTTTAAGTGTAGTCTTCATATCTTTTTCTTTATGTTTTCCTAAAAAATTTCATTTTGTCTGTAATTATTTATGTTTTGAGATTTTTCTCTATCCAAGCTTTTAAAACAGAGAAGTAAATAGCTGTCTTGGAGGTATTTTCTGAAATAAAAATTCACATAATTGATTTAAAGAGGTTTATTTTAAAAGATTACCTAAGTACAGTCATTTTGAAAATTTAATAAGAGTCTTATTTGTTTTCTTGTTAGATTTTTCAGCACTTTCCCTTCATCTGTGTATATAAGATCAAAGTCCCCTGCCCTCCTGCCTACCTGTGTCCCCACTACCATGACTTGCTGTCCCATGTTTAAAAGAGGATTCATTGAGACATACTGTGAAATTCATCCTCATCATTCCCCCCCCTTTTTTGCAGAAGTTCTAACAACTTCCTCATGGTTTTCATTGTATTTTAAAGATAAGCCTCTTTAAAATAACTTGCTACCTTCCCTTTTCTTTTTTTTCTTTTAGACAAATAAGAACTCTCTGACTCAGTTTAATTTCTGATAAAATGAGCCTAATAATGGCCTTACTTTGTTAGACCTATTGTGGCTAGATGGTACAGTGGATAGATACTTGAAAGATCTGAGTTCAAATCTGTCTCACATATGACTAGCTGTATGACACTGATTAAATCATTCAACCTGTTTGCCTCAATTTCCCCAGTTGTAAAAATTGCCATAATAAAAACATTTACCCTTCAGGTTTATTGTGAAGATCAAATGATGTAACATTTGTAAAGGTCTTTGCAAACCATAAGGTGCTGTGTAGGTAGGTGCTAGCTATTATTATTAGGAGGATCAAATGAGATTATATATGTAAATCTCTTTGCAAGATTTAAAACTAAGTCAACAAGCATTATTAAATTCTTACTATGTCCAAGAACTGTGCTAAGCTTTAGGGATTCAAAAAGACAAAACAAAACAAAAAACAAACCATGAACAAAACCAACCAACCAACTAACCAAAAAAATAAAAATCACAGTCCCCATTTTCAAAGTGCTCCTGTTCTATTGAGAGAGACAACATATAACAACTATGTACAAATAAGATATAGATAGAAAAACTGGAGCAAATGAAGTCACTATAATAAAAAGGCTTGGGGAAATGCTTCTTGAAGAAGGTGAGATTTTTAGTTGGGATCTGAAGGAAATTAGGGTAACGAGGAAAGAGAGAATCCCAGGCACAAGGAACAACCATTGAAAATAACTAGAGATGGGGCAATTAGGTGGCATAGTGGAAGGAGCACTATCCTTGGACCTGAGTTTAAATCTGGTTTTAGATACTTACTATCTGTGTGACCCTGGGCACTTAATCCCAACTGCCTCCACTCACTTCCTCTCCCAAATACCTGGAGTCAAAAGATAGTGTATCTAATGTGAGGAACAGTAAGGAATCAGAGCCACAGGATCATAGAGTACACAGAAATGTGTGAGAAGTCTGGAAAGGTAGGAAGGGGCCAATTTGTGAAGGACTTTGAATTCCAAAAAGAAATTTATTTGATGCCGGAGGTAATAGAGATTTATTGAAATTTATTGATAAGGGGAGTGACATGATCAGATCTGTGATTTAGGAAGATCAATTTGCTAGCTGAGTGTGGATAGACTACAATAAAGAGAGACATGAGGCAGGAAACTGAATAATAGATTATTACAGAAGTTCAGGTGTAAGTGATGAGAATCTGTACCAGAGTGGCAGCACTATCCAAGGACAGAGGCAGCATATACAAGAGATGATACAAAGGTAAAATTGATTGGATTGGAAACTGGAAATTGGGGAGTGAGAAAATGAGGAGTCAAGGTGACACCTAGTTTGCAAGTCTGAGTGGTTGGGAACATGGTTGTGCCTTCAACAGTAATAGGGGAGTTAGGAAGAGGTGAACGGTTAGAGGGAAAGAGAGATCCAATTTTGAATTTAAAATGTTACAGAATATCCAGTTTGAGATATCCAATAGGTATTTGGAAATGAATCAAGTTAGGTCTTCATAAATAGATGTGAGAATCATCTGTGTGGAGGTGACAATTTAATCTATAGGAGCTGATGAGCTCACCAAGCTAACTAGTATGGAGGGAAATAAGAAGAGGGCTCAGGACAGAGACCTTGTGGTTAGTGGGTATGACTTGAATTAAGATTCAGGAAAGGAGAATGAGAAGTAGCGGGCAAGTGGGAGGAAACCAGGAAAGAGCAGTGTCATGAAAACTTAGATAGAAGAGACTATCAAGGAGAAAAGGTTGATTGAGAGTGTCAAAGACTACAGTGAGGTCAAGATAGATGGATCTTTTTGTATAAGAACTTTTATAGTGCTGATTTCATATTATTCCTCTTTACTAAGTGGTCTAGCTAAACCATCCTATTAGCTGTTCTCCAAAGTTACTATTCCATTTCCTACCTACCATGCCTTTACCAACTTTTCTTCTTGCTTAGAATATTTTTCTCCTTCAAATATATCTCTAAGAATTTTTAGTGACTCAAATCTGGCTCCATACCCAGAAGAACTCTTTCCTAATTCTCCTAGTCATTAGAGCTTACTCTTTCCTCAAATTATGTTGTGTTTATTTATCTATATGCTAGTATCCTCATTCTCTTCCCAACGCCTATCCAGTAAAATTAAAACTCCCTGAGGTCAGGAGAGGTTTTGTTTTTGTTTCTGTATCCTAGAACTTAACATAATATCTTTTTATTTAATATTTTTATTTTCCCCAGTTACAAGTAAAATTTTTTTACATTTGTTTTTAAAACTTTGAGTTCCAGATTCTCTCCCTTCCTCTTTACCCCCTACCCTCATTGAGAAGGTACATGTGAAGTTAACAAAATATCTTATACATAGTAGGGATTTTTAAAACAATTATGAATTAAATTGACTCTCAGTCTTGTCTTCCCATAAATTTTCCATGGGAAATGTACCCAGTATGCCCAGGGACCTTCCTCTTTATTTTAATACATTCAAGTTTTTAAAAGTAATTTTTGGAAGTATATTACGGCAAAAAGTGCTCATAGCTCAAAATCTAGGGTACAGAGTTTTGTTGTTATTATAAGCCATGGCAGAAAGATTAACTCACAGAGAAAAATTCCTGCAAACCAAGTAAGCTCCTATTACAAGCTGTTTCATACCAATGTGTATGTGTGTGTGTGTGTGTGTGTGTGTAATAAGATAATTATAAAAAATGAAGGGCAGTTAGTCTGCATCTTGACCTATCTGTACTTGACCAGAGAAGTTGGTCAGAGGTTTGCTACTCTGTTATTGGCTTTAGGATGGTGAAGCGAAGCAAATTTGTTTTACTCTGTGGTTAACCTTTCATAGAGAACTGGAGAAGAAGAAAACATAAACACAGGAGAGAGAATGAGCTTGTTCATTTTACAATGAAATGGAGCCAAATTTAAAGATGGAGTCACTCAGGTCACGAGAAGGAAGATACAGTTCCCTTCTCTCTTTGGTCCTCTCTCTACAATCTACAAGTGTTCATGTGTTTTAATCCTTTTGTTGGTCTTGGAATTCTTGCATGATATATTTAAACCCAGAGAAGTAATATGTTCTTCTAACTCTCCCTATTTGCTTGATACCAAATCATCTCAAAGTGTCTGAGCAAAATATTCTCCTTTATTGCTTAAAACCATTATTGATCCTTTTTGTTCTGACATCATCTTCATTTCCAAATGTATTCTGTCCCATTCTCCTGCCCAGTGAGCTATATCTTGTAACAAAAAAAAAATACTAACAAGAGAAAAACAGAAACAGTCAGCTAATTTGCCAATTTATCAACTGAGTTTGACACAATATGGAATATTTCATATCCATAATCAACCATCTATCTTGTATTGGATTGGCTATTGGACTAGAGTCATGAAGATCTAGATCAAATTCTACCTTAGGAATTTACTAGCTTCATGACCTTGGGAAAATCACTCAACACCTTTGCATCTCAATTTCCCCAAATATAAAATATTGGGATTGAACATGATGGCCTCAAGTTTCTTCAAGCTCTAAATCTATAATTTATATCCTTTTAACGTGCTACCTAAAAATGGGAAGAAATTATGCCCATTTTGCTGGGAAGACACTTCAAACTATAGGATTTCAGCAATACAATTTATTGATTGAATTTATAGAAATTGCAAGGAAATTCCATGAATCACCAGCACTTTGTTCACTTAAGATTTAATAACAAGTAGCTTGTAAGCTAGTATATAAAAATTTTGTGAAGTTGATGTTCTGAGGAGTGTTTGACAAAACTTTAATAATCTTTGTTTTTCCTTCATTTCATTTGATCTTATCTTTCTCTTCTAATAACTTTTGAATTTACTCCAATTTTCTATGTTCTCAACTCATGTATGAACCCTTTGCCCATAGGCAGATGGGTTTTTACAAGGCAGAAAATTTTTGTCTCAGTCAGAGGAACATGTTCTTTCTGTTTCTGTGTGTGATGATTTTGACAAGACAGTTGCCCCATTGGCAACATTAAAATGGGGGAACTAATGTGTGTTCTATACATCAAAGGGCCATAATAAATGGTTGTTGCTCTATAAAAGTTCATAGATAATTTTATTCCCTCACTAAGTTGTATAAAAGAGATATCTCTATAAAAAGCAAGAGGAAAATGAATGCAGTACAGGAGAATGGGGCAATAAAGATCATCTGAATAGGCGAAGTCCCAAGGGGCAACAAGTCCATGGTCCTCTTAACTTCATGACTTTTCTGGAACATGAAGATGTCAAAGTTCATGAGGCAATTTATGTCAGCCTAGTTAATCTAGTCCAGAGTTTGCTGGTCTGAATATAGCCAATGAGTTTGCATTCAGATTTTCTAATTAACTTGCCCTATGATGGAAATCATTTTGATTTCCATTCAGCAGATTTTTTTTTCTTTTATCACTTTGGCTGGTTTTATACATATATAACTTGAGTTGGAATTACTATTGCCTCACTATAAAAATATAAATGTTTCTTTTTCCCCCCTTTATTTATTTATTTATTTTTTTTTGCTGAGGCAATTGGGGGTTAAGTGACTTGCCCAGGGTCACACAGCCAGGAAGTGTTAAGTGTCTGAGATCAGATTTGAAATCAGGTCCTTCCGACTTCAGGGCTGGTGCTCTATCCACTGCGCCACCTAGCTACCCCAAAACATAAATATTTCTTTGATTAAATATAAATAATCAGATTTGACTATAATACCATTTAAACATCCCCCCTTAATGAAAAGCAATCAATTCAATAAATTTTATTCTAATCAGAAATTTTCTCTGATATTTATCAGGAGACTTTAAAATGTGGCAGAAGAAGAGAAAAGATGGTACCAAACACCAAATACCATACCATCCTCTTAACTGCAAGTTTGAAAATTGTTTCCAGTTCCCATCCTTATCCTAATCCTATCAATAATAAGAAAACAGAGAAATCTGGCTCTAGGAACATTGTTATGTTTCTGAAACATGACTTAAGGGAGAATTCTCTGGTTTTTATTGATTCAAAATGGTCAACTATCTAATTGATTTGTTGGCACCTAGTTGACCCAAACTGGACATGAAAGTGGTTAAAATTGTATGTTCCATTCAATAGACTATTTGATGATTGATTCCAACTATTTCCAGAAAAGTCTAGTCAACAGAGTTAGATCACAAATGAAAATTTGCATAGAAATTTAACTACAAAAGAACAAAAGTTCTTTTTGTTATATTGCCTTGTGGTCTTGGTTGAGTGAGTAGTTACAAAATTTATTTAAAAGTTTTTGTCTATGAACATACATCTATTTTAGAGATAAAATTATCTTGTAGTAAAAGTGTCAGCCAACACTTGCTAAAATTCAAATGTAATCAACAGCAGCAGAAAGCGAAACGATACTCAGCTTGTCTACTGATAGGAAAGTATGTCATTTATGACAACTCATTTATGCATTTTCTTGCTCTAGTCCATGGTTTTAGGAAAATCTGGTATTTGGACTCAACATGATAAACAATACAAATGTGAAATAGCAAACAGATGATACCACCCCCTGCTGAATTTTTTTAAATTGGTTTGATTATGACAGCCAGCAGAAATGTACAAAGATGAAATAAACATGTGATTCCAAGTCATACTGTATAATTAATACCGTGTTGCTCTGTATATGTGCTTCTGAACTAAGGACTAAAGAACTTCAGTCAGAGAAGAATAAAGGGATAAAGAATATTGCATCTCTACTGACTAAATCCCCAAATCTCCATTGCTAAAAGAGTGATTAGCTGAATTCTATTTCAGACAGTTATTGGGGCAATTAGGCAGCATTGTGGATAGAGTTCCAGGCCTGCAATCAGGAAAATTCCTCTCCCTGAGTTCAAATGCAGCTTAAAAGACTTAATAGCTATGTGACCTTAAGCAAATCACTTAACTGTTTACCTCAGTTTCTTCATCTATAAAATGAACTGGAAAAGGAAAAAAAAACCTTAAAAGGAGTTTCAAAGAGTAGGACATAACTAAAAAAATGAATAAATAGTTCCAATGTAGGTAACAAGAGACTTTTGAGTCCAATTTCCTCAAATTACAAATGAGGAAAATAAGTATATTTATTGACTAGCTTTCAAATAGTGATCATCAAAGATAGGAAGTGAATGTTCTTTGTGTCCTCAGTTTTTAGTAGTTCCCTTCTCTTGGCACATAATATCTGCTTAATAAATATTTGTTGACTGACTTCCTGATTAATGAAAGAAACTAAGTTCTTTGACTTGAGAGTCAAACTCTTCCCACTACATCAAGATAATCAAGGATACTGAAGCGATCAGAAACTTCACAATTAGAAAGAGTGAAAAATATTGTAACTGAAGTATAAGTAATGATATTATCACAAGAAATATATTCCCAATATAGATCATAGATTTAGAACTGGAAGACATGATGAATTATGGAGAGAATTACTAATATAGAAACATAAAGAACCACTGTTATTATCACGTGGGAAACTCTGTGAGATACAGATAAGTTGTACTGTTTATTTAGATAGGGATTCTACACATTTTCCTATTATTGTTAGAGATCATTGATGACTTTTACTACATCAATCAGTTCATCAATGTGGGAACACCTTTTGCCAGTACAAATCACAATCATCCCATTTTCATTCTTTGGTGATTCTTGGTGCACGCCCCAAAGAGAGACAATATGGCATTTCTCATAGACAGCTGATCCGAGAGCAAGGAAGACCTGGTTTCAAGGTCTTTCTCTATCACATATTGGTTGTATGAGCTTGGGTAAATCACTTGATCCCTCAATACATGAGGCAACTGCCTAGGAAATGCCAATTCTGGCCTAATTTTGTTCTATTCTAAACTTCCATAACACTCTCAGGATGTCTCTACTCAGGCCATCACTTCAGTCCCCTCAACCTTCGGGATATCCTTAGGCATTAATAGGCCAGATTTGTCCTTATCTCATTCAGTTCCAGTTTTCTGTGACCTTTCCTGACACATCCAGCCATGTCATTAAACATATGTATTTCTCCCACTTCATCCGCATCTCAGCCCTATCACCTGATTTCCAGTACACTTTTATGCATTCTATCCCTGCCCCTCTCCCTTTACTTCTCCCTCTCTCCATCCTTCCTTCTCTCTCTCTCTCTCTCTCTCTCTCTCTCTCTCTCTCTCTCTCTCTCCTTCCTTCTCTCTTCCCCCCCTCTCTATTAGAATATAGGACAGGGTCTGCCTAACATGCTTTTATTTTTGTCTCTAGTGCTTGATGCACTTAATAAATGGGATCATAAATCCACTTGAGTAATTGATAATGATGATAATACGAACCTAGATTTATGTAGCAAATTTTATTTGCTACATTTTATATTTTAATTTATATTTAATATTTTAATTTTATTTATATTTTAAAAGGCATTTTCCTTCTAGGAGCCCTGGGGCAGGCAGTATACATGCATATTATTATTTATACTTAACAAATAAACTGAGACTGAGAAGAATATAAATATGATGGGGACTAGGTCATAAAGCCAGCATTGTTTGGAGTTGGTATTTTAACCCAGATTCTCTGTCTCTTAAGTTCAACAGTTCATACCACACTATTTAATTAACCTTATAAACATATATTTAGCATATAATTTAAAAATTTTGTAAAATACCATGACTTTAAAAGAAAACCACCAAATGACCTCAATTCTTTGCCTTATATTTGAAAACTGGTTAATAGAAAGCTATTGTAGAAATTATTCTCTGTGTTTACTTGGGGCAAAACGGAGAGATTTAAATTTTGTCCCTCAGAATTGAGTGATGTGGCACATGAACAAGCATTTCTGTTTAATTTCTGAGGCTCAAAGTGGTGCCACGTGGTTGTAATTATCTCTCTGGGATATGAAACATGGCTTCTTGCCTATACATTCCATCCATTCTTTTAGGAGCTGTGTGTGTGTGTGTGTGTGTGTGTGTGTGTGTGTGTGTGTGTGTGTAAGGCACTATGCTAAGTGTTGGGATTAAAAGGTAAAAAAAAAAAGATATAATTCCTGTTCTCACTAGGAAGATAAGTGGGCATACAACATGAACGTTTAAGTATGATACATAGAGAATGATGAGGCTTTTCAGAGGTGACATAATTAATAACAATAATAGCTAGCATTTATATGGCACCATAATTAACTCATTTGAAACTAAAAACAACCGGAGGTAGATGCTATTTTATATTATTTTTTCTTTATTTTATAGCTGAAGAAACTGAGACATAAAGAAGTTAAGTGGTTTCTTTATGGGCACAGAGCAGACACAGATCTTCCTGACTTTATTATCCATTGCCCTGCCCAGCTTCCTCTGCATCCTGGGCCATCAACAGTCATCTTGACTTTATCTTGCAGTGGACTTTGATGAAACTAGAGGAGACAATAAGGCTGATGACTTTGCTTCTCTCTGCTTTACTTAAATCTAATTCATGAACAAGTCAAGGCATCAATTCATGATATTATATTGGTTCTCTTCCATGAAGAATGAAGGATGAATAACAACAATTACAGTATTAGAGCGTGAGCTTGTTGAGAGCGGGATTGTTTTTTTTGTTGTTGTTGTTTTTCCTAAGCCCAGTGCTTAGTACAATGCTGCAGACATAAGTAGCTCCTTAATAAACTGTTCAACTTGGCTTAATTATAATAAATATGATAAATGAAATAGTATAATAAATAAAATTAATATAGAAAATACAATATATTCTAATCTATTATATAATATAGAAATATATATTTATATGATATAATTATATACATAATAAATAGAATAATCATTAAACTAGCATAATAAGTAAGATACTAGAATGTACTTGCTGTAAGCATCACACTAAGATAGTAGATGTCTATAGAACACAGAAACAGGACAAGAAGCCATGATCAAGAGAGCCCAAACAAACTTAGAGTAATGTTCCAAGATTTGTGTTCTGTATCAGGAATGTCAGGAAAATGCCATTCAAAAGAGCCAGAAGTTCAGTCAAGCATCTGGAGTTGAGATGCCTAAGTGTTTGGGAAAGGCAAGGCATTGTTGCTGCTGTTGTTTATCTTTCATTCTCCAGTGACATGAGGAGGGTGAGATATTGACTTGCAGAAGACTTGACTTGAGGAAGAGCTGTGCAAAGTCATCAACATCATTTTATCCTCCCAAGTTATTGATTCCATTGGTAAGATATAGCAGATGACTGGCAATGGCCCTGGCAAAAAACACAGCAGGCAAGAAAGGAGGAAACCAGGCAAACAGTAAGGCTAGCACAGAGAAGCTGGAGCTTTGGGCCAGGTCAACTCTATAGGTCCTGAAGATCTGGCTAGATAAAGAAGTGGGTCAGGAATCAGATAAGGAAATATAGAGGAACTGAAGGGGAAAGCAAATTAGATATTTTGAAATGAGGTAAGCAACTAAGCAGCAGCGGCAAAATGACTTTGAAGTGAGCATTTTCTTCTTCAGATAGGAGATCTCATAGTTATTTTTTCCTTTGCAGTATGAAAAATTCCCAGAGTACAGTCACTGAACAGTCACTGTCACCTAAACATGAGAACAAGTAAGTCATATAATGGAAGTGCTAAGAAGCTTAACTTGGTTAGAATGAAATTTTTGGGGCTGGAGATGAGGATTTTTGGCAGAAAAAAATGTGACAATTCTTTTCCAGCAAATATGCTTAGTAGCAAGATTTTTATTAGAGCAGCTAGGTGGTGCAGTGGATAGAGCCCTGGCCTTGATATCAGGAAAATTTATTTTCCTAAGTTCAAATCTGGCCTCAGACACTTACTAGCTGTGTGACTCTAGCCAAGTTATTTAACACGGTTAGTCTCAGTTCTTTGTTGGAAAATTAGCTAGAAAAGGGAAATGGCAAACAACTCCAGTGTTTTTTGACAAGGCAAAATTGTATCACAAAGAGTTGAATATAATTGAAGAACAAACATTTTGTTGCAAGGGAATCTACTTCAATTTATTGCTTGACCAATTAAGTGAAAAAAAAAAGAGTATTATGTACAAAACTCTAGGCATGGTTGAGGGGCAACAAAGTAGTACATGATCATTCCTTATCCATTGTTAGTCTCCTTAGCCTTGTTTGAGTAGTTTTCATTGCCTACTTAAATTCAACATCTGGATTGACTGAGCCGGTAAAATAATAATACAACCTGACATTTTAATAGTGTTTGAAAGTTGGAGTTGTTATGGATCAATTTACCTGCTGCTACTGGCTGGAGAGCAAGTTAGGATGTCTTGAACCTGAGTCATAGTCAAGTCAAACAAAAGTTCACACAGCATCATGATGGGATGTGGGTGGGGAGAAAGATATGAATGAGGGTCACAAATGAGGGAAAAGTCTAAAGATTCATCAAGTTCAAGTGAAGATCTTTTCTTTATATCTAATTCTTTAGAGAGCAAGAGGGGGAGCACATGCAAAGTACTGAAATCAGACCCAGATCTTTGCTTACTTTTCTGGGCTAGTCAAGGGAATATTATTAAATGAATGCATAAATTACTGAATAGAAAAGCATTTATTCTGTACTTACTATGTGCTAAGATCAAAGTTATGGATATACAAATATAAAAACAAAAACTCTCAAGCCTTAAGGAGTTTACATTCTAATAATAATTATATTCTAATTTACCCTATACATATCTGTTAGGTTATTTTCAAACCAAAGGGATTGGCCAGGGAGAGACACGTTAGCCCAGAAGATTATAGGGATCGTGGGGGATGGGGGGCATCAGAAGCATAGATTGAGATACTGCTCAGAGCAATGAATGGCAAAGTTGATTTGATCATGATTGAGGGATGAGAGGGGGAAATTGGTGACAGACAAGTGTGTAATATGTGTGGTGCAGCAAAGAAGCTTATGAGAAAATACCCAGAGAATAGTGAGTAAATGAAGCATCATTAGGGTCTGCCTTAAATAGTGGGCCTAGTGAGGTTTTCTAGGATAGAAGTTCCCAAGATCAAAATGTTAAAGCTTTCAATTCAAGATCTCTAATATGGATGCAAAACAAATGTAAAGAATTTGGTTCAGAGAAGGATTATAGAAGATAATGGGGGAGAGCAATGTCTGAAGTATGCAACAGTGTAGAAAAAAGATTTGTCTGATTAAGGATTGCTGGGATGAGGGCATTTTGTGGCCAATTTAATACCTGGGGAGCCTGTTGTTAAATTTTCAGTGTGAGCATTTTATATCTCAGAAATTGGTAAAAATCTAAAGTCAAGTTGTAAAAGAAAACCAATCTTCTACACTAATGGAAACAAAAGCTCTCAAGAAAAATTGTTTTTTAAAAAAGAGAGATTGAGAATGAGAGAATACTTCAATGTGTATTCAGACACAATCAGTTCCTTCTTTGGGTATGGGTAGGATTTTTCATCATAAGTCCTTTAGAGTAGTAATGGATGATTGTACTACTGAGAATAACAAAGAGATTTATAGCTGGTCATTCCAGAACATTGTTTTTACTTTGTATACAGTACATTTCACTACGCCTGAGTTCATGGAGGGCTTTTCAGTCTTTTTTTTTTTTTCTGAGAGCATCTTGCTCATCATTTTTCACAGAACAATAATTTTCCATTACACATGTGATAGTTTATTGAACCATTGTCCAATTGATGAGCATTCCTTCAATTTCCTTTTTTTTTTTTTTGCCCTGAGAAGAGAGTTGCTATGGATATCTTTTGTACATATTTGTAATTTTCCTTTTTTCCTTTTTTTTTGAATCTCTTTTGGTATTCATGCCTAATAATGGTGTTCTTAGGTCAAAGAATATGTGTGAATTTTTAGCCATCTGTATAGGTACAGATCATATGTTTTTATCATTTCTCAATTGGGGCTTAGCTCTTATTTTTTTTTATATGAAAATTTGACTCAGTTCCCTCTATGTTTGAGAAATGAGACCTTATCAGAGAAACTTGCTTCAAAATTCTTTTTAGAATTACTATTGTTACCTGTTTAACCCTCCCCCCATTTATTCCCTCTCTCCTTTAACCCCGTCCTTCCTCAAAAGTGTTTTGGTACTGACCACTCTCTCCCCCAATATTCCTTCTTTTTTTTATATCACCCTCCTCCTTCCCATATCCTATTTCCCTTCCTATTTTCCTGCAGGGTAAGATAGAGTTCTATATCCATATTGAGTATGTTCGTTATTTCCTCCTTGAGCCAATTCTGATGAAAATAAGATTCACTCATTTCCCCTTTCCTCCCCTTTTTTCCCTCCATGTAAAAGCTTTTTCTTGTCCCTTTTTATAGCAGATAATTGCCTCATTCCATTTGTCCCTTTCCCTTTCTCCCAGCACATTCCTCTCTCACTCTTTAATTTCATCATTTTTTAAAAAAAGAGATATTATCCCTTCATATTCAATTCAATATCCCTGTGCCCTCTATCTATATATACTCCAAACTGCAGTTATAATGAGAAAGTTCTAATGAGTTACAAGTATTCTTCTTCCATGTAGGAATGTAAATAGATAAACCTTATTAAGTCCCTGATGATATCATAAGGATTATTACCTCCTAATACCTCTCCAGACTCGTGTATTTGATAATCAAATTTTCCATTCAGCTCTGGTCTTTTCATCACAAATGCCTGAAAATCCTTTATTTCATTGAATCACCACCTTTTCCTCTGAAACATGATACTCATTTTTGCTGGGTAGATGACTGTTGGTTGTAATCTTAGTTCCAGTGCTCCCTGGAACATCATATTCCAAGATCTCAGGTCCTTTAATGTTGAAGCTGCTAAATCTTGTGTTATCCTGACTGTGGCTCCACTGTACTTGAATTTTTTTTTTTCTGGATTTCTCCTTGAGAGTTCTGGAATATGGCTATAATATTCCTGGGAGTTTTCATTTTGGAATCTGTTTCAGGAGTTGATCTGTGGATTCTTTCAATTTCTATTTTATCTTTTGGTTCTAGAACATCAGAATAGTTTTCCTTGATAGTTTCTTGAAAGATGCTGTCCAGGTTCTTTTTTTTTTGATCATTTGATTATCAATTTCAGGCAGTTCAGAAATTTTAAAATTATCTCTCCTGGATCTATTTTCCAGGTCAATTGTTTTTCCAATAAGCTATTTCACATTTTTTTTCCTATTTTTAATTTTTTTTGGGGTTTTGCTTCATTGTATCTTGATTTCTCATAAAATAATTAGCTTCCATTTGCTCAATTTTATTTTTTAAGTAATATTTTTCTTAGTGAGCATTTGTACCTTCTTTCCCAATTGGCCAAATTTTGCTTTTTAAGGCATTCTTTTCCTATTAGGTTTTGTATTTTCTTTTGCACCACTCTCAATTCTTTCCCTAATTTTTCTTTTATCTCTTTTACTTTTGAGCTCTTCTATGGCCTAAGCCCAGTTCTTATTTTTCTTGGAGTTTTTGTATGTAGGAGCTTTAACTCTATTATCATTTTCCAAGTATGTGTTTTGATCTTCCTTGTCATCATAATAACTTTCAATGGTCAGAAACTTTTTCTGTTGTCTGCTCATTTTCCTATTTCTATTATTCTGCTTTTAACTCTTTGTTAAAGTAAGGCTCTGTTTCCGGGGTGGAGGGTACACTCTCCAAACTTCAGGGGTTTTGTGCAGTTGTTTTCAGAAATCCTTCTGGAGACCTGACCATAAACACTCTTTTCTGCCCTGGAATTGTTAGGAGTGTCCCCAACATAGCTATAAAATCTAATGTGCTAAAGTAACAAAGTTCTGCTTTGCTGATATTGGAGCCATCAGAATTGGGGCCTGGAGGCTATGCTGGTGCAGCCTGCTCTCCAACTGCAATCAGACTCTCATCACATTGCCACAGACTTTCTCCTTTGACTTTCCATGTCCTCCCTGTTGTGCCCACACCAAGAGGTCCAAATGCCTCCAGCACTACTACCTCACTAAAGCTGGGGCTGGCTAGGTCAGGGTTGGGTTGGGGGCTGGGGCTGTGCGCTGGTATGGCCTGCACTGGTTTTTTTTTTTTTTTCTTTTGGGCTCCCACCCTGGTTCCACAGACCTATTCTACTGACCTTCATAAGTTGCCTTTAGCTGGAAAATGTTCTACTCTGTCTTTTGGAGTATTCTGATGCTTTAAAATTTGTTTAGAGTCATCATTTAAATGAATTTGGAGCAGTTTGGGGCAGAGATTTGATGAGTTCCTGCCTTTTTTCTGCATTTTGGTTTTGCCTTTTTTTTTTTTAAAAGCAAAATGTGGTTTCTCTGATTCTTTTAATTGGGTCTATTTTTGCTTTTGTTTTGTCTGAGATCATGCTTGTTGTACCTACTTTTTTTTTAAAGTTCAACTGAAGCTTATTAGATTTTGTATAGATATGCCCCTATAGTACTCTTATTTCATCAATAAAAACATTTTAAATGAAAAAAAAAAAAACCTCTTCATTGCTTAATGACTTTAGTTGAATTTGTACTCAAGCTGTATTTTTCTTTGAGGCTTTGCTTGTAGATGTTTTGGAGTATCTGTTTTTAGATTTGGATTTTGAGCGTCTCTGTCATCATAATACTTTAAAAAAATTTTAATCATGGGATTCTTTTGAGTCTATATTTTGATTCAGATCTTAGGTTAGATTTCCTTTTTTGGAGAGAATACTGGTTTGGTTCTATTGCCGCTTTCCTGAAATATTGAACACTGTGTTATTCTAGGATATCAGGGACAGCTCAGGGTATATGCTTACAAGCTTTCTTTGCTCCTGAAGTGGTCTGATCCAGGGCAAAATCTGATTGCTGCTCTTTGTGTCTCAGCTCTGAAAGTTCCTGACCTAAATCTGGATCTGATCAACAATAAACCAGTTGAGAACTTTTGCTACTTCAAAGTGACAATTCTGCAGCTTCCCCTTTGGTCTGGACATCTTACCCTGAATATTCCTACGTAGGTTTCAGACTGGGCTAGAAGCTGTAACTGAGACCCCATTGTGCTTCTTTGGACCGAACCATCCTATTTCTGCTTCCTTCTAAACTTGTTTGCTCTTGATACACTATCTCATGATTTCCACAACTCCCTCTTCTACCCCAGAATGCCATCCTTGGGCATAGCTCCCCTCCTCAGTCTATCCTGGATCTGGGAAGCCAGAACTGAGTTCTAGATGAGAAAGCTGTCATTTGGCACCTGCTTCTTTAGTGGTTAATGCTCCACTTTGCCTCAGACCCAACTTTTCCCTATGAGTTGGAGTATTTTCCAGAAATGCTGTGTTCTTGGCCAGATTCCAGTATCTATAGACTTCTCTACTGAGTTCCTTGTGTCAGTCTAGGTTGGAAAAATCATTCAGTGCGACTTTTTCTTAGATTTCCTCTACAAGATTTGGTCTGGTGCATTTTCTGTCTTTTTGGATGAGTTTGTGCGTGCGTGTGTGTGTGTGTGTATGTGAGAAAGGGGGGGAAGAGAGAAGGGGAGAAAGAGAGAGACAGAGAGAGAGACATAGAGAGACAGAGACAGAGAGAGACACACACACACACACACACACAGAGAGAGAGAGAGAGAGAGAGAGAGAGAGAGAGAGAGAGAGAGAGA
>JAJPUD010001589.1:369697-381359 GCA_023553655.1 Myrmecobius fasciatus
AGAGAGAGAGAGAGAGAGAGAGAGAGAGAGAGAGAGAGAGAGAGAGAGAATTCTTGGTTCTATATTGAAATAAATCTTTATATTATTAGAGACTTGCCCTTTGCTTTAGTTCGTGGGTTCTTAACTTTCTTTTGGTGCCATGAACTTCTTTAACTCAAAGGTGAAATCTGTAGACCCATTCTCATAATAATATTTTTAAATGCATAAAATAAAATACATGGAATTACAAAGGAAACCAATTATTGAAATACAATATAAAATATTAAATGTTTCAAGTTCATGGACCTCCTGAAAAATATCTTTAGATTCATTCAGGACCCAAAATTAAGAAACTCTGATTTAGTTGATCTCAACTTGGAGGTGGATACTGAAGTCAACCATAGCACATGAGATGTTTGATGGAGATCAAAAATAGATGCAGAAACTTATTCTTCACTCTTATTTCCTAAATATATTTTCAGTGGGTCACCAGTTGTTGGAAGATTCAAAGTCATTGGGTTACCAACTGGTGGAAGACTCAAAGTCATTGAGTTGTCCCTTTAAGTTCAGCTAGACTCTTCTTTTTTCACTGAAGTCATAGCTGATCATTTGAAATGGAAGTACAATCACTTATGTGTAGTTTTACCTGCTTTCTTTCTTTCTATAGTTTAAGTGATGTCCATAGACAGAGTTTTAACTAAGAATCTTTTTATCTGGGTTAAAATCAGACTTTTTTTGGTGGGCAGTAAATCCTTGAAAGTATTAACTTGACACTGGAGGAAGGAGCAAGACTCAAAGACCTTATATAAGCCAGTAGAATATTTTGAGGCATAAAGGTATGGAGGCGTAAACTTGGTCCTGCCATGGAGAGAAGCATTCTCCTTTAAAAAAAGAAATATTCATCCATCTATGCTGATATCCTAGGACAAAGACCCAGTTGACCTACACCAATTGCAGTCCTGATCCTCAGGGAATTTCTCCCAACCTATGGGATTTCTACCTTCTTTTGTTTCTGGATCAGCAAAGCCTCATGATTTTCATTATACTGAGCCAGGAGATCCTATTTTTTCTCCTGGCAAAAAAGGCTTTAGCCCAAAACTTTTACTACAATATACAAACAAAAATTTATCAACCTTGAAGCTGACTAAATTAAGCAAATTTTTATGGTATACTCTAGGCAAACAGTATCACAATAAAATTCCAAGTAAAGAAAGGAATTAGAAGCTTATTGACATGGGATTTGACCTATACATGAGCCACAAGGCAGATCTAGGTCATTCCTAACTAATATGAAATTTCTAAATATTTAAAATAATATCCTTTTAATTAGTATTTCTAAAAGAATTTCTGCTTTAGTACATCAGGTCTATTCAGCTACGTTTCACTTCATACCAAATTACAAGTTTGTTTTTGAAATAAACAGATGCCAGCCTTTGAAAGAAAATGATAACAGCTTCAAGAACATCTCAGAAACAAATAAATCAGGGAGACTCAGTCAAGCAAAAATCTACAAAACATATGCCTTTAATGCATTTACAAAGCACCATCTGGGACATCTCAGAATATACTTTTACAGAAACCTTCTTTTTAAAGAAATCAGATCCTCAGGAACATTTTATCAGGTTGCTTTTGTAATGGGCATGGAAATTAACTTTCTTTTTCTGGGAATGCCTGGTTTAGACAATCAAGTTGGAGATATTAAAAATGTGTTGCTAAGAAATATCTAATTTAAGAAGATTTTAAAATTTGTTTGCATGGATTTTAGAAGATTATATTGACATTATCTAATATCCTCTCCTAAAGACACATCACATTACACTTAGTTGGTGCTTAACAATGTCAGATGAGTTGAATAGAATTGAATATAATGGAAATTCCTTGATTTTGATTCAATCAGGAGTTGAGGAGAGATACTATGGGAAGATAACACAAATAGTAAGAACAACTCATCTAGTGGCCTGCAGAAACTTTTCCTTGGACACACAAAGTTAAAATTAACATTTATTTATATATTTTACATTTATTTATATTTATAAAGTCCTCCATGAAATGAGTAAAATATATATTTTTTCAAGTTCCAAAATCCAACTCATCATATAATAAAATTTATTGATTAAAAAAGATTTTAAAGTCTAATTCATTTTGTTACCAAATTGGTCTAATTTTCTTTAAATTTCAGCTGAGTCACCCCTCTACATGGTAATGACAAGAAAACTACTAAAATTCCAGGGGACTTATACAAGATGATATTATCTCATGATAAAAGAGAATTATAGGACTGAAAAGTGTCTTCAGGCAAGTGTCCCATAATTCTATACAGCATTATATGCTTCAAATACTCTTCACTATTCTTAAAAAAGACAGGAGAAATTCAATAACTATGGGAATGTACATTTTAGAGTCTCAAAATTCTCTTGGTCAGGAAGTTATTCCCAATGTTGTCCTAACTCTTTAAACCACATGGATGAAATTTAATCCCTCCTTCTTCTGTCCCAATGTCTATATATAATTGACTAGCAATAATCCACCTGCTAAACAATTCCCCCTTTCCCCCCAACTACTTGAGGCTGTTTAAAAGTCATCTCTTTAGCTTTCTCTTCTCCAGGCTAAATCATTCCAATGACATTAGTCTTCCTAATAGACCCTATTTCCCAACTATTTAGTTCCTTTGATTGCATCCCCAAACTTTCTTCAAGTCCTTCACATCTGGCTTTTGTATGCTGACAAGCTCTTGTCAAACTTATAATGCATCTGGTGGCTTCTGTTATCTTTAAATCTTATTCATCACTGAGATTATACTGATCAGAACCACTGTGAAATAGGGTGAACAAGTCTCCTATCCACTATCTCAAATTTTTGAGGTTATCTTATGGATAACAGTAGTGGTCAGGAATTGTTTTCTTATATTGAAGCAAAATCTACCTTACTATAATCTCCAGCCACTATCTAGTTCTTCCCTATAGACATGCAGGACAAGTCTAATCCTTCTTTTACAGGAAATCTTAAGTTTTTGAGGTTAATGGTTGACATTTATACCATTGAAGCATTGGAAATATAGTATTTCTTTCACAGAACCATCATAGTGGCAAATTGAAAATTTTAATATGTTTATCATTATGCTCCTTCACTGCAGTACCAATATCCCTTTCCATATTAATAAACATTAGACAGCTGTTATGTATAGAGCACTTTCAGCTATTGTGGTACAGAGATAGAAAACAGTACCTAGCCTTAATGGATTTCCATTCTAGGTAGGATAGGTCTCTAGTAAGATAAATGACAGACCAAATGAGTAATAATGACAATAAATACATCAGGAATTCAGAGAAGTGATTAAGTGCCAAGGTTTAGGGTGATTAGAGAACACTTTATGGAGCCAATGGAAACTGAGCTGGGCTTTGAAAAAGATTGGGGTATAAGCCAATAGAGACTAAGTTGGCAGGGTGCTCTAGAATAGAGCAATGGTGTGACTATAGGCATACAGTGATGGATCGGTAAGAGAAATTTGTAGGCTGTATTTGGGAACTGAGCCAGTTTGGACATGGTATAAGAGAAGGGGGAAAAGAAGGTTGATAACTGTGTTGAACTCTCAAGATAAGAGCCTTCTCATTTATTTTCTCATAAAAACAACCAATCTCATTTTTCCTTGAACTTTAATTTAAAACACAAGGATAGAGTCTAGATCAGTCAATTTATGGCAATTTCCCTAAACCTTAAGTAGGGAAAATAAGTTTAATCCCTGTCTTCAAACTTTGCCATCAGGCAAGTCTTATGTCTTTTTTTTCCCCCCTGGTAAGATTTAGATTTAGATTTCTGCCAGGGCAATTTGATTTTCAGAGTATATATTAGAAGGCCAATGAATTTTAACAGTTCTCAAGGGTCATTTCCACCTCATATGAAGTCATTCCAGACTATTTCTACTCCCTACCACCAGTGATCTTTTCCACCTAAGTCCTCAAGGCATGTTCATATCTCTTTGATATCATCTTTGATATCATAAGATTTAGTTTTATATGTGCCTCATCATTCTGAGATTAAGGGTTAAATCTTTTATATTTTGTATAACACCTCATAAAGGGTCTATCTTAATAATTCATTTGTTGAATTGGATTTTCCCATTGTTAAGATCAAGAAGTTTGAGATCAAATTCAGTGTTAATATTATGTTGTAGAAACCATAAAATTTTATGGATTATTAGGCTGCATTCTTAGAGTCAGTCTCTTGCAATGTAGTCAGATTGTAGGGATGATCAGATGACATCTGGAATCTTAGCATTATGTCCCTTTCTGGCCTCACAATTTGGAAAAGGCATGTCCAGAGGAGGGTGGCTAGGATGGAGAGGACACTCTAACTAGGGCTTCTTAAATTTTTTCCACTCACGACTCCTTGCCTAAAAAATTTTTATATGACCCCATCTGAGCTGAGGTGTTTCTGGCAGCATCTGTGCATGTGCAGTGCAAAGTGTGCTTGATGTGTGTTTACAACCTAGGCTATAGCAAAGTTGCATGATGCAACATGAGCAAGGACTGCCAGAAACATCTCAGATTCATTACATGTTTGATTTTGAATTAATTTTTAGTCATTGCATTCAAAAATGCTTTTTTTTTTGAAAAACACTTTAAGAAGCTTTACTATAAACTATGCCTAACAGACTGTCTGGCAGAGAATAAGCATACTGAATGTTTGTTGAATTGAATTGAATGGAATAACTAGCAGCTGGAAGAATTGATGATATTTAGCCCAGAGAAGATAAGTGGGACAGAATAACTATCTTCAAAAAAACTAAAAAGTTCTCCTGTACAAGAAAGATTAGATTTGTCCTGCATGTCTCTATAGAGAAGAACTAAAACCAGTGGCTGGAAATTATAGTAAAGCAGATTTTGCTTCAATATCAGAAAACAATTCTGACCATTACTGTTATCCATAAATGGAATCAACTGACTTGAAGGAAGTTTTAAGGAATTCCTCATTTGTGGAAGTCTTTGAACAGGCACCAGATGTCTGTTTATCCATGGTAACGTCATTTATAATTTTGGTACAGGTTGGATTTTATTAAATTTGCTAGGAAAACTTTTACTTCTATGGTACTTAAATTTTTTTTTATTCTGAAATTAAACACCAAGAGAAAAAAGAGAATTTCCAAATATATATATATATGCATATATATATACACACACACACACATATATATATATATATTAGAAGCTAATAAGAGGATTATATAGAAAATCACAAATTTCTACTTTCTATCATTTGCTTAAAAAGTATTCAACAATTCCATATTAATTTAAAAATTTTCTGCTTGTCTACACTTTCTTCTGAACATTGTTCTGTTCTCTTACATGCAATTTAATAAATGTTTCAATGTTCCCCTCTACCCTTTTTGCATCACTAATACTAATCCCTCCCTCTCTCAAGCTCCTCTAATTTAAATTCTAAAGAAAAAAGGGAAAGAGTTAACAAATAAGCATAGTCAAAATGGACCTACCCAATGATCATATTCACACATTTATGCCTCTTTTTGTACCCTAATTACCTTCCTGTTAGTAGGTAGATAACTTGCTTTATCATATGTTCCCTGTAGATACATTTGGTTATTACTTTGATCAGGGTTATTTTTCTTTATAATATTGTTGTTCTTATATGAATTGTTCTCCTTGTTCAGCTCACTTCACTCTGCATCAGTTTATGGTATCTGTGCCTCATTGAAATAATTCCATTCATAATTTCTTACAGGCAATCCCATTTCACATACTACATTTCATTTAGCCATTCCCGAATGTTTTATTTATTACATGGTTAATTTAGTTTAATTTTAAAAATTTAATTCTTAAATAGTTTATGTCTTATAATTTCCTCTTCCTCTTCCCCAATTCTTGCTTCTTCTTCCTTCCACTTCCTCATTTTTGAGAGCTCCTACTTCTTTGCCTCTGAGCTGTGATCATAGTGCTGAGGCTTCAAAGGTAGATCAGTTCATGTTTCACTTATTTCAGACATTTAATTAATCTTCAGCCTAATTTTTATAGAGAAACACGGGATTAGGAGACCTCTGACATGTCTTCTGACTTTATAATTCCACAGTTCTGTGACTTCATATAATAACTATATTTAGAGGCATACTTGATCTCATGTTTGACTAAAATTCAAATTTTTTCAAATATTTATCAAGCATGCTGTGTGTGCTAGTATACAAAAACCACACAATCTCTGCCTTTGTACAATTTAGAATCTCTTAGACTAATAAAGTGTATGTAGATAATTATGATACATTTTAGATAGGTGCATTGTCAAGTCAACAAATATTTTCTAATATGTGCTAGGCACTGTAATAAGTTCTGGAAATACAAAAAATGGCAAAAAAAGTTTCAGCTCTCAAGAAACTCACAGTGTAATTGGGAAAGGGAATAGAAAATATGTAAACAATATTTCATGCAAGAGATATACAGGATAACTCTCTCTTTCTCAGAGAAAAAGACATTAAGGACAGGAAGCTAGGAGGCAGAGATGAGGGAGAGAATTCTAGTCAGATATTGGAGACTTTCCATTTCAAGAATTACAAATTGGTTCAATCACTAAAGGCCCCTTGGATTGACTAAATTTGAGAGGCCAATTTCAATGAAAAAAGGACTGGATTTGGATCCAGAGGATCTAAATATAAATTCTATTTCTGCTGTTTACCACCTGTCTGAGCTTTCTGGATCTTAATTTCCTCAACCGTAAAAAGAAAGGAGTGGGAAAACATGACCTCTGAGGTCCTTTCCAGCTCTCAATCTATGATGCTATGATTTTTTGCTCTTGCTCTTATTACAAACTATTAGAAGGCTTCCCCATCTCCCACTCTCCTCCATCTTACCTTTAACTTCATATTTTAAGATTTTCTCAGTAATTGGGAATATTTATCTTTATCATCAAGCATCAATTGAGTCCTACTATAGGATAGTGTCCTGCCATCCAGATCTGACAAATACCCTGAGATGGACTTAATGCTTTTAAGTCACATTATAAAATAGGTGATGTCTTCTACCTTCAGCTTTTTCCTTCTCTGTTTCCCCTTCTGCTTTCTGATCCCTCTCCAAGGTACCTGGTGCTCTCCAGCTGTCTCCTTACAATGTTCTCTGCTCTGAATCATGCCTGATTCCTTTCTTCATTTTTTTGCTCATTCTCTTAGGACCTTGTAGGTGCCTGATTAACTATTATGATAAACTAATTCACAATAAGGCGTCAATAGCTTATAATTCCTAACATGTTACCTCTCATATAACATTTACATTTTAGGCAATGGCCTTATGAAAGTCATAGTTCTTTAAGGTTACCTCTCCCAAGGTATTTCCTATTTAATAAACTCCAGTGGATTCTTATCATCTCCAGGATCAAATATAATATCCTTGTTTGGCATTTTGTAATTTGACATCTTCCCATTACTTCACTATTCTTAGACCACTACTTTTCTTGCTGCTCTTCCAACATGATATGTCATTTCATGTCTCTGTATTTTTGTACTGGCTGTTATCCATATTCTGAATTCTCTCCTACCTCATCTCTATGGGTCTTAGTTTCCCGATTTTCTTTAAATCTCACAACTCACATTCTACTGCAAAAATCCTTTCCAGGTACCCTTAGTTGTTAGTTCTTTCTGCTCTCAGATTACCTACTATCTACTCTGTATATATCATATTTGTATATAATTATTTACATTATATCCCCCAATTAGAATGTGTTTCTTGAGAGTAGGGACTGTTTTCACTTTTCTTTGTATTATGAGCATTTCAGTGCTTGGCATATAGTAAATGCTTAGCACTAGAGGGACTGGGTGCATCAGTTGATGCAAAATTAAAAAAAAAGAATAACATCACTATAATTTATTATATTTTTTCAATTTATGAAAGTGTACTCTAAATACAAATAATTACACATAGAAATTAGAATTTTATTTTAAAATAAATATTTTCGTCTTACTATATTTTGTTTATTTTATGAATTAAAAAACCCAAACATGGACACATTAATTGAAACAGCTTAGTCTTTTCAAGTATTCCAGTCCTTCTAAATGCTTATTAATTCATTGGTTGATTGTCTTTGTTCTGGCTACTCTCCACGAATAGACTAGGGTAATAGGTGCATGTTCTCCATCTCTCCCCCTCTCCTACATAAATCAATTTCCTGAGTCTCTACTTATTACATAACAGTAATTTTCCTAGTCATCTTTATTTAATTTTTATTGATATTGTTTGCCTTTACATCACCTTTACTGAATATATCTGCCTTCAGCCATATACAATAAGCCATCTCTATAACCAAGAATTTTTTTTAAAAAAGGAAGAAAAATAGTGATTCAGTAAAACTGAGGTAGCTAGAAGCCCAGTGGATAAAGCTCTAAACCTTGATTCAGGAAGAATGTATTAAAATATGGTCTTAGAAACTTAGTAGCCATGTGACTCCTGTCTTTCTCAGTTTTTTCACCTGTAAAACAGGAATAGCACCTACCTCTTGGAGTTGTTATGAGAATAAAATTATTTTTATAAAGTACCTTAACAATATGAATATTAGATGCTATTATTATTATTGCTAAACAATAAATTAATTGAATCTGACAACATATACAATGTTTCACATACAAATTCCTGTATCTCCAAAGAAGAGATGTCCTATTTTCTTTTGTCTTATTTTTGGTGAGAAACTTGGTCATGGTAATCATGCAACATTCATTTTCCCCTTTTTTCTTTTTTATTTCTCTTTTCTCTTCATGGTGTTGTGACATTGTACATGGTTTTCCCACGTCTGCTTACATTATTTGGTATTAGTTCACATAAATCTTCCTATGTTTCTCTAAATTCATCTGAAAAATAGTCAGCTTTCCTCACATCATAGTAATATTTCATTTTATTCAGTTTCTAAAATTGGTTCAGCTATACCTGTTTTGAAAGAATCTTATTTAAAAAATTTAGTTCTTTCTTTGATCCAGCAGTGTTTCTATTGGGCTTATATCCCAAAGAGATCTTAAGGGAAGGAAAGGGCCCCACATGTGCAAGAATGTTTGTGGCAGCTCTTTTTGTAGTGGCTAGAAACTGGAAACTGAATGGATGCCCATCAATTGGAGAATGGCTGAACAAATTATGGTATATAAAATGTCATGGAATATTATTGTTCTATCAGGAACGACCAGCAAGATGATTTCAGAGAAGCCTGGAGAGACTTGCATGAACTGATGCTGAGTGAAATGAGCAGAACCAGGAGATCATTATACATGGCAACAAAAATACTATATGATGATCAATTATGATGGACATGGCTCTCTTCAACAATAAATGTTTCAAACCAGTTCCAATTGTAAAGTGAAGAAAGCCATATACACCCAGAGAGAGATATGAAATATGGACCACAACATAACATTTTCATGCTCTCTATTGATGTTTACTTGCATTGTGTTTCCTTTCTCTGATTTTTTTCTTGTAGATACGATTTTTCTCGCACAACAATGATAAGTGTGGAAATATGTATACATATATTCGATTTGTCAAGTATTTTAACATAATTAACATGTAGTGGACTTCCTGCCATCTAGGGGAGGGGTGGGGAGTAGGGGGAAAAATTTGTAACAGAAAGCTTTGTAAGGGTCAATGTTGAAGAATTACCCATACATATGTTTTGCAAATAAAAAGTTTTAATTAAATAAAATAAAATAAAATAAAATTTAGTTCGTTATCACAACATCATTATTTTGATGCATACTGGCACTTGTCCTTCAACTTTTGATATCTTTGAGGTATATGCCTAGAAATGATCTCTAGGTCAAAGAGAATGTTCATTTTAGTAAATTTCTTAAAGCATAATTCTATTGTTGGGCCAATTCAAAGCTCCACCAATGGAATATTAGCTTGCCTGTGTTTCTGTACAACACTTTTAGCATTGCCTGTTTTCTTCTTTTGCCAAGTTTTTTCAGTATTTTTGTGTGAAGGAAATATTAAGATAATATTAATTAACATTCCTTTTGTTATTTGGAATAGTCTTTTTTATAGTTGTTAATAATTTGGAACTCTTATTTTTAGAATTGTTCACATCTTTTGATCACATACTTTGGGACTCTTACATAATTGCACTAGTTTCTTTACTATCTTAAATAATAGATTCATTTAGCATTTTTTCAATGTCTTCCCTTCTTTTTCTCACTGTAGTGATTTGTCAGTGAAAAATCTCTTTTGACTTTGCATGAAAAATCTATTTTTTCCTTTTGTGACACTTATTCTTTGTTTTAACTGATTTCTCCTGTTACCTATAGCTGTGAAAGTTACCTAATCTAGTTCTTACATATGTTTTAATGCTGTGAACTTTAATATATCAGTCATATATCCATTTTGAGCTTATCATGTTATGTGGTAAAGGATATTGGTCTAAACCTAAATTTTGCCAATTGCTTTCTAGTCCCCTCCGGCCCCCACGCCAGTGGTTCTTGTAAAATAAAAAAATTATTTCCTAGGTGTCTTATGGTTAAATGACAAAATTATGGGTTAGGAACAGAATGGTCAGTTAAAATGCAACCTACTGATATATTATGTTGATATTATTGGCTAGCTATATATTTCAGAAAACTTTGGAATAAGGTTTTTTATCATGAAAATTTTAATATAACAACTCCTATGTTTTCATAGTAATTTAAGATTTAGAAAGTTATTTCTTTATGACACCAATTAGAGAGCACAAGGACTATTATCTTTATTATACAAATGAGGGAACCAAGACTCAGAAAGGATAAGATACTTGGCCAAGATAAGAGTAAGCCAAATTAGAACTTCTGGCTCAGTCTTCCTGTACTTCTCTACTTTCTTTTGATGTACAGCATTTTGGATCATTACTTTTGGTTACTTTTTATTATTATTATTTAATTATTTACCTTTATTTTATTATTAGCATTTTATTGTTTTTCAGGATTTCCTCTTACATGTGGACATTTAATAAATTGTTTTAAAATTTCTACATAGATAAATGGTATTTGCTTACATTCTTATTATTTACTTCTAATTTTAGTGGATGTTAGTTCTTAAATCAGATTAAAATGTATTTCTTTTAAAATTTACTTTGATTTTTCATAATGAAATTTGTGATTATTTTTTATATGTACTATTCATTTACACTTGAAAAAAATTGTTATTTCCTTTTTTCTTTTGACATCCTTTAATGTATTAGAGACAATCTATTCAAGTCTGAAGCTTTTTGGTTTTTTTGTCATATTCTGAGGAGTGTGTGTGTATTTTTTAAACCTACGATTATTAGGATCTTCTCTATATATTTATTACTTAATATTTCCATGATGAGATAGAAATATTTCCTCAAGTGTGCATGTTTGCTGATCCTTATTGAATATTTTTTGGAAAAGTTGTGACTGTTTTATCGAAGTAAGTTTAACCCAACAGCATACTTTGTGGGCCAAATGCTTAAAATTCCAGGAGTTCAGTAACCCTTCCTGAAAATACTAAATAGTTGAATTTTTTTATATCTTGTTTTTGCTGAATTATTCTTTCAGAGTTTGAACAGTGGAGTCAACACTTTTTAAGTATTGTTATCATTAACAATATCTATTATCAAAATTTTTTTTCCAGTCTATAATTTGAAAAATGATTTCATTATGTCTTGGAGCCAAAGTGTGTGTGTGTGTGTGTGTGTGTGTGTGTGTGTGTGTGTGTGTGTG
>JAJPUD010001589.1:381369-414935 GCA_023553655.1 Myrmecobius fasciatus
TGTGTGTGTGTGTGTGTGTGTGTGTGTGTGTGTGTGTGTGTGTGTGTTTAACTAGTTGAACGTATTTCTTATCTTATAATGGGAGCCAATAGATCCTAGGTTCTGCTTAATAGAAAGCTGTTGAATAGAAAGTTTCTGGGCTTCCTGTAGCCACTGAGAAATATCTAAATTTAGGTCTATGTGGTTTTCTCATTCATTTATGGCTTTTTTCTCCACAATCCCCTTTATTAGACATTTTCTTTTTAGTGTCCATACGATACACACACACACACACACACACATATACACACACACGTTCATTTATCTCTTGAGTGTCTATCAAGTTAGGCTAAAAAAAACCTCAATCATTAATTTTTTTGTCATTTGCATGTGATTTTCATAGCAATGGTTTATTCTATGTCCCTTTTTTGAAATACATTGTCTTCTCTCTGACTAGTTATATACTATCTATTATTCAAGACCCAGCTTGTCTCACCTCACTATGATTCTTTTTTTCTACAATGATCCTATTATTTTCTGACATTCCTTATCATTTATTTTCTGTACCAAAATGGATCACTTATTCTCTTCTGTTTAATTTGTGAAGCTTGTTTTTCCAACAAACCCCTTGAGAGCAGCGACTATCTCCTATAGAGCCTAGCAAAGTGGTGGATGTTTAAAGGCCTACTCAGTAATGAATGAATGAAAAAATTACCAAGGAAGGAATGGAACAAGCTTTTGTTAAGTGCCTACTATGTGTCAGGCATTGTGCCAAATATTTTTATAAACAATATCTTATTTGATCCTTTCAATAGCTAGCTCAAGGTCAAATAGGCAGAGTCAGTATTCAAATCTAGATGTCCTGACTCAAAACCATCACTCATTCCACTATGCCATGCAATTTTCCTAGTTATCCTAAATCTGTTGGTTGGAAATTAAAATGAAAACTACATAGTTACAAAAACTAGTCTGCTTCCTAATTTATTTTGTTGGAGAAAGACAAGAAGATTTTGACCCACTGTTGATGGAGCTTACTGCCTATTCATGTATGAAATGAGATGTAAAGCCCAGGAAATGTCTGTTATACAATGTTGTTTTGTTGTAAGCACAATCACCATGATTAGAACCTGAAAGTCTGCCATATCTGATTTTAATCAAATCAACAGATGTTAATCAGTTGCTGCAGCTTTCTTGATTCTCTTGATGTGTTTTACATGGCTTCTGTGCAAAATGGTTTAAATGAGAAGGTAAAGTATGGCAATCTACAGCTTCAGAACCAAGGAATAAAATTAATGATATTTCAGTATATTTCAGAGTTTAATTTCTTTCAATAAAGCTAATTAAGAGTCTACATGAGGTTGTGCTTTGTGGGTATGCAAAATGATTAAGACTTTTGTGGATCTTACATTCTAATCATAGAGGATAAATGTGCTTCTCTTCCTCTCCCTTCCCTGTCTCCCTCTCTTCCTCTCCTTTTCCCTCATTTCAGGTCTTTGGTTGATGTGGTAATCAATATCCCTATTTCCATGATTAGAATCTAAGTAGTTTTGATCCATTATGTATTGATGCCAAACTGTTATCTTTCTCATATTTCTCAATGAAAAAAATAACATATCTCTGTGGATGAATAGCAGTCATGGGATCATACTAATTTTGCCACATAATTTACTCTTGGCTGTAAACCTTTATATTTTGCCTTCTGGAATATCATATTGTAAGCTCTCTGATTCTTTTTAGTGGCCGCTATCAAATCATATAGGATCCTTTCTGTCATTCTTCACTGCTTGAATTCTTTCTTTCTGCCTGCTTGCAGTATTTATTATTTGACAAGGAAATTCTGGATTTGGGCTATGATGTTGCTTATAGTTTTGGCTTTGGAATTCTTTTTTTTCAGGGTTTGACTGGTGGATTCTTCTATTTTGACTTTGTTCTCTAAGATGTCAAGGCAATTTTCTTTTATGATTTCTTGAAATATGATATCTAACTTCTTTTAGTCCTGCTTTTTAATTGTTTTTTTCTCTGCAATCTATTTTTCAAGTTAGTTTTCTAATTTGATACCTTACATTTTCTTCTATTTTCAGTCTTTTGACTTGGTCATCATTGTTTTCATTGTTGTCTCTTCTTTTTCCTCTTATTGTTCTCCTCCTCACTCTTCTTTTTCTCCTTCTTCCTCTTCCTCCTCTTTTTACAGAGGAGTTCTAATGCTATCTTTGGCAGCTGTCTCTTTATGATTGACAAGTTAGATGTTTGTTGACTAAGAAATATTCTGGGCTCTTTTGGTGGGTCCACCATAGCAACTCACTTTATGGATTAAAATTTTATGACATGAAACAATTATAATCAATAATATCATTTCTACTATAAATTTTTAAATTTTTGCTGGTCACTTACATGTTAAACTCATTCGGAGTTTAGCTATTTCAATTGTATGCCATATATTTTTATTTTTCTTTTATTATTTTTCTTTCTCCCCCTCCCCATTTTGATCCTAATTTTGAGGAGTAAGTGGCAGATAGTTGACCCAGAAATTTTTCTTTCCCTTCCCCCCAACCCTCCCCTAGATGGCAAGTAATTCAATATATGTTAAACATGTATACTTATTCTATACATATTTCCACAAATAGTATGCTACAAAGAAAAATAAGACCAAAAACAAAAAAAAATTAGAAAGAAAAAAAATGCAAACAAACAACAAAAAGAGTGAAAATACTATGTTGTGATCCACACTCAGTTTCCACAGTCCTCTTTCTGGGTACAGATGGCTCTCTTCATCACTAGACTATTGGAACTGTCCTGAATCATCTCATTGTTGAAGAGAGCATATCCATTAGGATTAATCATTGTATAATCTTGCTGTTGCCAAATATAATAATCTCCTGGTTCTGATCATTTCACTTAGCATAAGTTCATGTAAATCTCTCCAGGCCTCTCTGAAACCATCCTGCTGATCACTTCTTATAGAACAATAATATTCCATGACATTCATACACCATAACTTATTCAGCTATTTTCCAACTGATGGTATCCATTTAGTTTCCAGTTTCTAGCCACTACAAAAAGGGCTGCCACAAACATTTTTGTACATATGGGTCCCTTTCCCTCCTTTAAGATCTCTTTGGGATATAGGCCCAGTAGAAACACTGCTGGGTCAAAGGGTATGCACAGTTTGATAACTTTTTGAGCATAGTTCCAAATTGCTCTCCAGAATGGTTGAATCAGTTCACAACTCCATCAACAACGTGTTAGTGTCCCAGTTTTCCCAGATCCCCTCCAACATACATCATTAATTTTTTCTGTCTTCTTAGCCAATCTGAGAGGTATGTAGTGGTATCTGAGTTGTCTTAATTTGTATTTCTCTGATCAATAGTGAGTTAGAGCACCTTTTCATATGAGTAGAAATGGTTTTAATTTCTTCTTCTGAAAATTGTCTGTTCATATCCTTTGACCATTCATCAATTGGAAAATGGTTTGAATTCTTATAAATTTGAGTCAATTCTCATATATTTTAGAAATGAAACCTTTATTAGAACCCTTGAATGTAAAAATTTTCCCCAGTTTATTGCTTCCCTTCTAATCTTGTCTGCACTAGTTTTGTTTGTACAAAACCTTTTTAACTTAATATAATCAAAATTATCTATCTGCTATTCAATTATGAGCTTCAGTTCTTCTTTGACCACAAATTTCTTCCTTCCCCACAGATCTGAGAGGGAAACTATTCTTTGTTCTTCTAATTTGCTTATAATTTCACTCTATTGTCTAAATCATGAACCCATTTCTTTTTATATATATATATAAAGCTTTTTATTTATAAAACATATGAGTGATTTTTCAACATTGACCTTTGCAAAAACTTTTTTTTCCCAAGCTTTTCCCCTCCTTCCCCTCACCCCCACCCCTAGATGACAGGTAATCTAATAAATGCTAAATAGGATAAATTATATGACAAATACAATACATGTATACATATCTATACAGTTATCTTACTGCACAAGAAACATCAGATCTAGAAAGAGAAGAAGGAAAAACAATCTAAGAAGGAAAACAAAATGCATGGAAATATTCACAGAAAGCATTAAAATGCTGTGTTGTGGTTCACACTCAGTTCCCACAGGCCTCTCTCTGGATGTATATGATGACTATCTTCATCGCTGAACAACTGGTTTGAATCACATCATTGTTGAAGAGAACCATGTCCATCAAAATTGATCATCGTATGGTCTTGTTGCTGTGTATAATGTTCTCCTGGTTCTGCTGATTTCACTCAGCATCAGTTCAATCATGAACCCATTTCGACCTTATCTTGGTATATAGTGTTATGTGTGGGTCAGTGCCTAGTTTCTGCCACAATAGTTTCCAATTTTTTGTCAAATAGTGAGTTCTTATCACAAAAGCTGAGATATTGGGTTTGTCAAACACTAGATTACTATAGTCATTGACTATTTTGTCCTGTGAACCTAACCTATTCCACCGAACAACTGCTCTACTTCTTAGCCAGTACCAAATGGTTTTGATGACCACTGCTGATTAAGAGGAAGGTTGTGATGAGAAACCATATTGTCTGACTCTCAGTCCAGTTCTCTTTCCAGGACAGAATGCAGTGTCCTTATGTCACTTCTACTTCCAGGTTCTAAGCAAATGAACTGAGTAATGTTAGCATAGTGCAAAAATCACCATTACTGATGGGGGAAAAATACACAGAGTTTTGCCAGAAACTTAATACTAACATTCTACCAACAGACTTAGAAAGTATATTAGTAGAATTAAAGGATGGAATACAACATGTGGGGAGTCTTTTGATCTCTATTTTTGGGGAAAAATTTCAGTGTATTGATGTATGTAAGATTCATGGTTACTTTGAGAATTTGCCATTCTCCTTGGAATACACAACAATCAGAGAAATACATATCAGGAATTTCTGCCCCAAAGAGTCACTGTTTCTTGTCATTTGTCAATTCAAAGCTTTGGGGTTGTCAAACTAACTTAATGACAAAGTGACATATTTCATGTTTCTACATATACCCTTTTGGGTACCATACTTGATCCCTTTTGGATCATGGCCTTATTGTGGTTGAGGGACTTGAGAAGCTTAATAAAACTATGAGCTAGACCATGTAGGGTTATCCAACATGCCATAGGTCATAATGGAGAGTTCTGATAAAAGGCTATCTACTGGAGAAGAAAATGGCAAATCACTCCAGCATCTTTGCCAAGAAAACCCTATGGACAGTTTTAGATAATGGAGGAGAGAAGGGCCTGGAATGCTATGGTCTGGGAGAATCACAAAGAGTTGGACATAATTGAATGACTGAAAACCAATTCTAACAGAATTCTGGTCTGCCCTATGACAACTATTATATTCATTCTTACAGTATTTTCTCTAGCAGCTGTACTTTTCATTACAAAGGAGTTTCCAAACAAAATTACATATGGTTGATATGGTTGAGATTGCTTATAATGATAACTGATGATACATATTTTGTTATTATAAAAAGTTATTGCTCTCTTCTCTCCAGTATTTATAAATCTGTTACAAAGCAAAACTCCAATTCTCTCTCCCTCCCTTTCTAGATCTTAATGTCTTTCCTTCCTTTTTTCTTCTCTCGGCCTCTCTATCTCTGTCTCTTTCTTTCTCACCCCTCTCTCCATGATGTCATCTGTATAGATATAAGAAAACTACAGTACATTTCAGGCAATTTGGTATTTTATAGACTATAGTCAATGAATGATGATGAGCAAAAGAGAAATGTCATCAGAGGAGTTATGAGAATTCAATTCTGCTCAATTAAACAAACTACATTAGACATCTACCAAACTTATGCAAGGTGTTGGAGATCAAATGATCAAAAAGAATAAAGAAAATAAAAGAAATTCAGATCTTAAGGACCTCATATGCTTTAGGAATTCCAATGACTTGTTTAAGTAAATTCATAGAAAGATCAAAAGCCTATGCTAGTCTCAAGATATGTAAAAATGGTTCCAACTGTCTCATATGCTCTAATGTTTATCAATACACAGTCAAGTTTATATGGAGTCTACTATATTATGTGAACAGTCTGGAGTTTTAAAAACTAAGGTATCTAGTTGCTTTTGTGAGATGGAGGAGAAAATAACAGAAATATGTTAAGCTTTAAGATAATTGGACTTATATTCTAAGAGGGACACAATAAGAATCACATATAGTATGATAATGATAAATTGCTTAGAATGGCTAGCATTTAAATATCACTTAAAGGTTTTATAAAATGCTTTACAAATACTATCTCATTTTATTTGCATAACAATCCTGAACTATTATTATTCATATTTTACAGTTGAGGAAACTGAGACATCAATTATGCAAGTTACTCAGGGGACACACAGAAATATGTATCTGAGGGTGGATTTGAACTCATTTCTTCCTGACCTCCTGACTCCAGGTCCAGTGCTCTATCCATCATTCTACCAGTGTCTGCACATGTTATTCATTCATATTAAATATAAATATGTATATAATCACAGATACTGGAAAAAATCAGTATCAGTAATAAGGCTAGTTAAAAAAGGAAATACTAAGATGATATATTTGACTTTAAAGAATGTTCTTTCTCTAGTGAAATCCTTCAAGATTAAATTTTTAATTATTAAATTTCTAATGTAGCCACCAGGTAGTGCTGCTACCAACTCGCTTGATTCAGAAATGAGCACTTAGAGATCTTAGTGAAATGTTTATCTCTAGAGGTCATGCACTTCACCCAACACCAGAGAGCTCTTAGGGGCAAATCAACCTCTCTCTGGCTCTTAGAGAGCTGGCTACCTTTCTCTCTTAGCTCTTTTTGAGTGGCAGTGGGTGTTAAGAACAACATCCTAACTCCTGTCTCTTTGCAAGTTAGGTTAATTTTTCCTTAATATGTATTGACACAATCCTGGATACTTGGTTAGCTCAAAGAATTATAGGTTCAGGCACTAGACATTATTTCCTGGATACTTGAGTGTGAAGTATTCTCTGATACTTACCAGATGGACTATGAGGGCAACTCAGGCAAGGGACCTTTACTTAGTTGAATTGGCTCAGATATCCTCAATGCCTATCTTTACTAGATCTTATTCTCTTGCTATAGCCAAGTAAATTTTTTTTTGCTAACTTGAGTGACATACAAATATCTCATTTTCTTCTAGTAGTGAAGCTAGTCTGCAAAGAGATTGCTCTGAGACAGATCTAACCCAGAAAACAGTGCTTACATCATTAGGTTAAGGATTTAGTGTGTTTTTATGTCTTAGCTCACATTTAACTAGAAAAAATTCTTCCCTTCTTATTCCTGGTACTTCTCAGTTGAAGGACTATGAAAAGGTACAAACTATGTGCTGTTCTTTAATCATGATATCCAAAAAAGGAACGAAACCACAAATATCAAAGCACTCAGTGAAGGCTGACTGCCGGTCACTCGTTCTCTGAGCTCACTTCTTTAGCTAAAATTTAAGTTATCAAAGAAACATGGTTCTGGAACTTATAGGTGCTATTTGCTCTGGGGATCATATGATAAGGCTAGTCACTAGAAGTCCTGGCTAGCTCCAGCTGCCTCTGCTTTTGCACTTTGCTCCAGTATCTGCTTTAATCTCAAAGAGTGTGGAACTCACTCAAAAATCTTTTCTCAGGTTCAACTGTTCCATGCAGATTACTATCTTCTCTCTCTCTCTCTTCTTTATTCTTGAAAAGTTCACTGACACCACCAAACCCACATCCTTTCTAGAGTGTCTCAAGTTAAGATGGCAGTGGGAAGCATACCCGCAGTGTTAAACGTGTTAATGGGAGCCTGTAGTAACTTTAGCTCATGTGAAATGATCTAAAATAAAAACAAAATAAAACATGCATGGTCAACAGACAGTTTGTTTTATTTGGTTATTGTCTTTTAAAAAAAAACCCTCTCCATTGATTTGATGGGAAATACAATAAAATTATATTTGATTTTCAGTGTTATTGGAGAGTTCTTTGCCAATTCCATATAAGATACTATTGAAAGTGCTGGTAACATGAAAATGTGGCAAGTTGATCATGAAGCAAATGAGATGGGGCAGTGGCAGAAACAGTGATTACACACCCAGTGAGAAATGCAGGCATGGAAATATAAACTTTGTGAAAGCTCTAGGTGGACCATCTAATTTGACTGCCACACAGCTCAGATTCCTTTTAAATAGAAACGTCTTTGCATTTGGTAAATGAAGTTACTCTGTGTTGGGTGTCAAGAGAATAATTCTCCAATTACCGTTGCATTAGGCTGTCCAAAGCAAAGGCAATGACTTGGGTCTGGCTGAGCAAGGATTCCCATTTGGCACCAGTTCCATGGGCTGTTGAGGGGATGACATTTGGCATCCATGTGCTCTGCTTAGCCTTGAACTTCAAAGGAAACTCCTTTTAGCAATTTTCACGAGTTAGCGAAAATGATCATACTAAAGTAATGTCTAGTGCTTGGGAAAGCGTTGCTATGTTTTGAATGCAATCTCTTTCAAACAAAGACTATTTTCAGCTCTCTCCTTGAGTCAGTGTGCAGAAATTCTATAAAACTTTTGGCATCTTCATCTGTGACATTAGGAATAATTGCCCTTATTTTCACTCCTTTGTCTGGTTTTGGATGGTTTCTTGATAGAGAGTTTCAAAGTAAAATCTGGACAATGAAATGAGCACATGGCAAGTGGGACAAATTAAATTTTTAAGAAACTGCAAACAATTCTTCAGTAACTCCTCTTTAAACTGTGACCTTGATATGTGTTTAACTAAGTAGGATCAGATTTAGAGGCTAGTGAATACAGTGTTCTCATGCTGAAAAAAAAATGGCTATAGTACAGTATAGTCCAGATTCACCTCATCATCTTTTTTTGTTAGTATGAATAGACTAATAGGTCAGAGAAATTCTACATACACAGCATATCTGAAGTTCAGTACAGTATTTGACAAAATCTCTCAGGATATTTTTGTAGATGAAATGGAGAAACATGGATTATATAATTATATTGTGTGTGTATTTGTATAAATAGGTAGAGTCAGAAATATTTGAATGATGACATTCCCATTATATTAATGGATTGGTATTCAACTAAGGGGGAGGTCAGTATTAAAATGCCCTAGAGCTCTATCCTTGGCCCTGTTCTGTTTAACATTTTACTAATGACTTGGATTAAAGCTTGTGAAATTTATTGATGTAGGAAGCTGGGAAGGAAATCTAATAGTTGTAGTGGCAGATAGGTTAAGAAGGACTGAGAATGAGACAAGGCAATTGTCCCACTTCTAAGACACATTACAAGGTAATCAACATCCGAGCTAACTATCATATATGATGTATAAATGTATGAGGGGAGAAAGGGAAATGATCTAACAAGTGGGGCTAGTCAGAAACCAAACCAGGGAGAGATACCTGAAGGCAGAGAATACATTTTTTCCAGTATTCAACTCTCCATCTATACATATAACTTTCTTTTTTTTTTTTAAAGTTTTTTTAATTTACAGAACATATGAGTGATTTTTCTACATTGACCTTTGCAAATTTTTTTTTGTTCCAAATTTTTCCCATCCTTCCCCCCACCCCTATATGACAGGTAATCTAATACATGTTAAATATATTAAATTATGTGACAAATCCAATATATGTATGCATATCTATACAGTTATCTTACTGCACAAGAAACATCAGATCTAGAAAGAGAAAAAAAAAACAACCTAAGAAGGAAAACAAAATGCAAGCAAACATTCACAGAAAGCATTAAAATTTCTATGTTGTGGTCCACACTGAGTTCCCACAGGTCTCTCTCTGGATGTATATGACTATCTTCATCACTGAACAATAGGAACTGGTTTGAATCACCTCATTGTTGAAGAGAACCATGTCCATCAGAATTGATCATCATATATCTTGCTGCTGTGTATAATGATCTCCTGGTTCTGCTCATTTCACTTAGCATCAGTTCATGTAGGTCTCTCCAGGTCTTTCTGAAATCATCTTGTTGGTCTTTTCTTACAGAATATACATATCACTTTCTATCATATCTATCACATTTCCATTTTCTGCATTTCTATTTTCAGCCCAACACCCAGCCTTTCCATCTCTTGCTACCAAATTCCCTTTCTAACATTCTTGATTCATGGGGAACCAACATATATTAAGCACCTATTATGTGCACTTTGTTTCCCTCATTAAGTTGTAAGCTCCTTTAAGGTAGGGACAGTCTTTTGGCTCTTTTTGTATGCCCAGGGTTTAGTACAGTGCCTAATACAAAGTAGGCACTTAATAAATGTTTGTTACCAACCATGGTATTAAGTGCTTAACAGATATTATCTTATTTTGTTTTCACAACAACCCTGGGAAATAGGTGATATTATCCCTATTTTACAGATGAAGGAACTGAGGAATACAGAAGTTATGTGACTTGCCCAGAGTCACATAGTTACTAAGTATCATGCTATATTTGAATTCAGGTCTTCCTTACTTTAACCCTAGGACTCTAGTCATTGAACCACCTATCTGATTCTAAGAATAATTACTCTGGCAACTTAGCTAATTGGTCTGATTAGGACAGAATTTCCATAAATACTCTACTTTAAAATAATATAATAATATAATAAAGCTTGCTTTTATGAAAATTGTAATGATAAATCAGGGAAACATGTTGGGAAAACTGTGGGACAGGTATAGGCATTTTGTAACTTGTAGTTGGGCAGTGGGGAATGGGAGGTTCTTTGATCAGCATTTTAATGGCCTTAAAGGGCTTCTGCTTCCTTTTTTCTTTCTCTTTGGTTCATTGACTGGTTCCTTTGCTCACAGAATCTGGTAACATAACAAGTTATAAAGGGGAAGGTCTCAGGGCCTCTTCCTCTCTTGAGGGGAACAGATCTTCATCTTCCTTTTTGTTTGTAATTTTTCATTCTAGATGATTAGAATGGAGTCTCTTACATAGAGAATTTTGAAAAGTTGAGTGACTTGGTCATATTAACCACTTGGTAAATGCTTGGTTAATTATAAAATATTCTGTTTTATATTATCCAATCAACACAAGGTATCTTATTTAATAGGTGTTTACTTCTACCCTTCATCTGCCAGATATGTGCTATGGGGAATTCTTTGTCTATATAAGCCTATCAATGAAAGAGATGGGCACTCGGTCAATAAATATCAACTAGATAAATAGAGAACTCAGAAAAACAAGTCAACCAACAGGAGAGATTGAAAATAAAGTTGGTGAGTGGGAAGTACAGCAAGGAAGACAAGGTGGTACATCAGTAGGTAGGCAGCCAAGCAGAAGAGACCAGATTTTAATAGGAAGTGATATGTGGAATAATTGGCAATGGCATGAACTGATGGATGGGGGAATAATAAATAGGAGAAAAGGAACATTGGGTGCTCGGTTGTTATTCCTCCTTCATTTTCTAAGAGATCCAGTGACTTCATAGGTGAATTTGTGAGTCTCACAATTCTAGAGTTACTGAGGTCCAGTGCCATGACAAATATCAAGATGGCTGGCAATGACCCAGAATGCAGTTGTTGACCTTGGTGTCTTTGATACCTGACAAGTTCTAAGTGCTCCACAGTGATTGCTTCAGCTGCTTTCATGGTCAGTGAATGGCCATTCTCCAAAGGATGGTGGGTAGAAAGGAAAAGTATTAAGAGAATGGTAAAAGAACAGAGTAGGGTTTGGAGAAGTAGGCAAATAGTAGAGCCAAAGTAATGGTTTGGGTAAGAATGGAAATATTAGTAGTATCTTTTATGTCCACACTTATGTAGGAGAGATGAGTAATGATTCTACAAGCATTTATTGATCACTATTTGCAAATAACTATACTAGATATCAAAGATACAAAATGAAGAATAAAACAATTCCTGCTCTCAAGGAGCTTGCATCCTATTAGAGAGAGGGAGGAGGAGATGACATGTATAAAGATTAGTCAATACAAACTATTTTAAGGGAAACAGAATACAAACAATTGGGGGTGTCCAGAGAGGCCATGTGTAGGAAGTAAGTTAGCTTTGAAAGAACCTAGGGCTTCTAATAGATTCTGCTATTTATCCCTAGTATAACCACAGGCAAATACTTCTTTATGTCTCAGTTTCTTCATTTGTAAAATGAGGAGATTGGACTAGGTGATTTCTCAAGACTCAGTTCTAGTAATAGGATGTTGTCTGGGGAGAGGTAAGAAGGGAGTGGATAATAATTTTTAACTATTCATAAGACCTGCTGAAAGCTTTAAGCAGTTTCTTGACTATATCACATGTTTTGAAATATATGTTAATTTCAATTCTCAAATTGGACAAATTTGAATTGTATAATAAGCAACTTCTTTTAAGGGGTTTTTGGAAAATGACCTAATATCTTTAATCCCACAAAATAAATTTGATGTGTTTTCTCTTTAACTTCTTTTACCTTTCATTCTTAGTAAAAACTGGAGAATGTACTCAGTCAGACTCTATCTCTGTGGAATTTGGTTAGCCTGGATGCTATTGAATAAGATAAGTCTTTAATAATCCCCTAAGCATCTTAAGTGGCACTGTCTCTCCCATTTGGATGCTCACATTCCTGTCCCTTTATTGGAATGAGGAAGAATGCTTCCTCAGTCTGGATTGATCATTATCTTGTGGCTTCCACCACTAACATAAATGTCTTTTCTTTTACAGCTACTTCCTGGGCTCATAGGAATGGGTCTCTGCACAGCAGGGACCAGGAAAGACTACACCTTGTCTCTCTCTCCCATTTCCTACCTCCTCTGAAGTGTTGTAGCTGGGAAGGGGGATATGTCTAGGCAAATTCTCTTAAAATTAAGATGAGAAGCTGAAGGCATCTGGAAAACTGGAGCATTTCATGGGCAAAAGGTTTTAATGCTAAGTACAGAGGGGTAACATGGACATAGAGCCTATTTCATTTAAAAAAAAATTTTTTTCCAAGGGAAATGAGAGAGAGTGAGAGAGACAGACAGAGACAGAGACAGAGAAGCAGAAACAAAGATAAAGAGACAAAGGGGGTGGGGAATAAAGTACAGAGGAGAGACAGAGAGAAGAAAAAGAATACAATTAATTAGCTTTCTTGCCCCAGGCACTATAATTTGCCTTTTACTTTCTGCATTTTCATATTTGAGTCTGAAAAGCAGAGGACCAAACAATCAGCAACAGATGGCCCCATGTAATCTGCATGGTCGATGAATTCAGTTAGCATGCAAATTGTCATCCTAGGGCGATTCCAGGGAACTTCTGGGGGGAAAAAAAGCCTCAGCAGGCCTGCTTTGCAAAATAGATAGAGGACATGATTAAAATGTCTGGATTCAATCATATGTTTAATTACAATCCCTTTTTTATCTCTGTTGCAATGACTGGTAGCGATTATGATACAAATATTGAAAATGCGAATAACGTATGGTGGTAGTAGGAAGGCTGATAGGTGGTCTGTGTTTGATCCAAGTGATCAAAGCCCCTTACCATAGAGGGGGAGTTTCTCCCCCAGCTCCCTTTCCTTAGTCAATATGCTGTAGGAGAAAGGGATATGTTTTGTGGGAGACAGTTCGATGGCATTTTCATTCTAATCCAAGACAATGCAAGACCACCTTCCAAGCATGAAGGTACAATATGCTTATTTTAACACATCAGATTTCATCTTCACTTGTCTACCTCTCCTGGGAGTAATGGGTAATAGACAGGGTTTAAGGACTTCACTTTTGAGAAGATTTCCTATATGAGGATCCTGGATGCATTTCTTATCTCAGCTCTAATTAGTTTTCCCATGTGCAAATGCTTATGTGGGAATTTTCAGGAGTCCACCAAAGGAGTTTTTTGTTTTTGTTTGTTTATTTTTGCTGTAAGCTGGAGTTTGGAAAAGCATAGATGCAGGGGAACACAGAAAATAAACTTGGACAGCATTTTGATCTAGGGGATTTCAGATACTCTACCAGAACAACAGAGATAACAGGCTTATATAGTAACTTGGTTAAACTGCCCAGCATTGTAAATAATTTGGAATTGGAATGATTAATAAAGACAAATGGAAAGACATAGCTAGGATGCTTCTCACTCCTCTTCCTTTATTCCCCAGTCTCCTTGCCATTACAACATGATTAGCAGTCCACTTTTTCAAAATTGAAAAGCTATTTGGCTGTGGCGTTCATCAAGCCTTGGGTTATTACTGCATTGGCGCTGATTTATTGCTGCATTAGTGGGGCACTCTCCAGTTATTTCTCACATTGGCTAAAGTAGACTATGGGCAAGGGTTCACTTGAACTAATGAAACTTAATTCAATTAATGTTTATTCAGCATCCATGATGTGCTAGCATTGTGCAGGCTGCAGTCATAAAACATGAAACCTCAAAGAGCTCACAATCTTATCTCGCTGGTAGGTGGACAGCTAGGTGGCACAGTGGACAGAGCACTTGACTTGGAGTCAGGAAAAACTGAACTCAAATTTAACCTCAGGCACTAGTTTGGGTTTGAATTTGGGCAAATAATTTAACTTCTATCTGCCTCAGTTTCCTCATCTGTAAAAGAGGGAATAGTAATAGTACTTATCACCTGGAATTATTGTGAGGATCAAATAAGATGATATTTGTAAAGTTCTTGGCAAACCTTAAAGTGCAATGTTAATGTTAGCCATTAATAACCAAGGGGAACATACCATTTATATGTGTGAAATATAATATAAAACGTCATTAAGCGCGTAAGTGGTAATGCTAAAGAATGAGTACACAGAAGGGAAAAAAAAAAAGTGGGAGCTGAGAAAACACTACAAAGGGAATGGACCTTGAAGGAAGAATAGAATGGGAATATGTAAAGAAAAGGGCAACAATAATAAGAAAGGTATAAATATGGCAGAGAACATGGAATTGCTGGAGGTTGGTGAGGGTACATGCTAGTTGAAGAAAAGGATCCATGGTGGGGAATAGAAGTTATCAAATTACAGATATAGGACCAGGATGCGAAGAGGCTTTGAATGACATAAAAATAAGTTCTTTATGATTTTGTTTCTAGGGTTCCATGTAGACTCTAGATAACTGAATCCTTTTGGATATAGAACATTGTCTCCATTACAGGATCATGGGATCATAGATAAAGATCTGAAAGGGTCCTTATAAGTTCATTCACTTTCATTTTATGAATAGGGAAACTGAGACCCAAGAGGTGTTAAGTGACCTGTGTAAAGATAGTAGTAAGTGGAGGAACCAAGATTCAAAACCTAGATTTGACTCCAAATCTAGAATTCTTTTAACTGTACAAAATGTATCCACATGATCTGAGATAACTCTTTTGAAGAGAAAACTTTGTGCATTGTGCAGGGGCAGTAATGGGACCACTTACTCATAGAAACTAATCAGAGTTTCCATTTGGCATATTGAATTTTTAAAAATTAAATAAAAAATTAATTTATGGAATAGCATAAGCATTTCCATAGCATAGTACAAGACAAAAGGTGATTGTACTGGGCAGCTAGGTAGTGCAGTGGATAGAGCACCAGCCATGAAGTCAGAAGGACCTGAGTTCAAATCTGGTCTCAGACACTTAACACTTTCTAGCTGGTCAAGTCATTTAACCCTAATTGCCTCAGGAAAAAAAAAAAGGTAATTGTACATGAAAACTGCAAATCAGCTATGGACAACTTGCTTGCTATTCCTTTCAAATTCAACAAAATTATCATGTAAATTTTTTCCTTCCCTTTTCCTGTCCCCCTGTTTTAGAAATGGCTACCCTAAAACACAAATACTTATACACAATTATTCTACACATACTTCTATTTATCAGTTCATTCTCTGGATGCAGATAGTTCTTCATATGAACTTTATAATTAATGTAGATGTTTATAACAGACAAAATAACTTATTCACTCAAAGTCATTCTTCTAACTATTGCTGTTACTATATACAATGTTCTCTTGGTTCTGCTCACTTTCCTCTTCATTATTTCATTCAAGTCTTTCCTTGTATTTCTAAAATCATTGAGTTCATGATTTCTTATAGCACAATAGTATTCCATCACAATCATGTACCACAACTTATTCAGCTATTCCCCAATTGATGGCCATCCCTGCAATTTTCAATCCAGAAAGAGAGCTGCTATAAAGATTCTAAAATATGGAGGTTCTTTTCCTTTTCCCCTAATCATCTTTGGAAGTAAACCATATAGTGGTATTGCTGGATCAAAGGTTTAATAATTCTTTGGGCATAATTCCAGATTGCTTTCCAAAATTGCTCTCACCATTCTTCCAACAATGAATTATCCAATTTACCCACATCCTCTCCAACATTTGCCACTTTCCCCTTCATTATTTTAGCCAATCTGGTAGGTACAAAATGATATCTTGAGGCTGTTTTAACCTGCATTTCTCTAATTACTGCTCATTGAGTTATTTATAAGCATGGTATACTAGATAGGCACTATTGTGGAGTCAGAAGTTATCAGTCTGAGTCTTGCCTACACTTACTAACTGTCTAGTCTAAGCCAGAGCATCTGACTTCTCTGTAAAATGACATAATAGTATTTGTTGTGAGAATTAAATGAGATGATCTTTTTAAAAATATGTAGATGTGAGCTACAGATGCAATAGTAGGGAATGGGAAGAGAACTGGAATTATGGTTAGGAGGATTTGGCTTTCAGCTTTCCTTCTGACACTTCCTAACTGTAATTCCAGCTAATTCATTTAATGTTGCTGAGCAATTTTTTTTTTAAAGAATGAAACACGATGTTCAGTCCTAGTTAATTTTGTGTTGCTTCTCTTTGGCTCTATCTACTTTTAGTGCAAGAACTCCTCATGTTGGTCCAGGAATTCAGCATTATCTAGCAACTTCTCTTCTGTGTCTGTGTGGCTTGGTCCTAGAATTCCTTCATGCTTTCAGAAACTCCTCCATGGCACCATCATATGCATATGTCCTGCTTTTAGCTCTTCTTTCTTTTTAAAAACTATTTTTAATTAAAGCTTTTTATTTTCAAAACATATGCACAGATAATTTTCAATATTCACCCTAGTAAAATCTTGTGTTCCAAATTTTTTCCCTTCCCTTGCCCTCTCCCATTCCCCTAGATGGCAAGTAATAAAATGCATTGCATGTGCAATTCTCTACATATTTATTTTCACAATTATCTTGCTGCACAAGAAAAATCAAATCAAAAAGGAAAAAAATGAGGAAGAAAATAAAATGCAAGCAAACAACAATAAAAGATGAAAATACTATGCTGTGATTCACACTCCATCCCCACAGTCCTCTCTCTGAGTGCAGATGGATGTCTTCATTATAAGACCATTGAACTGGCCTGAATCACTTTGCTATTGAAAAGAGCCATGTCCATCAGAATTGAGCATTGTATTATCTTGCTATTGCTGTGTATAATGATCTCCTGGTTCTACTCACTTCACTTAGCATCAGCTCATGTAAGTCTCTCCAGGTCTCTCTGAAAACATCCTGATCAATAATAATATTCCATAACATTCATACAACATTCACATACCATAACTTATTCAGCCATTCTCCAACTGATGGACGTCCATTCAGTTTCCAGTTTCTTGCCACTACAAAAAGGGCTGTTACATGTGAGTCTCTTTCCCTCTTTTATGATCACATTGGAATACAGGCCCAGTAGAGACACTGCTGGGTCAAAAGGATATGCACAATTTGACAGCACTTTGGGAATAGTTCTAGATTGCTCTCCAGAATGGTTGGATCTGTTCACAGTTCCACAGAATGAAAAAGAGAAAAGAAGAATCACATACTGGCATAACATTTTTGGCTTACAGGATGTTATAGTGAGAATATTCATTAGATATAGGAGTCCAAGTATCTGAGTTTGAGTCCTGGCTTTGCTACTTGCTTGTTGTATAACCTTGGGCAAATAACTTCATCTCTCTGGTTCTCAGTTTTGCCATCTATAAATGTACCATCTTTAGCTCTAAATTAGGATTTTGTGACTTTAAGAAAATGGAATCATTTAAATTAAATGACTACTGAAGTTAGGTCTGTTACTATGTGGCTTCCAAATTTTAGTTATGAGACACTTTCCTGAAGAATTAGAGGGATTTTTTGGTGGATAATGAAATAAATAGTTGTTGCTCTCAGGAATAGTATTTAATTTATATTGATAGAAACATGAAGCTATTGTGGCTAGCGAACTCAACTTAGAGTCAGGAAGTCCTGGGTTACAATCATGCCTCAAAAACAACTCTGAGACCTTGAATATCTATGAAATGAAGTAATGGATTCTTTGATCTCTAAGATGTCATCCAGCTCTAAATCTATGAGCTATGATCCAATGCTAAGCTGTTAAAGAATTTGTTTTCTATCTTTGGAAAGCATTTACCTCAATATGCTTTCACCCTAAAAGATAATGTCCTTCCTCAGCAGGGAGACCTAATCTGAGTTGGCCAACTTCGTTGGATTTTTTGTTAAGATAATGGAACCTATGTTCATATCCTTTATGTCACTCTTATTTCTTATATGATTTTAATCGAGTCACAACCTCTGGAGGTCTCAGTTTTCCCATATGTCAAATCAAAGAGTTGGACTAGGTGGCTTTTGAGATACTTTCCAGCTCTAGATATACAATCCTATGAATGAAAGAAATGAGTACTTTATGAAAAAGAAATGGTTCTGAGCATTTGGGTTCATGAGATGGTGGGAAACTCCTCTCCCAACACATATATGTGTGTATACTATAACTCTTGTATGTTTATTCTTACAAAATCATGAGCCATAGGAGATTCAGGCACAGAACTCACCTTGAAAGTGCTAAGAACAGATTTTCAAAGCCATTTATTTTTAATGGTGCTTAAATATCGCCTCATTACTAACATATAAAAAAAAGCCTTTTGAGCTGCTATTTCATCTTACAAATGTTAGCTATTCTTTGTAGACAGGAACTGTCTGTTAAAGTAATATATGACAACTACTGAATCAAAAATGCCTTACAATGGGAGGCTGACATCTGTTTACGATATCCAAGGGGGAAAAAGGGTGCTGTGCATTTTTACTAGAAGAATTTTCCTTTAACAAGGCAGCCCAGAGACTTCAACAGGTCTTTGCAATAAAGTGGTTTGTTCTGTGGGCAACACCACCACAGGCCTGGTGGATTCATGAGAATTCCTACTTTTTAGTTGTCAATGTAATTCTTAGATGAACATTTCATTGATCTAGGAAGTCTTCATAGATTCAGTGCTCTTTCTGAGAGGTAGTGTGAAGACAGTAGTCTTTGTTAATTATTCTTTGGATGGGTTTTGATTTTTTTGGGGGGGAGCAGGTGTGTAATCTCTTGTCTCTTGCAAATTGTTCATCTTTCACATTTAAGAAGACCAAATCATTCATTTTTAGACACCTGTGAGGGCTGTCCAAGTAAAGTCTTATGCTTAGACCAACTTTATCTGAGTTTGGTCCAAGACACTGCAATTAACAGAATATCAGACAGAAGGCAGTCTACTTTGTAACAAGTTTAAATCTGTGTGTAATCTTGCACAGGTGTGACTTCCTGTGCTCTGGAAAATCCGTCATCACAAAACAAACCAACTGTACCACACCTGGGTTAAAACTGAACATCTGGACCTATTCTCCTTTATTCACTCATGATCTTCAAATCTTCCCTGAACAAATGGAACTTTAACATGGGATTGACATTAGAGATTTGTAAATTTTGGGCAGTTTGATATGAAACACAGCTACTCTTCTTGTACTGTATAGATTACAGATATTATATCCCAATAATATTTCAATTAGCAACCTTTAACTAATTTATGGAGGTCATTTCCACCAGTAATAATATATCTCATAATGGTGTTAGCAGTTTTCCCAGGGAATTTTAAGGAAGGTACAAGTAGGGTGAATGCCATAATTGAGGATTGGTCAGTATTGCTTTGAATTCCATTTTTTTTCCACTGAAGTATGAAGGCCTAGAACTTTAAACAGCAATCTAGAAAATAGTGTGATGATATTTTATATAGAGCCCAGTCTCTTAAGGGAATTTTCAGATGGCTGAGTCCTACTGAATGGTCAGAATTATTTGCTCCTTATTATTATTGTTATTTTTGGTCCAGATTGGTGATTTGTAATTCACACTGTGGAAACTTTCCCCACCAAGGCAGATAGGTGACTCTTTCTTGATTTAAGGACTAATACATCGGTCTGGGGGATTGAGAAGTGATATAATTTGCCCATGGTCACATAGCTAGTATGTATCAAAGGTAAGACTCAAAAACAGGTCTTCCCAACTCCAAGAACAGCCTTCTTCCATTATATCATACTATCTCTCCAGATGTATGTAATCAGTAATGACTAAGTACCTGCTTTCCTCTGTGATGGAAAATTGAAAAGTCACATGGAGAATTGAGGGTCTACATTTTAATGATTATGAGAATATTGTGTAATAAGGATGGCATAGATTTTTGCTACCCACAAGAAAATGTGAAGTAATGGGTTCGCATCCTTGAGCAATGATGAAAAGGATTGGTTATATGTGTGGAAGCATTGGTACATGTACTCCTCTTAGTAGAAGTGCCCTGAAAGTTAAATGACTATTTGGTTCATTCCATTTTCAAAGTTAGTCCAATATGACTTGTCTTCCAATGGTCATGATATTGGCAAGTCAATAGGACTCTCCATCAATAATATTGTAATCCCAGAGGGTTGTTGGGAGTTGAACTAAGTAGTTCTGACTACTAACTAGGGGGAAAATTAAATTTTAAGCTATCCCTTCTTTTCTTCTCCTCTCCACGCCTCCCCACATGTTAGTATTTGGTAGGGTTTGGGCTGAGATGAAAATATTGCTGTAAGAAAAGCCTGCAAAGACTTATATGAACTGATGCTTAAAGAAGTGAGAGTACCAAGAGAACACTGTATATGGTAACAGCAAGATTATGTGATGATCAACTATGGCAGACTTCTCAGTAATGCAATAATTCAAGACAATTCCAATATATTTGCAATGGAAAATGCCATCCACACATAAAGAGAGATTGAAGCATACTATTTTTACTCTCCACTTTTTGTTTTCTTTCTCAGTTTTCCCATTGTTCTGATTTTTCTTTTATAATATGACTAATGCAGAAATATGTTTAAAATGATTGTACATATATAAGATACCAGAGTATTTGTTTTCTTAGGAAGGGGAGAGGGAAGGGTGGGAGGGAGAAACAATTTGGAATTCAAAATCTTACAAAAATGAATGTTGAGAACTGTTTATATGGAATTTAAAAATATTATTGAGAAAAAAAATATTGCTTTTAAGTCTTTGGGGTTCTTTTGCAATTGAACTAATTGAATCAAGCTTTTAAGTACTTATCATATGCTTGACACTAAATTAAGTTCTTGAGATTCAAAGAAAGATCAAGACTGTCCCTGCCCTCAAGGAGTTCACATTCTACAAAACAAACCAAAACAAAAACCAAAACAGAGTGCAGAGTAATGAGGTAATTGCATTAGCAACTGAAAGTTTGAGGGAGTTCTTCTGCAGAAGGTAGAATTTCACTCAAATCTTAAAGGAATCCAAAGAAGACAAGGGGCTAGGTGGAAAAGGAGAGTATTCCAGACATGGGGAGGGGCAGTGCAAAGAGTTGGAGATGGGATGAGCCATATGAGAGAATCATTTAATAGGATAGTTAGTACTGCCAAATCATAGCATATGTGGAAGGGAGTAAAGTATAAGTAGACAGGAAAAGTAGGAAGGGGGCAGGTTATGGAGATCTTTAAATACCAAACAAAATAATTTTTATTGATCCTGGAGGTAATTGGGAGTTACTGGAGTCTTTACAGCATGTGATTGGAACTATGTTTTTAGAAAATCACTTTGGCAGCTGTGTGAAATATGAAGTGAAGAAGATAAAGACGAGCCAGAAGGAACAATTAGAAATTCATTGCAATAGTAACTGAGAGGTGATGAAAGTCTGAATTAGCATCATGGCTATGTGAGTAGAGAAAAAAAAAAAACAACTTGAGGGGAAGGTAAAAATGAAAAGATTTGGCTGTACATTGACTTTATAAAGTAAGAGTTAAGAGTTTAGGATGACATTGAAACTGGGAGCTTGGGTGATTAGAAGGATAGCAGTATCTTCAATAATAATAGAGAACTGGGGAAGATTGGAGAAAAGATAAGGAGTTTGGTTTTAGACATGGTATAAAAATCTAGTTTGAGAAGTCCCAAAATAAGTTGGTGATATGGAAGGTTAGGAGAGGTGAAAACTGGCTATGTAGATCTGACAGTCATGCATAGAGAAGAGAATTGAAGCCAAGCTGCTGAGATCACTAAGTGAGAGAGTTTAGAGGGAAAAAAGAAGAGGACCCAAGACTGATATTTGGTAGGTATCCTTCTTGGCCTCCATGGAACTGGATTAAGTTAGTTCTAGTTTAAAAATTCCAGGGATGACGTTAGTAGAAAAGCACTATAAACATGGGAAGACTTCTACCATCTCAGAATTAAATCCTGACACCAAACCAAACTCAGGTATGGTGGGTGGAACTAGATTGGTCTTGCAAAAGAGAATTCTTTGGAGCCAAGTGTGCAGTTCATGAGATAAAAAGATTTTCATTTTTGAGGATTGTCAAGCTTGTGCCTTTTGTAAGAACATAATTGCTTCCAGATTTTTAGAGAAAGAAAAAAGGGTTCTTTTTCAGCACCACATATTTTGTTCCTTTAATAAATTCTCCATTTAAGGCTGAAGAAGGTTTCTTTCACAAAGGAGATTTCATAGTGGTGCATTGAGAGCACTTAATGCTTGTACTTTAAAAGTACTTAATTAATGCTTGTATTTTTAAAAAGTAAGTACTTAAATGCTTACTGACTGACTGGAGATACAAAGGAAGGCAACAATATTTTCCTCATAGAATCTCATGCTTGATAATGGAAAGTGCAATATGGAAGGAAAAGCTGAGGATTTGTAAAAGGGTAAAAATGGAAGAGCAATGTATAAAAACACAACTAGAAAATATTAGAATTGGAGAATATAGCTTTTGAAAACCGCCAAATTTATATGAGATGAAAAAAATTGAGAAACAGTAAATGTATGACAAGTTAGGTATTGTATAAGAAGTCTATGGTCAAAGTCAAAAGGCAGCAATACTTGATAGTCATTTGTATGATAGCCAAAGAATTTTGGAGCCAATTGACAAATAGAGTGGCAAAGAATTGAGGCAGACAGGCATATGAGGAAAGGGCTTCTGGGAGCTTCTGGAAAGAAAAATAAAACAAAATTATGCTAACTACAACTAAGAGGGACAAAATTCCCCAAAGAGTATAGGACCAATATAAATGCCTACAAATGATTGAGTGATAACAGTGAGGTATGCATTAGAAAAATGGGATAAAATTGGAAATGAGAAGAGGGTGCTTGTTTTGGCAGCACATATGCTAAAATTGGAATGATACAGAGAACATTAGCATGATCCTACTCAGGGATGACATTCAAATTTGTGAAGCATTCCACATTTCTTTTAAAAAGAAAAAGGGAAAGAGATAAAAATTTGTTTGTAAATAAAAGAAATGATCAAATGGAAAATTAATTTGTTTGCTGCTGGATGAATTTTTGATTCCAGGAATAAGTATTAAATAAACATACAGGTTCTTTGAAAAATATATTTTATGACCCAGAGGTTTTTCTAATTTACAAAAATGAAATAACACTCATGTAAATTCTGCTTTTGAGATTCATGGGCATGTGTTAAATTCATTTTTGTCAGGTTTAGAACCTGAAGGCAGGAAAGAAGAATGGACAATCTCTGAAGGTCAGTCAGTCCTGTGGTTATAACAATTAAATCTAACAGGATGGCTCCTATCTAAACGAATAAAGAACTCAATTTGTCTTTTGTTGACTAGCAAGTCTTAAGTATTCATGTATTGTACATAGGAGGGAAGAGAAGTTTGGAACCCTTGAAAGTGCTAGATAATTTCCCAAATACATGATCACCCCTCTATGCAGTTCTGGGCCATTTGTCCAATATTTTGTGATGGACTAACTCAATGGGCTGTCCTTTCAATTACATAATAATCTGAATTCTTTGTCCATTTGATTTTTTCTGTTGTAGTTAATTGGACCCACACAAGTAGAATGCATGCTTCTTGAAGGCAAGTATTTGTTAGTATCTCCACTACTTAGCATATTGCTTTGTAAATATTACTATGTGTCTAATACACATTTGTTGATTGATTGGGATTTTGATAAAAACTTTTGAATAGCCTTAGATCTCATTAAAGAGGCACAATGTTACCTGTAAGCAGGAGTATCTGGAGTAACTCATTATTTAACAGAAACATCTTCCATTTGGATTTTTTGGCATCTTCCATGACAGTGACAATACCTTTGGCAGACAGTCTGCTTGTTTTATACTTTGCTTGATTTTAATAATCAGAGGACTGTAGAACAAAATTATCTGTTGCTTAATTTCTTAACTTTTCTTTCCCAAGTTCAATATGGAAGACAACTTTTTATTAGACAGCTTTTAAAGCAGGGATTCTTAACCTGTGACTCACTAATAAATTTTAAGAGGTGCATGGATTTAAAAAAATATATTTTGATTACTGTATTTTAAGATAATTGGTTTCATTTGCAATTCAATATCTTTTATTTTGGATATTTATGAAGATTATTCTGAGAAGGGGTCCATAGGCTTTACCAAACTTCTATAGGGAGCCATGATGTAAGAAAGGCTAAAATCCCCTGCTTTAAAGTTACATTTTACTCTACCTAGCTAAATGTTTTTTGTTAATCAACCAAGACAATTGTCTACACTTTCTAGTCTAGTCTAGTCAAAATGTGACTATCACTATATAGTTTCTTCTTTTTGACTATTTTCTCATATTCTCTCCAAATTTACCCTTAGTACATTTCTAGACTATTTTCATATAGATTTTATTGAAATATGCATAAGAATTCTGCAGCAAGGTTATTCCTGTCACCACAATATACATAAATATTATTCTAGGAGATTGTACTATACAGCAGAGGTGTGTAAACTATTGTCTTTGGGCCAAATCTGACCCCCTGACTATTTTTGTATGGCTAACATGGTAAAAGTGCTTTTTACAGGGTTGGGTTGTTCAGAAACAAGATAGACTCTTTAGGTCTTGGGACATAGTTTTCCAACTCCTATTTTAAAGAAGAAAATGGGCAAAATAGAATATCACAGTTCTCCTATAATTCAAATATGGTTCTCCTTTAATTCAATTCTGAAAGTGTTTTAAAAAGCTAATCCAATTTTTGCTTTTATATGTCTCAATCTCTTCCCAGAGAATTTGGTTTAGCATAAGATTGTTTTCAATGAGGTCTTGTGAAAAAAAAATAAGTTGTACCCTTGATTACCCAAATAGGTGGAGAGATGCTCATTGACTATTCAGAGGAACACCAAACTGGTGCTAGATTGACTAAGTAATATTTTAAAAGTCATTAAGAAGTCCAAGAGTCAAGTTTGGTATGGAAAGAAGCTTTGATAAAGAGAAAAAAAATCATCCATTTAGAAATTAAGTGCTCTGTCCAGTCATTTTTCAGTCATGTCCAATCTGTGATCCCATTTGAAGTTTTCTAGGAAAAATACTGTAATGGTTTCCCATTTCCTTTTCTAGCTCATTTTTATGAGATAAGGTAACTGAGGTAGAATGAAGTGACTTGCTCAACAATCATATGACTAGTAAGCAAGCGTCTGAGGCCAGATTTAAACTCAGAAAGAGGAATTTTCCTTACTCTAGGCCCTGCATTCTATTCACTATACTACCTACCTAGCTATCCTTGAATGCTCAAGATAAAGTGAAAAATAGCCACCTGCTTGATTGAAAGGAACAGATATTAAGGACCATTAATTTGCATGTCAGAACATATAATTACATGTAATTATCTAATATCAGGAAGATATTTATATATTCCATGAAGCACACATAGGTGCTTCATATAAATCATACTTGTATTTTCCTCTTTTTTATTCTGAATGTAACATTAAATAAAATGTGCATTCCCATTTATATAATAGCACAAAACCCCAAAGATCCCCAAACTGTGAATCCCTTTCATGCACAGATTATTTTTCTTATAAAGCATATAATAAATATGAACTATCTCCTTTCTGATTAGACATTTCCTGGGTGATATTATCTATTCCTTTTTTTTTTTTACTTGCAAGTCATTGTTGGTAATTCAAGGCAGCTTGTTTATATCCATCATTAATTTCTTCAAGGCTCTTGAAGTCACAAGCAATTTTGATGTACTTTCTGAAACCCTCCTGATTGTGATTTCTTTTTTGTCTTTCCTCTATTCTAACCTACGCATTTAAAATGATCTTTTTTTCCCCTTTGGCAACCGTAAAGCTAGTTAACCCTTTCCTTTCAATTCCCCTCCCATCTGCCCCCAAATTGGGAAAAATAATTCAAAATTCTTGTAACAAATATGTATATTCAAGTACAATAAATTCACATAATAGCTCTTTCTAAAAGTATGATATTACATCTTTGGATACTCATAAGAATATTATGAGATATGCACTATCATCTCTATTTTGTAGATGGGGAAATAGGTATGGAGAGGTTAATTGATTTAGGATCATAATATAACATGATTGATTCCGGATCCACTCTCTGAGATCCAGAGGCCTGTTATAATTCCCTGTCAGGATTTTTAGGTAATCAAAGAGTTTGGAGTAACTCCTTTCTCTGCCATTGGCTTCCCCCATTTCATACTGGATCGTGTGGTGTTCAAGAGACCTAATTTCTGGGTCATTGGGTAATTTAATTGTTTTATTAACACTACCAGTATTTTAATAAAAGATTGGTCATTTGTCTATTTCTTTCTTAGACCAAAAACAATTATGAAGTGTAGATTCATGGGTTATATGTCCATTGGAAGAGGAGTATTTTGGAGGGTGGTAATCAATTAATGATAGAATGAATACTACAATGAGGCAATGAACCTATTCAAATGAATTTTCCTTATATCATTTACTTCTAATTTACCCTTATCCTTAGGCAGTCTGTTCAAAGAATTTATCCCTACCCAGGAGTCTGTTGGAGAATACATATAGTATTACGTATACTATAAACAAGTATAAACATTTCTTAGTGACATTAAGACATTAAGTGACTTGTCTTGAGTCACATAGCCAATAGATGTAAAAGGTAAAACTTCTACCCAGTTCTTTTGATGTCAAGGCTGGGTGTCTATCACAACAACATGCTATTTCTCACTTTACAAATCAGCAAATTACTTGCTTAAGGTCACATGGATAGCTAAGTGATGGAGCCCAGATGGGTTTTACAAGAACAAATCCAGTATATTTTTCAATATGCCAAATATAGTAGCATCTGATGTTTTAAAAGGTTAATCTTCTCTCCCACACAAAACTTTAGATGGCAACCCAGACAGATATATGACATGATATTAATTACCATCATTACCATCACCACCACTACCATCATTATTATTTTTCAATGGGTAAAAAAAAGGACAACAGTCCTTGGAATTAGAAGCTAAATGGCTCAGAATTCTTTAATTTGGGTGTTTATTGGCTGGAATGATCTTCATGGGCCAATGAGAAAACCTTCTTGAGTTATGGTCTTCTAGTATTCTATGTACCAGCTATGAGACGAGCTGAGAAACATTTCCCTCCTCAAATGTAGACTGCAGGGGTTAATGTCTGCAAGCAAGTTGGAGAGCTACTTCTCAGTGCTGGATCCAATAAAGAGATCAGCCACTTAACTTTCCCTTAGAGTCTTTAGTGGAAAACAGGTCAGTCTCAGAGCTATTCCTTTATGTCTTTGTTAAATCTCTAAGGTTGAAGCTGATTAACTTTTAGATTAAGCTATAGCCTGAAATGAAGTTTAAAATGCCCCAACCTTTAAATAAGGACAAATTCTCACTAGTCATTATTTGAACTCACTGATGTTACAGATTTGTGGTACGGATGTTATCCATTAAGGTGAAAGCAGAAAGGGGCTATAAAATTGACTCAGAAGGCTAAGTACTTTACCTTACGGAAAGCATTCATAAAAATCTGTCCTGAATTGTATGTATAATAATTGGTGAGAACCAGGTGTTCCAAGTTTTAACTGGCCAGGCAAGTTCACATAAAATCCTGATGTGCCTTCAACTGATTGTCACCCAATCTCTAGACAAGGTATTCTTGAATTTTGAACCATCATGGATTGGGAATTCTGCCTTGCTGATACTGGGGGAAAAACAAGACCTTATAAAAATCCATAGCTACATTTGTCCCCAGGGTCAGATTCTTTAGCTTCTAAATTAGTTTAATTCCCTCTGACTTTAATGGAAAACATGGATTGGGATTGCAGTGTTGAGAGCTCTTGCCAGTGATATGAATAGTTAACATTTGCAGAGGGATCTATAATCTTCAAGGTGTTAAGTGTCTGGACTGGTTAGCAGAGTAGGTTGGAGCATGGCCCTAATGAGGACAAGGGCAAAGAGAGGTTCAGTCCCCATATGGCTTGGCTGGCTTTTGTCAGAGGAAAAACTGTTCTGAGGCTACAAGCTGCATCCTTAATAGTGACCAGGTGTTTTACAGAGACATGCTGTTGATCACAAAGAGGACTACTCTAGATGTCTTACATCCAGTCCATTTCTATTATTGGAAAAAGAGCTTGGAGATCATTTCCTAGGGTCACTGCTATATGTGAAGAACAGCCTATTATAAAAAGATCTGTGTAGTCAATAAGCTGCATAGGAAGGAGAATTGTGGAAAAAAAATATAGGCAGAGTGGTACTGACATGTATCATATTAATAGTTCATCTTTATTTAACTCCTGACCAAAGCTATGTTACTATAAACAAGATGGATCAAAGATGTACATCATGAAAGGTGTCAATGCTGAAATAGGGTTGCTGAATACTACTGAAGAGAGATCATAGTTCTTAAGGGGACATAGTTATATATCATAGTATGAAGATAGGTATTAAAGGTAGAAAAAAGTGAAAGTGGAAAAATAAATTTAGAATTAATTCATTTATAGAACAGTAGAGCTTTAAGTCACCTCAGAAGTTATTACCATTATCAATCATCAGGTATTTATGAAACACCTACTGTGTGCTTGACAGCAGGGCTGAAAGAAAAAAATAAAACAATCTTCTGTCAAGGAGTTTATATTATAATGGGTGAGATTACATGAACAAATGTAGCTGGGTCACTGAAAGATTTCAGACAAATGATTATTCAACTTCTCTCCCAACACTTCTGGTGACAGAGAGTTTAATATTTTATAAAGCAAGTCATTTGATTTTTGAATGTTCTTAATTCTCAGAAATTCTGTTTTTCTCAGTATTGAATTGTCTCCCTGCAAATTTTACCCATTGGTTCTAGTTCTTTCCCCAGGTCCCAAATGGAATAAACTTAATTCTGTTTCTTCAAAATAGAACTTCAACCATTCTGCTCTATTACCTTGTGCAACTGATTTTTGAAACTAAAGTGTATAATTGTTATTAAATATCATCTTCTTGGATATTAGGGTGATCTAAACTTGAATCTTGCAAAGAAAGTTTGAATTTAGATTTGCCGCTTACTAGCTGTATGATATTGAACAAATCATCTGCACACCTCTACTTTAGTTTTCCCACATAAAAATTATCATCAGATAAAGATGCTTTTTTATTTCATAAGATTACTTTGAGGAAAGCAGTTGGTAAACAATGAAAACTGTATGCAACTTTGAATTATTATTTTCATTAACTTTAATATAAAAATATTTCTTAGTTGTTATTTGTTTTCATGGTCAATAAGGACCAAAATAACATTCTGATATTGGAGTTAATGTACAGTATGTCTGACTGTGGCTGATCAGATCAGTATGATCTCAGAAGGTTCTGCCACATATCAGGCACAAATAGTCCATATGACCATTTTGGAGAGAATACTTCTAAATGTGCACATCTATTTCTTTTGAACTATTGAAATTCTATTTTGTTCATAGAGCACAGTGCCTTCTATGATGTGGATATGCTGCGCTGGCTAGTCCTGTGCCAGTGTCTCCAAAGTCTCACAATTAATACCAAAGTTATTCAGAGAGACCTTGAGAGTGCCATTGTATTGCTTCTTCTCACTACCATGTGGGTGAATTCTCTATAAAATATTCATTTTGGCATTTGGCATTTGAACTATGTAATCAGTCCATCACAGTTGTGCTTTCCGCAGAAAAGTTTGATTGCTTTGGCAGTTCAGTTCAAGAAAAGACTTCAGTGTCCAGTACTTTGTCTTGCCAGGTGGTCTTCAGAATTTTCCTAAGACAATTCAAATTGAAGCAGTTTAATTTTCTGGTATGGCATTGCTATACTGTCAACATCATTCTTGCAGGTGTTTTGTGTGTCATGGAAACTTTTGGCATTTTGGTAAAACCTATGAACCACTTCTCAGAATAACTCTTCCAGTGTAATAAAATAATGAAGGAAATTAATTCCATTGACAAACAATTATCAAATGTGGATATATAAGTATAAACATTTATCTCCCTCTGTCTTATCTCTCTGTGTCTCTGTCTTTCTGTGTGTGTCTCTGTCTCTCTTTCAGTCTGTGTCTTTTTCTCTCTTTCTCTCATCAAGTTCACGTCCCAACTGAAGTTCTTTGCCTTAGTTTTTTCTCTGTTTTTAAACTATTTTTACTACAATATACTATTTTATGTCCCTTTAAGCACCCTGTTCTTTCATTAATATACCTCAGCACTGACCTGTACCTTTACTCCATTTTGTTCACACTGGAATAGTGATAGCCTTGATTTTGTTTTCAGTCAAGAATGGTTTATCTCCACTCTCCAGAAGTCTTAAGTCCCTCTCTTTGATAACAGTCTTCTATCTTTTAATCTTTTCCTCTGCCTCACTCCTACTAAACTTATATTTTGTCCTCAATGTGACTTCCTGTATCTATAACCCCTCCCTATTCTCTTAGTCTTAGTCTCTTTCCACCACTCTCATACTGGCCTTACTTTGTTCCCTTTGTAATTTTGTCCTTATAATTAACTAATTCAACTATATATTCTCTTCTAGTTTTAAATGCTTTACATTGCTGGATGTGAAATAAGACCTAAATTAAAATTCTGCTTTAAATATTTATAAGAAATAGGAGACTCAAACCTTTTTTTCAGCTTCAATTTCCTTATTTGTAAAAAAAAAAAGATAAGAATAATACCTATGTTGTTGTTGTGAGGGTCAAGTGAGACAGTAAGTTTGCTGTAACATTTAAAGTGATTTGTTGCTATTATTATTATTATTATTTCCATGCTAAACCCCAATGCTAGATTATATTTTCTATTTACTTTCTTTGCTATCCTTCAGGTTTAGATTATTCTCCCTCCTCACATATATCTCATATATTGGGATTATCTCCTATATATTCTGTATCTTTTTGGTACCTAGTTATTTACAGTTTTTCTTCCCCATTAAAGTATAATGTTATTGAGGGCAGTGGCCGTTTTTGCCTTTCTTTGTATCCTTAGCTTTCAGGACAGTGCCAACAAATACTTAATAAACACTTTCAATGGATCCATTGATTGATCTGCTTATACTTACTATTCATGGAGGGCTATTTTAACTGGTTCCATTCTGTATCTATGTAGTTAATCTCTATTTGAATCCTTCTCCATCAAATTTTCCCCTACCCCATCACCATTCCTCTTTATGAAGAAAATTAATAATTATTTAATAAATATTTCTCTTTACAAAAAAAATTCTTCTGACAACTTAAAGGTCACTACTGTACTGTTTAGGGACTCTTTTATTTCAGTTTGGCACTACTTATCTATTCCAACATTCTAATTTTATAGTTTGGGAAACTGATGCCTAGAGAAATGAAGTAATGTGTCTAAAGTCATACAGATAATAGTAGAAGAAGAAGCATTTGAATCTTCTTATTTTAAAGCTTTTCACTTTTTTCCACTCTTTCCACTTTTACAGACATATTTGATAGAGTCAACTTGACTCAGTGTCTCTTACCATAACCACTACTTCCATCTTCCCAGTTCTAGATTCTTTCTTATAGGTTGACATCCTTGATCAATTAAACTTTTAGCAGAAATCCTATGCTACTCTCTGTTCTGTATTCTCTATTTTGAATTTGGTGTGAATTATCTGGAATCAGGATAGGCTGATTGATAAACTATTCTGGCACCAGCAGTTCCAGGAGCTACTTATTGATATTGATGGATTCAAAGGCTAAGGTTTTCAACAAATTTTTAATGGAAGAATCCTTACTGGAAAAAAACTTAGTTGCTTTACATTTATGATATTGTTCATGTTCATAATGGCTGAATTTAAGATTGAGGCTTTGGGGAGTAAAAAAGTTTGGTTAGAGACACAGAATGCAACACTACAAAAAACAAGGTTATGGAACTAAGATTCTCTGAACTATGCTACCATGCCTCATCTGCCCCCTCTTTCCATTCCTTTTCCATTGCTGGAAAAGCTCCCAGAGCTGTTTTTATTCAACTTAAAAACTAAAGTATAATTTCAAGAATAGTATTTTTCACTTATTAAAAATAACTTTGCATTTTCTTTCTTTCTTTTTTTTTTTCTGAGACAATTGGGGTTAAGTGATTTTCCCAGGGTCACACACATAGGAAGTGTTAGGTGCCTGAGGCTAAATTTGAACTCAGGTCCTCCTGAATTCAGGGCTGGTGCTCTATCCACTGTGCCACCTACCTGCCCCACAACTTTGCATTTTCAAAATAGTTTTCAATTGTTAATCAATCTGGGCTATATCTTTTAGTGGTGACTTCTTCCAGGAACCTGCATTTGGGAAAGGCCCAGAACAATAACCTGATTCTCTTCCCCATGGGAACCTTCTTCATTGTTATCTCTCCTGCAGGGACTATCTTTCTATTATTAGCTTATATTTGTTTTCCAAAGTGCTCAGCAAAGTAACTACCTGGCACAAGTAAATACTTAATGTTTGTTGATTGAGAGCAAACAACCTGATTATAATCATGTTTTAAAAATACTACAAACTAAACAAAATGTTGTGAAATCACAGTTAGTAGAGTCAGAAAAGGATACAGAACAAATAATCATTATTATTTTAATATTTATGTTATAATATTTGCAAAAAAGAGTTCAGATTTATTTAGCTATTTATACAATATTTTGATAATTTGTAATTGCTGAGTGTTATTAAGCTTAAAATGTTTATCTTAAATGCCACCTGGAAAAACTTAGGGTTACATGCAATTTGACATTTTAGATTCTTCTTTTAAATAGTCAACAGAATACAATGTTTCCCCTAGTATGAATTAGTCAGTGCTTATAGAATGGAATTGAATCAACTATAGGTCCTAGATGTAGCTGTAACTAGAACTGAAGTAAAAAAAATCCACATGATTGATTGTGAGACGAATTTTCTTGAAGTACTTATTGGAGAAGAGCCCTAAATCATTAGTCTTGTAGTTGTAGATTTAACTAACTTGCCAATATAATAAAATTCTCAAGCCATTTTTGCCCCGAGGTCCTTGTTTATGTAGAACAGGATGTCCAAAGTAGGAGAGATATTTTCTCAGTATTGTAATTTGGCAGGTTTTGTGAGTAATTTCCAAATAAATTGCTTTCTTCCTGGAGGCCTATAGCCAACATTCTTTTCTTTATTTTTTTTTTTTTAAGAATGGTCTGGATTGATTAATAATTGAAAACTATTTTGAAAATGCAAAGTTTTTTTTT
>JAJPUD010001590.1:0-58069 GCA_023553655.1 Myrmecobius fasciatus
TGTTACATGTTAGTTATGTTAAAATACTTGACAAATCGAATATGTGTATGCATATTTTTACAGTTTGCTGTGCAAGAAAAATCAGATCTACAAGAAAGAAAAATCTGAGAAGGGAAACAATGCAAGCAAACATCAATAGAGAGCATGAAAATGTTATGTTGTGATCCACATTCATATCTTTCTTCATCAGTGAACAATTGGAACTGGTTTGAAACATTTCATTATTGAAGAGAACCATGTCCATCAGAATTGATCATCATATAGTCTTGTTGTTGCCATGTATAATGATCTCCTGGTTCTGCTCATTTCCCTCAGCATCAGTTCTTGCAAGTCTCTCCAGGCCTCTCTGAAATCGTCCTGCTGGTCATTTCTTTTTATTTTTTTATTTTTTTTTATTAAAGCTTTTTATTTGTATAACATATATATGGGTAGTTCCCCAACATTGATCTTTACAAAGCTTTCCATTACAAATTTTACCCCCAGTCCCCTCCCCTCCCCTAGATGGCAGGAAGTCCACTACATGTTAATAATGTTGAAATGCTTGAGAAGTTATGCAAGAAAAATCCTATCTACAAGAAAAAAAAAGAATCAGAGAAAGGCAACACAATGCAAGCAAATGTCAATAGAGATCATGAAAATGTTACGTTGTGGTCCATATTTCATTTCCCTCTCTCTGGGTGTATATGGTTTTCTTCAGTGAACAATTGGAACTGGTTTGAGACAATTCTTTGTTGCAGAGAGCCATGTCCATCAGAATTGATCATCATGTAATACTATTGTTGCTGTGTATGATGATCTCCTGGTTCTGCTCGTTTCACTCAGCATCAGTTCATGCAAGTCCCTCCAGGCCTCTCTGAAATCATCTTGCTGGTCGTTTCTTACAGAGCAATAATATTCCATAACATTCATATACCATAATTTATTCTGCCATTCTCCAACTGATGGGCATCCATTCAGTTTCCAGTTTCTAGCCACTACAGAAAGGACTGCCGCAAACATTCTTGCACATGTTGGAACCCTTTCCTTCCTTTAAGATCTCTTTGGGATATAAGGCCAATAGAAACACTGCTGGGTCAAAGGGTATGCACAGTTTGATAACTTTTTGAGCAGAGTTCCAAATTGCTTTCCAGAATGGTTGGATCCGTTCACAGTTCCACCAACAATGTATCAGTGTCCCAATTTTCCCACATCCCCTCCAACATTCATTATCATTTTCTGTCATCTTAGCCAATCTGACAGGTGTGTAGTGGTATCTCAGAGTTGTCTTAATTGGTATTTTTCTGATCAATAGTGATTTGGAACACCTTTTCATATGACTAGAGATAGTTTTAATTTCATCATTTGGAAATTGTTCGTATCCTTCCAAACGACTTTCACAAGTATAGATGAGGAAAGTATGGATAAACAACAGTTCTGGGTAAAGATGATCTAAAGTTTTGTAAGCTTTGTAGGTTTCAGTAAGTTTTGTAAATGTCTAGAAAAGTTAATGCAATTACATTAATGCATTAATAGAGGTAGAATGTTTAGAAAAGAAGTTATAATATTATATTTTGCTCTGGTTAGATCACGTCTGGAATATCATATTCAGTTGTAGGCCTGAAATGTTAGGAAGAACTTGATAAGCTTGTTATCATTCAAAGGATGGTCAACCAAGATAATGAAAAACCTTGATTTCTTGTTCTATAAGAATGAAACACCTGGGCGTCTTTTAAGTGAAAGAAGAAGAAAAAAAGACAAGTTTTGATAGTAGGTTTGAGTATTTGAAGTGCTATAAGGTACGAGAGGGAGTAGACTTGCTTTATTTGGCCCAGAATATAGGGATGGAATAACAGATGTGAATTCCTGTGATGAATATTTTGTTTCAATATAAAGAAAAACTTTCTAATAATTAGATGTTTGTAAGCAGAATGGCTTTACCTTTTTTCTAGTGGTCTTCAAGCAAAGGGAGAACAGCCACTTGATTGGCATGATTTTTGTGTTTATATTTGGGTTTGGCTAGATTATCTTTATTTATGTCTCTTCCAAATCTAAGATTTTGTGATTTGAAATTGATATTACTTGGCCAACCCCTTACCCCTACTTTTGTTTTCCATGTTACTGGGCTACTATTGAATCCTCTGAATTATCTGAGGGTTTTTTGAGCTTTTAGGAAGGTTCATAAGTATCTTCCTTACATTTTGCCTATCTTGGCTTCCAATAATCACTTTGATTATTAAGACTACAGATTTTGGCAAAATGATTACTTTTCCATTAATGCTAGCTCTCCCCATTATTTATACAAGGATAAACAGAATATTAGGATATTTACAAAGCCAGTTACAATTCTTACATTTCTCGTTGACTGGTCTGAAAACTGGAATTTCTAAAATGACATAGGTTGTCAGTTTATCCATTCTCCTAGTTTCAGTTTTCTTAGTTTTATTCATTGGCACATATTTTAAAAGATCAGTTCATTTAGATTCAAATAACAGAATCAGTGTTCCTTTGGAGGATCTAAGTTAAAGTTGATGTGTTGTGGATAATGCCTTTGGAAACTAATAATCCCATCAAAGTTTTAATAAAATGCTTTACTTAATAAAAGAATAGATTTTGTTTAAGAACTTTGTAGCACTCATTCCTATCCACTCAGGTAGTTAAGAGATATTCTCAGATACTGTGTTTAAGTGCCATCAATATAAAAAAGATAAAAATAACTGTTCTTGCCTTTGCAAAGCAAATGTATAATTATGGACTTACAAACTATAATGGATATACAAAATATGATTTCAGGATATTTATTCGAACAAGATCTCTTTTGGCATCTGTTTCTTCTTTGTATTCTTCAAAGTATCAAAATAAGTTTTCATTGAATTGTGGAAATTTATTAAGAATCTCTTAATATAAATAAGGTTTTATTATGTCTTTATTGATGAAGAATACATGTTGAGATTAGAATATGACTTTCTATCCTTCAATGGCTTTACTCATCAAATCATTCCTGTGATTTTTTTTTAAGTAAATTTTTTGTCATTAAAAAAAGCTTATCCATATACACAATTGAACATAAATAAAGATTTTATAGTAAATCATTAATTTCTGATAGCTTTTTAAAAAAAAGTTAGATAATTCTACCTGCTACTTTCAAACTCTTGCTTGTCTCTGCTTCCTTTCTGAAATGTATTCTATATGTTACAAGAGCTCTCTCTCTGTCTCTCTGTCTCTCTCTCTCTCTCTCTCTCTTTTGGTATTACCAATGTCTAAATTAAGAGTTTCCTATGAGCCAAATAGGGTCACCTCCATGACGTATTCCCTCCCTCAACTGAAAACCAAGAGAAAGAAAGAAAAAGCTCCAAATAAGTATGGTAAAACAAAGCAAATCTCTAAATGTACACAAATGTTTGGTCATTCCCCAAAGTATATTTCTGCACATTATGTCCATTATCTTTTTCTTTTTTAAGAAATAAATCACACCTTTTCATAGGTGTGATTGGTGATTGCATTGATTGGAGTTCTCAAGCCTTTTAATTTTTTTTTTTAATGGAATTGTTGCCCTTTTAAATTGTTTTTCTGGTTCTTCTTACTTGACTGCAGGTCATCTCACACTAATATTCTCTGAAGTTGTCTTTTCTTACAGCATAGTTCTGTCATATTTATATACCATGATTTGTTTAATTATTCCTAAGATACTCTTTTAGATTGTAATATTTTCTCTGCCCACCCTTACCACCCTTCCCAGCCCATTTTGGTTCATCTAATGTCCATTCCCACCACTCCTTTCCTAGTGTACCCCAGTTGTGAGGAATTGTGAGTTTCACCTTCTTCCTCCTTTCTGCATACTTATATGTTTCTTTTATCCTTTATTTTTTTTCTTCATAGAACCCTCTAAACAGCACCTCTTTTTCTTTTTTTTTTTGCTTTTTGCTTTTTGCTGAGGCAATTGGGGTTAAGTGACTTGCCCAGGGTCACACAGCTAGGAAGTGTCTGAGACCAGATTTGAACTCAGGTCTATCCTGACTTCAGGGCTGGTGCTGTAACCACTGCGCCACCTAGCTGCCCCTCTCTTTTTCTTTTTTAATAAACTTTGAAGACATTTAGTTCTGAAAAGACAACAGTGTGTCATCGTATGGCCTCATCCTAGTGTTCAAATTTGCCTTTCTAGGTTTCTCTTGACTAATGTTTGCTCTAATACTTGGTGTTTTGTGGGGTCATTGATTTCCATATGGGCTATTCTGGTTCTCAAAAAATTCGCTTCTTGGCTAAAATTTACCTTTTTTTTTCTTTTAAATACATTATTCACCTAATTCCTCAAGAGTTTTTATTTTATCATATTAATGATAAAATTTTTTCTTCTTGGTATGTAGTCCTCATGGAAAATACTTCTTTTTGCTTTCTTTCAGTCTCTAATTGCACTTAAAGTTACAGTGTGACCTGGGTGTCATTCTCCTCCTTGATTTTTTTTTTTAATCATCTCTCACCTGTCAATCTTGGTTCAATTCATACAACCACCATTTTAGTTCAGCTATTTTGATCATTTCTTGCCTAGACTATTACAATAGCCTCCTTATTGGTCTCCCTATCTAATTTTTTTTCCCTCTCTACTGTATCTTTCACACAACTGTTTTAATAGTCCCCCCCTTTTTTTGTCTCAAAATCAGCAAAACTTTATTTTATTCTGTCCTTTCATCATTAGCAGAAAATCATAGGAAAAAAAGCATTTTGTGTTTATAAGATGAATGCAGTCTTGGTTATAACCTGAAAATTGGGTGGGGAAAACATGAAAATGGAGTATACCTACCTGCTTTATGGGGGAATAGTGGCCAGGAGAGGAACAACTATTTGGTATTATAAATCAGAGGAATAGTAGATGAAACTCCAGGGCAGTAGTTTGGCATATACCCCACGTAGGAACAGTGGCACAACTAAATTGATCATGGTCGTATTTCCAGAACTGGAAGAGTAGGAAATAAGAGAAAAAGAGTAGTTTTCAGGGACAAAAAAGAGAGAAATGGCTAGTGAAGTGAAGTCTGATATCTGGGTCTTTGCTAAAGTCCAATCTGGGAATAGCAATCCGCAATTCAGACAATTGTTGCCCCACAGCACAATTTCTATAGGATGGCAAAACTGTTGGAGTTGTTTTGGAAAGTAGGGAGTGAGTTGAGGTATGGTAGATGGAACTTTTCTGAAGTAATGGTCTAGAAATACTAATCGACAGTGGTGAGACAGTGGTGAGCTGTATCCTTTTGAATCTAGGATCAAATATTATTTATTTTTATCTTATCCTTTATTAATTCTTTTTTTCCATAAGTTTTATGATATATATTACTAGTTTTGTGGTGTATGGATGTAATTTATAAATAAATATATACATTGGGGTTATGTGTTAAACTTTTTTTTTTTTAAACTGACGGTACATATGACCAAAAATATTTAGCCACCACTACCCTAAATTTCAATTCTGGGCCCTCTTTGTTCTTCACTTTCTCTTTTAGTGATTTTACCAGTTCCCAATGACTTCAGTTATCTCTGTTCATTTAGATGACTCATAAGTCCAGCTCTGAGCTGGACTCCCACATCACCAGCTGCTATGAAACACTTCTAAGTGGATATCCCTGTGGTATCTCAAACTCTTCCCTTCCTTCCGCACCCTTCTCTCTCCAAATCCAAATCCAAATCCACTCTAAATTTCACTACTTCCATTCCCTTCTACCTCTTTCCTTCCAGACGTTAAGTTTATAACTTTGGATTTATTGTTGTTAATTCTTCCTCTTACTTCTTATATCTAGTCAGTTGTAGAATATTCTATCTTCACACTATTTCTTTCATGTATTCCATTGTCTAGACTTACAATGCTACCACTATAGGCCCTTATCATTTTTCCTGGACTAGTGCTATAGCTGCTGCTGCTTTTTTTTTTTTTTTTTTTTTTCTGAGGCAATTGGGGTTAAGTGTCTTGCCCAGGGTCACACAGCTAGGGAATGTTAAGTGTCTGAGATCACATTTGAACTCAGGTCCTCCTGACTTCAGGGCTGGTGCTCTATCCACTGTGCCACCTAGCTGCCCCCTATAGGTTCTTTATTGGACTTCTATCTCCCATGTACCACCTACCCCTCAGTTCCTTATCTGTTCTTTACACAGTTGCCAAAATTTTCTGCAACTACAGGTCTGACCACATCATTCTTCTGTTTAAGAACTTTTTGTCTGTAGGATAAAATGTAAATTCCTTAGCTTATCATTTAAAAACTCTTCTCAATCTGTCTTCAATTTAACTTTTCCCCTTTATGTTCAGTTACTATATCACATATCTTGCAAGCTTGCCATATTGAACTAGTAACTATTTTCCAAACTTGATAATCCACATTCTTCCTCTGTGCTTTTGAACAGATATACTCTCCTGCCTGGAATATGTATTCTCTTTTTTCATCATCTATATTTTTCAAAAATCATCTCATATTGCCATCATTTATCATTCCTTTTCTGAGTTGTCCTTCAGTTGTTAAGAGAGAGCTATTTAAGTTATTATTACAAGTTTTATACATACTTAACTCCCTGCTTATATGTACTTACAAGGAAAAATATAGGGAAACAAAATGAAACTTCTAGGTCTGATGACTTGCTTCATATTTCTAACATTTGACCTGTAATACGGACTAAATAAAATGATTATTGTATTGCTTGCTTTTGAGAATGGGTTAGAGGGCATATTTGTGAATCTCAGCCTTAAAACATCTTTCCTTAGAGTAATGATTCACAATCCTAGTTGAATAATAGCCTTAAGTCATGAAATTATCTGTTTCGGGCTATCTTGTCTCTTTCCCTCTCTTCACTCTTCTTCCCTCCTCTCGCCTCCCACTTACATATATACAAAATAAGATATAGATTATCATTGTGATTCATTGGTAGAGTGTTTCTGAAAGTGGAACGAGAGAGAGAGAGAGAGAGAGAGAGAGAGAGAGAGAGAGAGAGAGAGAGTGTTGTGTTTTGTGTTCATACTTACATGCATACATTTTAGTATAGGGAGAGAGTATGAAGGAATTAGAGAGCTATTCTCTCTGGATTGGAATGATTCTAAAGAAGTTCAAAGTCACAGCCTTAGATCCAGGGTCATAGGGTTGTGGGACTGGACTATCCCTTAAGTTTTCTGTGAAATGGCTGAGCTACCACCAAGTCTGGGCTCTTGCTACTTTGTAGAACTGGGTTTGAGATTCTGAGTCTTTTTTGGGGTCTTTATTATCTTCCCCAAAAGGGCAAATCTCTCTTCTCTTCTGTCATCTCCTATCTTTAAGGGTTATATTTCACAGAGTTACAAGATGCTTATACAAGCTTAACAACAAAGTGTTCAAAAGTCCTTCAGAGTTAAAAGAAAGATTAATTGTTAGCCTTTCCCCATTTCCTTTTTAAGAGAATTTAGTGATTATGTGCAAGGATCTTAATAGTTGTATCAGAAACTAGTTATATGATTATGGGCTCTGAATGATCACATTCTAACCATTTTTCTTGCTGACTGAGAATGGAGTAGAATTCTATATTGGTTCTCTCTTTTTATTTTGGCAGTGGGTTAACTTTACAAAATTGTAGTGCCTAGATTCTTGGAAACTTGTGTTTATTAGACTGACACTCCCTTCCTCCTCTCTACTTGTGCATATGTATTTTAATAACTGTCCATATTGACATTCTGATTCTTAATTAATAGTTCGCCTTTACTTAGTTATTAGTGATGTTTGTTAACTTGATGAAGAAGGTTAGGAAAAAAATCCTGATATTTGAATTTGTGATTTGCTATGTTTTCATACTTTTTTTTTTTCCTTTTCAAATTTCAGATCAACTTGAGCGAGTCTTCTTACGACTTGGTCATGCTGAAACAGATGAGCAGTTACAGAATATTATCTCTAAATTCCTTCCTCCTGTTTTGCTCAAACTCTCTAGTACACAGGAAGGAGTACGCAAAAAAGTAAGTGTGCTATACCTGTTAGTGGAACAGCATATCTGATTTGAGTACTTGATTAAAATTGATATGTATTGTGAGATTATTTTCAAGGTTCTATAATTATCTATTTTGTATGGTCTTAGTGACTTGTCTAATGTTTACTTCTTTAGCAGGTATTTATTAGGTATTTACTACAAGTTTAATTGTTACCTTCTGGAATATTTGTACTCCAGTAGTCACTATTACATACAAAGTTAGTTTATTCTGGGAATGATTCTCCTTTCCTAAAATTGTATTCCTGTTTCTTCAAAAAACTGACACAAAATATGCTTAATTAGTCTCTTGCAGTCCATGATAAGTGAGTTAAGCTGACCTCTTTATGTAACCTGCCCATTAGGCCAGATTTTAAAATTTGAGATCATTTTGAGTTAGCATTTTGACAATAAGTAGTGGCTATATTTTACTTGTAAAGCAAGATGTTCTCTTATACTGTGTTAGATATATGAAGTTATGTTAAGGAATCATAGACTCTTGAATCACTTAATTTTTAAAAAATCTTTTAAATGTATAGTTTATTTTTTTGCTTCCAAAAGATTAATGCTTTATAATATGTAGAAAGAAGCTCAGAAGTGATCTACTCTAACATACTTGACAAATATTATTAAGATCTGCTTTAATATTCTAATGATAAGGAAATCACTATTTCTGAAGAAAACCAGTTTCAATTTTGGATGGCCCTACACCAAAATCTTTTTTTTAGTCACCTTGTTAGAAAAGAAATTTTAGTCTGCTAGGCTCTGTCTAGAGTGCCATGCTGCCCCTCATTTATTACTACTTTTTTTTCTGAGATTTTCAAAGACCATCTTTTTGATAATACGTTCTAGAATTTTGACAGGAAATTGAAGTCAAAAACATTGGCATATGGTTTGAAAGAAATCTTTCTCCTCTCTTGGCCTTTTTGAAAATTAGCACTTTAGTCTCTTTAGTTGTGTATGTGTCATAGTTCTTGATTTTCATATATGTGTGTGTGTGTATGTGTGTGTGTGTGTATATATATATATATAAATTTATTTATTTTTACTGATTTTTATTTTCTTCTTTGGGTTAGCTAAGTGACAGGGTGGATAGAGCATAGAGTCAGGAAGATCTGACTTTAGATCTAGCCTCAGACATTTATTAACTGTGTGACTGTGGTCAAGTCACTTAACCCCTGACTTCCTCAGTTTTCTCATCTGTAAAATGAGAATCATAATAGCATCTACCTACTAAAATTGTTGTGAGAATACAGTGAGATAACAATTATAAAACATTTAGTACAGTGCCTAGCATGTAATAAGCATTATATAAATGTTAATTATATAAACCATTTCTGTTCTTTTTTCCCATTCTGGTGATTGAATTCAGTTTGACAAACTTTTTTAAGCATTTATTCTGTGCAAGATGCTATTATAGGTGCCAGAGATACAAAAATTCCCTGACCTTAAGGAGATTATCTGCTATTTGAGATATCTCATTTGCACAGATAAGTAAAGATAATTTGAGGAGGAAAATGGCCCTAACAACTGGGATATATCTAAAAAGGTGGCAAATGAGCCTTAAGGAAGCGAGTAGCCTACTAGGTGATGGGTCCTTTGATTATAGCAACCATTGAAACAAAGCATCTTGCCACAGAAGAATTTGGCTGGAGGAGTGGCATATATGATATTATCAAAGAAATGCATACTTGGAAAAGCAGATGTGTCCTTCATATAAGGTGATAACCATTGGATAGTCTTTGCTCTGTTGGTGTCCATGTAATATCAAAAGATTTAGAGATAGGATCTCCCTCCCAGCACTTCAGATTTCTCTTCTAGGGAATGATAAATATAAGAATCTCACAACTTTGATTTGCAACTTTGGAAGTACTAATCACATAAGTAAAATAATTGGAGTTTTGCAGTATCTTTTCCAGATTAACACCACCAGTTCCTTCAACTGAATCATCTTTTGAGGCTCATTTGCTTTCCTTATCTCTCTGTTCTGGACCTACTTCAGATTATCAATGTCTTTGCAAAAAGACATTCTGGGTAGTCCAATCTAGAATGGAGCATAATAGTCTAAATTTAGTCTGATATGGGTAGAGTACTGTGAGGTTATCACTTCTCTAGTTTTGGCCATTAAATCTCTGCATCCTGAGGATTTTACAATTAAATAAAGAAAATTAAATTCAACCATAATAGGTATGTGTGATCCAACAAAATGAGTTCCTATGTTGGCTATGTCCAAAAATATGTGTCTCATTCTGCATATATCACTTTTAGCAGAAGGATCAATGGAACAAACTAGACAAGGGAAAATTAGAAATAATGGAACTCAATATCCCATTGTTTTATAAACTGGAAAACATAACTTATTTAGGAAAGTACTGCTTGTTCAGTAAAAACTGCTGGGAAAACTGATGAGCAGTTTGGCAGAAATTAGGTTAGAACAACATCTTACACTGTATTCTACCATATAGGCAGCAGAGTGATGCAGTGGGTAGAATGCTGAACCTAGAGTCAAGAGCATGAGTTCATCCTTATTCAGACATTTAATATCTGTATAACTGTTGGAAAATCACTTAACTTCTATTTTCTTCATATTCCTTAAATGCAAAATAAGAATAATGTCAATGTTATTATTATTGACATTTGATTAATTTTATTATAACAATTGGGATCAAATGAAATAATTGTTGGAAAGCTCTTAATACAGTACCTGATACATAATAGGCACTAATCTGAATGCTAGTGATCATGGGTACATGATCTTAATGTTAAATATTATACCATTTCATAGCTATAGGTAAGATGTATTTTTAATCAAATAAAGGTTATTACAAAAGATAAAAGATAAAACATTTATCTGATGACATGAAACTAAAAAGCTTCTGTACAAACTAACTTAAGGTACTCAGGATAATAACTGGCCAAATTGGAAACATCTTTATATCAGATTTCTCTGGTAACAGTTTACTATCCAAGATATACAAATAGTTTGTGTGTGTGTGTGTGTGTGTATGTGTGTGTAAAACACCTCAGGAAAGCCATTTCTCAGTAGAGAAGTGATTACAGGTAAATTATAAACTATTAGTAACCTTGTGAAAGATTGCTTCAGATCATTAATAATGCACATTAAAACAACCCCAAAGTTTCATCTTGTACCCTGAAAGTTGGCAGAATTTTATTATTGATAAGAATAATCAATGTTTGAGGGATTGCATCAAGATGGGTGGACTAATTCATTATTGATGTAGCAGTTAATCAGTACAGCTATTTTGAAAAGCATTTTGGAGTTATGCAAGTATAATTTCCTTTGATCCAGAGATTTACTACTAAACTTGAAGGAGGAAACTGGTATGAAAAAAAGCCTTCATATATATTCAAAATCCTCCCTTCTCCCCACATTTCCCCCTTCCTCAGAGAGAGAGAGAGAGAGAGAGAGAGTGTGTGTGTGTGTGTGTGTGTGTGTGTGTGTGTGAGAGAGAGAGAGAGAGAGAGAGAGAGAGAGAGAGAGAGAGAGAGAGAGAGAGAGAGAGAGAGCGAGCATTTTTTTATAATAGCAAAGAATTGGAAGCAAGATAGATGACCGCTTTAGGAAATGGAGGGCTAAACAAGTTGTGGTCTATGAATGTAATAGAATATTATGTTGTAAGAAAAAAAGTAATATGAAGAAGATTGAAAAGCACAGAAAAAAAATCTGATGCACAGTGAAGAAAGCAGAACTAAGTACACCATATACACAGTAAATAGTCATGTAAATGGAAAGAAAAATCATAGTTAAAATTGAGTTTTGCAAAATTGCAGAAAATAAATATTGCTTAAAAGAAGTGCTATAAAAGAAGATATTCCAAACCTGCAATCCACAAGAGTTGTATATTATGCAAATTTTCAGACTTTTCTGGTACTTTGATCAGCTTCACTCATTTTTGTTTGCTTTTTCCTTTTGTTGTGTGTCTTTAAAAATATCTGATATATGGTTTGCCTTATAGTGGGAGAAAAGGAAGAAGAGGAGATACTAGGGAAATTTTGATGATGTAAAACAAAACATCACTTAAAACTTACTTGAAAAAGACTAGCTTTCTTGAGGTGAAGGACTTTTTTTTTCCCCCTTAAATGTATATTTCCAGTATTTTAGTGCTTCTCCTTGGCATATAGTAAGTGCTTAATAAAATGCTTGTTGATTTAAAAGAAAAAAAAGAAAATTCATTATAAAAATTAGTTTTCATTTTAGGTTGGCAAATTTCATTCATTTTCTCTAAAAAAAAATTCATTCTGAATTTTAAGTTCATCATGCATCTGGCAGAAGGTAGCTTATATGATTCATTATGGTCTTCTGGAATCATGACATCATTGCATTAATCAAGAGTTCTGAAGTCTTTCAAAGTAATTTTTCTTTATGCTGTCATTTTATAAATTATGAGCGTTTCTAATTTTTCTTATTTTGTCTTCTTTCTCAATCTATGGGTATGAAGTAGAACACCATAGGTACTTTCATTTATATGTTTTTAATTATTGGTGACTTGGAGAATTTTTTTCACTTGTTTTTTCTTGATAGCTTGAATTTCCTCCTTTTCAAACTTCCAGTTCTTATTCTTTGTTTATTTACTCAAGTATCCCTCAGTTTTATAGTTACAATAGTTTTAGGAACTGAGATTTTTACAAGAGAAATTTGGAAGAATTTTCTCCAGTTACTTTTTGTCTTATAATTTTAACTGCTTTTGTTTTGGTTTATGAAACTTTAAAAATATTTTATGATTAGAATTGCCCATTTACTCTTTTGTAATGCTTTCTATCCTTTGATGATGAACTTTTTTCCATTTGTAGGTTGAAATGATAATTTTTTTCTTGCTTTTCTAATTTACTTATCATATTTTCTATCTAAATCACATATTCATTTGGAGTTTATCTTGGAATACAATATGAGATACTGGTCTCTACCTAATTTAAGTCCTTTTTTTCAGTTAGTGGGGTTTTTGGGTATATTAAACACCATGTTACTTTTTTTTTTTTTTTGCTTTTTGCTGAGGCAATTGAGGTTAAGTGACTTGCTGTGGAATGGTAAGTGTCTAAGACCAAATTTGAACTCAGGTCCTCCTGACTTCAGGGCTGATACTCTATCCACTGCGCCACCTAGCTGCCCCCACCATGTTACTTTTTATTTGCTTTTGTATGTTCCTTTGGGAGCATAGCACTGGATTAATTAATTTATTTGTTTATGTAGTATCATTTTTATTTTATTAGTGAGTAATATTTCTCCTTAGATTTCCCCTTAAATTTCCCTTAAATTAATTTCCCCTTAAAACCTTACTGAGGTTTTTTTCTGCAAAAAGTGTTTTGTGGATTCATATTGTTCTTGAGCATGTCTTCATAAATAGACTTTCAAATAGTTTATACTTTCTCTGGTTATTTTGAGTGGAATTTCTCTTTTATTTTGGATACATGTCCCAAGAAGATATTGGACAATTTCTAAGATAGACAATAGCTGCTTTATTAATCCGGAGCAGGGAGTTGCTAATCACTATTACTCTTTCTGTCACATCCTTATTGGATCATTCACACACAAAAAAAATCTGTGTAATATATCATTTATAAAAGAATAAGCTGCATATTTGTATGGGTTCTCCCTCTACTGGTGCAGATTACAATTTATCTATCTTCTTTTATCTCGTGCAACTCTTACCCAGGTCCATCTCTGAATCTTCTAGTGTTCAATGGAGTGCCTTCTTCCAGATCTTTTGACATTGCATGGATTAAAGACTCTCTGCAATTTCCAAAATGTAATAGTCCTTTTCGTCCTGAATTTTGACTGAGTCATTGTCCATTTGTAATATCTAAGATATATGTCACCCAACTGCATATCATAATCTGAGCAATAATCACTTTTTATTCCAGTTGCTTTTTTTTTCTGTATAGTTAAGTTTAATTATTCTGAATGAATTTAGCTTTCATCTACTAGGCTTTACCATGTTCCAGGAGTTCTAAGCAGTTTATTCTAAGCAGTTTAAAGTCATTTGCCGACAAGAATACCTAAAGTACCTCACTGTTTTATTGGGAATCCTTCCATTTGGACTCATTGGACATTTTTTCTGACAATGCAATCTTGTTTTATGCTTTACTAATGATCAGTCAGTTGAATGAAGTTTTTTATTATGTCTTTCAAGGAAACTTGTAGGATTTTAACATGTGAGATACTGTTTACTTATATTTAAGGATATGTAGGATCAATTGTCTAAAGTAGAAAATTACTTTATTAGAGCATTCAAAACTGTATTTTGATCTGATTTTTTTTTTTTTGGTATTCTGTATTCTGCATTTTGTGCTGGTGTTTATTATAGTTAATAAACAGTATGCAAAATATAAAATCTTCTATTCCCCTTTTTAATCAGTTATATTACTAAAAAGATACTCTACTGTAGAATATCATTTATGAAAGATTATCTGTTCTTTTTCAAACATTTAAGCTAGATTTTCTCTCAATCTATATAGATTATTTTCATAGACTCTTAGAGAAGTAGGTTAATAGGTCTATGAGCCATTAGCTATTGATTGATATTTTTTCAATTGCCTTTTTCCAGTTATAATGAAGTTTGCTTTTTCTCTTTCTGTTTTGATATTTCCTTCTCTTTCAAATATCTTGATACTTTGTGCTCTCAGAATTGGGTATTCCTCAGTGAATTTTCTTTTGCTACTTACAGGTCACTTCAGCAGCCATAAATCTGTTAGTTTTTCCCTGGAATACTCTGAATTTGCTTAAGTGGATTTGTTTCTATCTTTAAATACTTTGGGAAGCAACATAGAAAAATTGTTTGAGACATATAGAACATAAATTTTATTTCTGCACATTATCTCAGTGTCCCTCCCCCTTTCTTACACCTTTCCCCTACTATTTCTGTTTTTCCTTCTACTTAGCCTACCTCTTCCTGCTTTTCTGTAAGGTGAAAGAAGTTTCTCATTGAAACCAAATGTGTCTAACATCTCTTTGAGCCAAATCTGATGAGAGTAAGATTCCCTCAATGTTCATCTGCCTCCCTTTTTCCCCACAATTGTAGTAGGTTTTCTTTGCCTCTTCCTGAGATGTAATTTTCCTCATTTTACCTTCATTTTCCCCTTTTTCTGATTCAATCTCCTTTCCACCTCTAATTTCTTTTTTAAATATAACATTAAAATCAAATTATACATGTACTCTCTATGTGTACCTATAACAGAGATATAGTTCTCAAGAGTTATTTAGCCAAACCACCTTAGTTCAGAGTCTCATCACCACTGACCTATTCTGACACTTCCTACTCAAATTCAAGTGACTCTTTATTGCCTTTGTTACCAAATATAAATAATTGCCTTTTTTAATAATAACTTTTTATTTTTCAAAATTGCAAAAATAATTTTCAACATTTACCCTTGCAAAATCTTGTTTTCCATATTTTTCTCCCTCCCTGCCTCCCTCCCCCTTACCCTAGACAGCAAGTAATACAATGTAGTTTAAATATATTTCCACATTTATTATGCTGCACAAGAAAAATTACATCAAAAAGGGGAAAAATAAGAAAAAAAAGCAAGCAAACAACAACAAAGGTGAAAATACTATGTTATGATCCACATTCAGCCTCTGTAGTCCTCTCTCTGAATTCAGATGGCTCTATCACGTAATTGATCTCAATCACCTTATTGAAAAGAACCACATCCATCATAGTTGATCATCACATAATCTTGTTGCTGTGAACAGTGTTCTCTTGGTTCTACTCACTTCACTCAGCATCAGTTCATCTAAGTCTTTCCAGGGTTTTCTGAAATCATCCTGCTGGTCATTTCTTACAATTTTCCATAACATTCATATACCATAACTTATAAAGACATTCCCCAGCTGATGGGCATCCATTCTGTTTCCACTTACTTTCTACTACCAAAAGGGTTGCTACAAATATGTATATATTTTTTACATGTGGGTCCTATTCCCTTCTTAATGATCTTTTTGGGATACAGATTCAGTAGAGACCCTGCTGAATCAAAGGGTATGCACAGTTTGGTAGCCCTTTGGGCATAGTTCCAAATTTTTCTACAGAATAGTTGTATTAGTTCACATAAATATTTGACTTTAAAAAACCTTTACAACCTACCTCTCCAACTTTTTTAAGCATTCTTACCATTTTGGAACTCTGAAGTCCTGTGAAATTGGCCTTTCTTCCCTTCTGTTATACTCTACCTTCTGTTTCAACTCTATCCCAAAAAATCCCTCACTTATTTTAAGATTCAGCTGAAGTGCCGCCTCTTATATAAGATTGTTTTTTATACCATGATTCTAGTCTTCATGGATATTTATCAGCTATGACAATTTTTGAAGTTTCTTCTTTGTAATGATATTAGGAAAAATGATGCAGGCTTGTAGAGAGCTGGTTCACTATAAATTGATCCTTTCAGATTTCAGATGAAACTTAATATTGTTGTTTCAAAACTTTTCTACTTTCTTAAGGTTTTCATTTTTTCCTCCCTTTCATTCTTTTCAGTAGACAAATTAAAAAGTATGCCAATCTTGGTTTCTGTCTTGGTAAGTAATGATTGATTACTTTTAATTCTTCTTTGGCAATTCTAGGTTGATCTTCTTTTCTGTTCCTATTATCTCTATTCTAGTCCAGGCCCCTAATTTATCATGACTGTATCTATTGTTACTGGTCTTTCAGTCTGTATTCTTTTTCTGAGTATTATCAGATTCAGTGACTTTATATTTCTTACAAGATAAAATTCAATTTACTTTGGTTAGTATTCAAAGCCTTTTATAGTCTTATCTCAGTATATTCATAAACATATCTAATGTTATCTTGAGTTATGCATCTTATGGTCCATTTACACTGATATTGTTAGTAATCTTCAAATATATTGTGCTCCTTATTGTATCTGAACCTTTAATATTCTCTTTTCTCTTCCTCGGATTCTTTCTCTTTAGAGTGTATCTACGTTTTTCTTTTTAATTGTTATTTATCCTAAACTTATTTCAACTTTAGAGTCCAGCTTACATTTTGTTTCTTTCATGAGACCTTTCACATTGATTTTTCTTAGTCGTTATTTCATGATACCTGTAAAAATTTATCATGTGAATCACTCATATTCACACTTAATTTTCTGACTTGTATTATTGTTTGTTTTTTGTTTATCCAGTAAGGTTGTGAATTCCTTAAAAGTTAAGACTATTATATACTACTTCGGTATCTCTTATAACAATAGCCTGTCAGTAAATTTTGTTGAATTTATTTTACTCATTGTATTTCCTCTTACACTAAGGGGATATAGCCCTTGAAAAAGGCATGTGGAACAATGATCACTGTGATTAAAATTAACACTGTGTCTTTTGAAATCTAGATCTTAACATTTGAAACATAATGAACACCCTTAACAGATCAGCCATGGAGAAACATCTGTGTAGTAATAACAGTTTTTTAAAATATTAGCTTTTGCCTATGACATGACTGAATTTTGACTTGTTAGTTGTTGGGTTCTCTAATATAATGGTTTTTATTCAATCTGAGCACTGATATGTTATAAAGAGCACTGGGTCTTCTATCTAAGAAGGTCAGATCAGTTTTTGCTCACTGTAACAATGCAGGTAGGTCTCTCTGTGACTTAGTTTCCAAATTCATAGAATTGGTAATAATTAATTACATTTGTACAACTTATCTCACCAGGTTTTTGTGAGAAATTTATTTTTGAAATTATAAATTGCTATGTAAGTTTAAGCTATTCTATCTAGATCAATATTTTCAAACTGCATGGAAGTCAGCTAGGTTTCCTTGTGGTTATTAATTTGTAAATTAAGACTAGATTAAAGTTTATGAATTTATTAAAATTTTATAAAAAGTTTATGTAAGAATATTCTTTTCAAATCTAGTCCCATTTTTCTTCTGTTTCTAATAGTACTCTCCAAAATTAATCACATAGTTTCCTTTTCCCCCCTTTTCTAGTTTATTTCTAAGTGCCAAGGATGGCAACAGAATATAATTCTGTGGGTCTGAAATGTGTTTTTGCTGTGGTCCAGAAAAGAAACCACACAGAAAGGAAATAAGAATGTTAATACTTATAAGTTTCATTCCTTATTTAAATACTTTTATACTGAACTATTATTACTATTATGTAGAAGTCCTCACACACTTAATTGAGTTGTTAACTGATGTGCAAACCAAGTGAATTTTTTATACCAAATTTATTGATGACGTAATAGTTTAGAATTAGAGAAGTTCACTCTTCTTTACTGTAGGTCATGGAGTTATTGGTCCACTTGAATAAGCGTATAAAAAGCCGTCCAAAAATACAGCTTCCAGTGGAGACTTTATTGGTTCAGTACCAGGATCCTGCTGCAGTTTCCTTTGTCACAGTGAGTAGCCTTCTTAAAATGTTTGATGTTTGGGCTCAGTTTTTTTTTTTTTTAAAGTTAAAATTTGTAAGATACTTTCTTTTTAAGCAGTAATCCAGTTTTTGATGAACATTATTTTAGAACAGAAAAGGTAATTGGAATAAAATCTGTTGTAAGATTGAAAATGACATATTAAAGTAATTTACTTTTTCTTAGCAAATGAAAAATATAGAAAGAATCTTAGAATGCATATAAAATAGGTAACTGATAATAATGAAAAATAAGAATATAGAGGGAAAAACAAGAAAGGCACAGTTTGGTTTGAAATTATTTTTGTTTATATATCTTCCATCTTATCCTTTGGTATTTTAGGAGATTTTTGAAAAACCATCTCTTATTTAAATAAGGGTAAAGTAAACAAAAGTTTCCTATTCAAGAAAAGCTTTTGATGAGATTCAGATCAAATTACTGTTCTCTGTTGAAAAGCTAACGATTTTCAGGGTATGTACATGTAAGCAATTTTGATACCATACAATTATGCCTATTCTCTTCAACAGATTTCCTTGTTATAGATGTCCTTTTTTATCCAGTAAAGTCCAAGTGTTAAGCGGCATTTTTCTACATGTTTAGTCACACAAGCTGCTCAACTCTGACTGCATTACAGATATTTTTTTTGCTTTGAGTACTAGATATTATAAAAAAAAATTGTCAGTTGAATTTCCATAAATCAGATGGTCATTTTTGTCTTGCCCCTTTTCTTCATTTCCCACATCTCGTGTTTCACAAGTTCTACTGACTCTATGTCTGGAATATTTTGTCTATTTCTTTTTATTTCCATTACCAGCATTCTAATTCAGACTAACCCCCAATATGCTTCTAGTTTTTCTTTTCACCACTCCACCCAACACATTTTGTCAAGTTTCCATAAAGAAACATTTTAAGTGTTTCCCTGCTGACCTGACTTTTGAGCTTTATTTCTCACTGATGTGTGTGTGCATGTGTGTGTGTGTGTGTGTGTGTGTGTGTGTGTTATAATACTTTGCTTTCCTCAAATAAGTCTTGATATTCCTCTTTTTTTGTTTTTAGGTGCATTCATAAAGTATTTTTAAGATAAACCTATTTGCATTTTTCAGTTTTATATTGTAGAAATTGAACACTATATATTTAGATCCAATAACAAGAGTTCTTTAATATATTAGAAGCAAATTATGTATCAAAAATTGCTTGATCTAGAAGACTTAATATAGTTAGCAAATATCTAATGAATTTGTCTCAGTTTGTCTTTGCAAACAAGCTGTGCATAAACAGGGTCTCCCAAAAGTCATAATACAATTTAAAACTGAATTAACTTAAAGCCATACGGTCTTTCTTTCTGTCTTTGTTGGCTTTTTGCTGAGGCAATTGAGGTTAAGTGACTTGCCCAGGGTCACACAGCTAGGGAATGTTATGTGTCTGAGACCAGATTTGAACTCAGGTCTTCCTGACTTCAGGGCTGGTGCTCTATCCACTGCGCCACCTAGCTGCCCCTACTTAAAGCCATATTTAAGAAATTTGTAGTGTATAGACCTTTTATTCATTGTCAATAGTAAATTTTGGCAAGAGCTTCAGATTGTAATTCTTCTCAGTCCAATTTACATTTTTCTTCAAATTTAATAGTTGACTTAAAATCTAGAAGCAAAAATATTTAGAAATGTGATGCTATCAGTTTCCAAAAAATTTAAAATTTGGAATTATTGCTGAAATTAGAAACCATATGTTTTGATTAAAGGCAGATTTCATTTATTTTGATAGCTCATTTTCCTTTTTCTTTCACAGAATTTTACTATAATTTATGTTAAGATGGGCTATCCTCGATTACCAGTGGAAAAACAGTGTGAACTTGCTCCTACTCTTCTTACTGCAATGGAAGGGAAGCCTCAGCCTCAGCAGGATAGGTATGGTCTTTCTGATTACTTCTATTTGTAATAAATTAAAGTACTAACATTGTTTTAAAATAAGAACTATGTACATTTGGCTTCAGTTGGGAAAATCTGAAACCCTTACCTCTTTTAACTGTTTCCCAACTATATATATTTGATAACTTTTATTAACTCTTAATATTGTTTACTAAAGTTCTGAAAGACAATATAACTATAAGTATGCAGATTAAACATTCTAATGATGTGTATATTTAAAAGCATTTAATAAATAATTAAAATTATACATGTGGCATGGCATTTCACCAACATATTAGTCACTTATAAAATAGCTTGTTTCTGAACATGGTGCTTTTGAAAAATAAAACATTGGGGACATTTTAAATGGAAGAGAATAAGTTCCTTTTTCATTGTCATTTATAGGTTTAAATTAGGTGCATAAGTTGAAATATGAAATTTATGCTTTCATCAGATCTTTCAGTAGAATATTGACTCATATGAGTATTTAAAAAAAGAAAGACTATATATATAAATACATATGTGACAAGTAACAAATAGTCACCTTAAGTATAGTTTTGATATTTATATTTCAGGACTTTCAGAAAACCATATGTAACAAAAGGGAAATCTCGGTATCTATCTCTCTCTGTCTCTGTCTCTTCTTTCTCTCTCACTGACAGTGTGATTGATATAAAGGATGGAGAGCTGTTTCCCCAGTTAGCAAGATCTGCCCAGTTTAATCCCACCTATAATAAGGGAATTTTTGATCCTGGGCAAATTACCTAATTTCCCTTAACCTCAGACAGGTTCCCTTCCTTAGGAGGAGTAGTTTGAAAAAAAGGTACTGTTCTGTATTAGAGGAAATTCTTTACTAGGAGCTCTTCACAATCCTTTTGGTAAATCAGAAGACCATCAGTTCTTGTCAGCCAATATATACCTGTCCATGAATAACCCGGGGGCTTTGTCATCCATTTCACCATTGAAGCCTTGGGATTTCCAGGACTTTATTTCTGATCTCCTGTTCTAAGCATTCATGTGCATTGTCTTTCCCAACTTGAAGTTATCTCTTTTGCCTTTGATTTTCTTTAGTATTCTCAGTCTGGAGTACTATGTGCTCTTGTTTGACATATATTGTAAACTCTCAGTAAATGTTTTTGTATTTTTTTATACATTGATGAAATTAAAGGTTTGATCAAAAAATATTTGTTCATACATATTCTTATATGTTGTTAATATGTGTATGATGTATGCCTCTGTATACACATTTATAGTTGCATATAATTTTTTGTATTTATATGCATAAGCAATTGATTTTTAAATGTTATGATTTTTAATTTTTCAAAGCTAAATGTATAACATTTAATTTTTTATGAAAAATTTAAATGAGAAAAATATTTTGTCACATAGCTATCTGAAATTTTTTTAAAAATCCTTCAAAGATGACTTTTAAAAGTCATTAAAAACTGACTCTCTCTATATATACATTCACATATATATATGTATGTACATTTATGTACATACATATGTACATATGTACAATATGTACATACATATATATATATATCCCTGAATGCCCTCTTTAGGCTATTTCATTTTAATTTTTATCATACTTTTAGTTGCATAATATTATCTTGTTTTATGTGAGTGCTGCCAGTCTTTATGAAAAAAATCCCTGTTGCCATAATGGCCATTTGTTAATATTTTGTTGCTTTGTATCTCACGTACTAAGTATACAAAGTTATTTTTTTAAAATAATGGTGGTAAAAATTATCTTTTCAGCTTGATGCATCTTCTAATACCAACCCTTTTTCACATGAAATACCCAGTTGAACCGTCTAAAGCAGCTTCTCCATTTAATCTTGCTGAGAAACCAAAGACTGTACAGTTGCTTTTGGACTTCATGCTGGATGTCCTCTTGATGCCTTATGGGTAAGTTAAAAACTCCCATTTCATTTTCTATTGTTCCTCCTTTAATTATGATTTTAAAGGACTAAATTGAACTATGCCTATATGTCTACATCTCTACATATCTCTGATTTCTTCCTTTTGAATACTAGTCTTTATATCTGCAACTCCAACTCTACTGTTGCCTCAAACTCATCCTGTCCAAAGAACTCATTATATTCTTTAGACCAGTTCTATTTCATGATTTATTATTTCTGTTGATATTGTTCTTTCTGTTAGCTAGGCTTGATACATTTATGTCATTGTAACCATTGCTAATTACATCATAATTTACTTACACTACCTTCTTCATAGAGTTTGTCAGCAAAGGACTATATAAAATACAGTTGTTGAGAGAGTTGGAAATATTAATATTCTCTTAATTATTTAATAATAACATTATGATATCATATTATAAAAATATTTTGTACTTTATATGTATGGGTTACATCAAGTTATATGAGTGCCCTGAAAAAATATATTAAACAGCCTCTCAGTCTTGCAAAATATTTCTTTAGTGATATCATAATGTCATTTGAACTCTTAAGTATAAAATATTTAATATACACCAAAGAAAGATAAATCCTTAGAACTAGCAGCTTGAATCTAGAGATCATATTAAACCAGTGAACCAAGTTGATATTTAAAAGTATGTTGCTATTCTGTGGACAAACATACCAGGCATAAAGCTATCAAGAAGAGAACTATAGTTGTTTCTGTTTAGTCACATACTTCATCATGAAATCAAACCTCAGTGGGAAGAATCAACACCTAATGTAGTTTTGACATGCACTTTCAGAATGCTAATATAGGCCATGCTAGATCTGGAAAGTAAATGCTGATGACAGTCTACACCATTAGATTTCTGGCATGTAATTGAAAGATTACCTCAAGATGAAACCTATTTAGCAATTGAGGTTCAAAAATAGAACCAAAAGTCTTTCTATAAACAACAGCACCATGAGTTCAACCAACAATTTGTTCACAAAAAATTACAGAACAAATGGTCAAATTGTGTATATTTGTTTATTGAAAGGGAGGGGTTTATAATGGTGATAGTCTCTGTCTTTAGGGAATTTATATTCTACTGGAATAGAAACATGGATAGGATTTGATAGAGATTGGCTCATACAGAACCTTCCTGATTTGAAGAAGAGCATCAATAATAATACAAGGGTGGGAAAATGAGGGGACCCTATTCAGGAACCATAAAACAGTCCAATTTGACATGATACATGGTACCAGTATCATTGAATTGAAATTTAAATTCTCCTTAATGTCAGGGGAAGTTCTTCCTTGGGCATAGTGTTGGGGTTGTTTAGGATAGGAATAGTTTAAAAAAAAATCTTTCCATTGGATTATTAGTCGACATGTCAGAAACTGAATGAAAAAGCATTTTTATAATAGACTGCATATTGGAATTATGGAAATAATTTTGCCACTCAGATTTTGTTCTTTGTAATGAAATTTTGATTTCTTATGTACATTTTATTTCATTGAGATTAGGGACAAAGATAATTTAACAAAACAGTTAAAATTCCATTTCCTTTCTAGATATGTGCTGAATGAATCCCAGAGTAGGCAGAATGTGCCCTCTACACAGGGCTCCTCTTCCAGTGGTTCTGGAGGTTCTGGGATTCCACAACCGCCTCCAGGGATGAGCTTTTATGCAGCAAAACGAGTCATTGGGGACAGTCCATGGACACCTGAACAGTTAGAGCAGGTATTGTGCAATTCGTTGTTGGGCTTTCTTTCTTTCTGTACACATGTACACATTTATATAGCATTAGTGTTCTCTAATGTCTGCATTTTTGTTTTTATCACTGCTAAAGTATTCACATTTCTTAAATTATTTTTCTTTACAAAGTCTAATATAGAACTGATATCATGTAATAACCTTCTTTATAGAGAACAACATTCACAAGAAATAGGTAGAATGGCCAGGTAGTATTGAGAATAAATCTGACTAGTGATATTAAAGAAATGTTCAGGAAGGATTAAATGAAAAGCACTTAAATTTTATCCATTTGTAGATTTGTCTCCTACTTTTCCTTTAGCATCTAAGTAAGCCAGGAGATATTCCTTTTTATTAATGTTTGCAAATGTTTCTCCTTTGTGGCTCTTTTAGTCAAGAAAACCTTATTTCTTTCAATAATGTATGAGAAAAAGAATTCTTTTATAAGAAAATTATGTTGATTGGACCAGTCACTGCATGTCTTTTTTTTTTTTTTTTAAATATAGAAGGAACAGGCTAAATTAAAAAAACTATTTAAACATGATGCCATAAATGTTTGATTTAATTTATAGTTTTCCAACATCAAACCTTTATGATGAATTTAAAAAAAAAAGATTTTTGTTGGTTAAAGGATATCCTCTCCTCCATAACTTTGCATGGATGATTTCAAATTATAAACTTCCTTTTCATTTAAGCATGTTGTATCATAGCTTTCTATTCTGCATTTGGGGGAGAAAAAATATTTCCAAACATCTTTTTTAAGTGTTTATACTCTTTCTCTTCAAGGCCTTTGTTTTCTTTTAATAATGCAATTTTTTTTCTCATTTATATGAAATCTGATTTAGTTGGTTATTCTATAAGGGGCTAAGAAAATATCAGTTTTATATAAGCCAGTCACTTAGTATTTTTAAAGCACTGTGTGCCAAACCACTAAAACATAAAAAGCACAGTCTTTGACTTCATGCAGCCTACATTCTATTGGGAAGAGACAAATGCAAACAATTTAGGTACATACAAGAGATACATAGGATAGAAGAAAGACATTCTGAGAGGGGAAAATATTAGCAGGGTTGGGGACTAGCACTACAGAAGGTGGTATTAGAACTGAGTTTTGAAGGAATTTAGAGAAATTAAGTGGTAGAAGTGAGTGGGCAGATTCTGTGGGCATGGAGCATGGCCATTGCAAAGACAAGGAGATAAGAAATGTGATATATTTGAGGAATTGTAAGTAGGCCCCTATTCCACATGAATGAAGGAGAGCAAAATATAAGAAGTTTACAAGGCAGGGATAGATCGAGAAATGAAGAACTTTAAATGTCAAATTAGGAGTTAAATTTTTATCCTGAAGATAATAAAGAGCCACTGGAGCTCAGGAGAGGATAGCATGGTCAGACCTGTGCTTTGGAAAAATCATCTTGGCAGCTCAGTAGAAGATAGATTGAAGTGAGGATAGATCTGAAGCAAATAGATTGTATTAGTTCAGGCAAGATGTGTTGAGGGTCTGAAAGCATGTGAAAAAGAAAGTGATGCCAGGATGTTTCATAACCTCTTTGATGGAGGCAAGATCTGCTACTATATACGTTCTTCCCATCTTGCTTTTCCAAATTCCCTGAATCTTGCTGTCTTAGAATCCATTGCATTAACTAATTAACAGGAATAGCTACCCCTATGACCCCTGCCACTGGTGGGAGTGGCTCTATTTGCTCTTTGGTCATCTCCTTCCCAGGTCTGAGCTGGCCTAGAACTTACATGGATGGCTAGGTGGTAGCATATTATATAGTTATTCCTTTTTTTTTTTTTTTTTTTTAATTTTCTGTGCTGCTTCACTTCTTGAAGTCAAGGATTTGAATAAGGTAGAAGTAATTACCTCCATTCTTTCTGATGAATTGACTTTACCATCTTCCTTTGTAATTGCCTCTTAAGAAACTTTAGACCTTACCATTTTATTTTGCTTCTATACCTTGGACTATTCTGGCACTGTCATATTAACTACTTACTTAACCTAAGGACCTTTGGCTCTTGCCATAACTTTAGGACTTATGGGCCTTTCCATTTATGCTATGGTTGAACTTTATTCTTTGTTTTGTCTCCCCCAATAGTATATTAGCTCTTAGAAATCAGGAACTGCCTCGCTTTTTTCATTTTCCTTTTTCCAAGCACAGTGCTTGACACAGGAGACATATTCAAAAAATGCTATTTCATTTGTTTATTTAAGGTAGAAATGACAAGGCTTAATAAAGATTTAGGTAAGTAGAGTGAGGAATTGAGAATGATTCAAATTTGACTGAAACTTGAATGGATAGTGATGCTTCCATGCCAGGAGAGAAGGGTCAGTAGAGGGCAGATTTTGGGAGGAAGAAGAATAAATTCTGTTTTGAATATGTAGAACTTGAGTATAAGATTCATAATATAGGTCTAGTTCAAGATGTTCTAAAGGCAGTTGTTTTTGTTTGTTTTTTCATTTTATTAAAGCTTTTTATTTGCAAAACATATGTATGGGTAATTTTTCAACATTGACCCTTGCAAAGCTTTCTATTACAAATTTTTCCTCCCTAACCCCCAACCCTCCCCTAGATGGCAGGAAGTCTACTACATGTTAATTATGTTAAAATATTTGACAAATTGAATAATGCAAGCAAACATCAATAGAGAGTGCGAAAATGTTATGTTGTGGTCCACAGTCATATCCCTCTCTCTGGGTATATATGGCTTTCTTCACTGAACAATTAGAACTGATTTGAAACATTTTATTGTTGAAGAGAGCCATGTCCATCAGAACTGATCATCATATAGTCTTCTTGTTGCTGTGTATAATGATCTCCTGGTTCTGCTCATTTCAGTCAGCATCGGTTCATGCAAGTCTCTCCAGGCCTCTCTGAAATCATCCTGCTGGTCGTTTCTTACAGAACAATATTCCATGACATTCATATACCATAATTTATTCAGCCATTCTCCAATCGATGGACATCCATTTAGTTTCCAGTTTCTAGCCACTACAAAAAGGGCTGCCACAAACATTTTTGCACATGTGGGTCCCTTTCCTTCCTTTAAGATCTCTTTGGGATATAGGCCCAATAGAAACACTGCTGGGTCAAAGGGTATGCACAATTTGATAACTTTTTGAGCATAGCTCCAAATTGCTCTCCGGAATGGTTGGATCCATTCATAGTTCCATCAACAATATATCAGTGTCCCAGTTTTCCCACATCCCCTCCAACATTCATCATTATCTTTTCCTGTCATTTTAGCCAATCTGACAGGTGTATAGTGGTATCTCAGAGTTGTCTTAATTTGCATTTCTCTGATCAATAGTGATTTGGAGCGCCTTTTCATATGACTAGAAATAGTTTTAATTTCATCATCTGAAAATTGTTCATATCCTTTGACCATTTATCAATTGGAAAGTGGCTTGAATTCTTACAAATATGAGTCAATTCTCTCTATAAATATTTTAGAAATGAGGCCTTTATCAGAACCCTTAGAATGTAAAGATGATTTTCCAATTTATTGCTTCCCTCCTAATTAAAGGCAGTTGGTTATATAGGATTATGCCTTCAGAGAGATATTAGTACTAGAAAAATAGATTTGGAAATCATCTGCAAAAAAATGATAATTGATGGGAATTGATGAGATCACCAATTGGGAGATTATGGAGGGAGAAGGGAAGACAGCTAAAGAGGTACCTCCTTGGGAGATATCCATAGTTAGTGTGACAAGAATGAAGAAGCAGCAGAGGAAACTGAGCAGGAGTGGGTTTGGGCAGATGAGGAGAAAATCAGGGTGCAGCAGAATTATGGAAACATGATGAGGTGAGATTATTCAGGACAACAATGTAAAATGATGTGGAAAGGTCAGGAAAAGGTTGAAAATGAAAAAAGGATATTAGATTTGCTGAGGTAGAAAGAACACTGGTTACTTTGGTGAGGGCCTGATTGAAATTTGGTAACATTTTTAGAGAATTTAGAATTCAATCATCACAGTTTTATGATTTTTCTCTAGGTCAACAGCATTTGACTAGGAGTGAAGGAGGCAAGTTTGTTGTGAGGCATAATCAGCAGTAGGACAGACAAGAAAGAGAGAGTGGAGGATTGTGTAAAGTTGAATTTGTGCACCAAAGGATGAACACAGACAGAAGAGAGTAGAGTCAGTGTAGGGCTTGTGGCTTGAGAAAGAACAAAGGCATACAAGGAATGGTGTTCACAGTGGGAGAAAAAAATAAGATTAGGGCCTCTAAACCACAGAGAAAGATGGAATGATAGAAGAATATGATCAAATAAAGAAATTTTAGAAAGCTTAAGTATAGGAAAAAAATTCTCTATAAATTTAATTAAAGAAATTTCTAGTTCACTGAAACTTTTTGAGAGTTGCCAGAAATGTTGTACTAATTTTTGTAACTTATTACTTTAGTGAAATTTTTATTACATCCAATAAAACTATTGATTTTACTCTTTGGATTTATTACATTACAATTTTACATATATTGACTAGAATGTAGTGTTTTGTAATTTTTTTTGTGTTAAAATATGGAATTGAAAACATTAGCTTAAGATGCAAACATTTAACAACATCTAATTTTAATTGTTAGTACTCTTCTAATTCTTTTTTCAATTATAAAAATCAGCATGAATACTGTTGTTTTTTCCTGATTTTTAAAACATTTTTATTTAAATGTTTTATTTAAAGTTTTGTGTTCCAAATTTTCTCTGTGTATTTTCTGTTTTGAATTTCAAGTTAAGTTTTTACATCTCAGAACCTTTAGTTGTGATTGATATGGACTTAATCTTATTGATTTTTTTTATAATATCCTCACCAATATATATATATATAAGAAGTCTTACATTTGTGAGTATTCTTTAGCTGGTGATGTGTACTTAAAATCCATAAATGTAAATGAATTCTTTATCTTTTAAATACTTTTTTTTTACACTTTCCAACCCTTATTTCTGTTTTTTAATGTTTCTAAACAGTGCAAACTGGGTATAGTGAAATTTATAGAGGCTGAACAGGTGCCAGAACTCGAAGCTGTTATACACCTGGTAATTGCCTCTAGTGATACACGTCACAGTGTAGCCACTGCAGCTGACTTAGAATTGAAGAGCAAGCAAAGGTAACAACTTAACTGATCTTACAATTTTATACATGTGAAAGAAGTATAGGATTTTAGAAATATTACTAAGCAAAGGTTAAAAAATATATACTCACTGCTCATTAATAATGCAGAATTTGACTTCTACAAATCTCAGAGGAAAAAAGCAATATTTAGACATACTCCAGAATGCAGTGTACATGTAGTACTTTTTAAAATTCATGCTTGCATTATATGTTCTTTTTCTTATTCCAAGAAAATTAGCTATATAGTAAAATTAGCAAAATAAAAATTATGTTTTAGTTTATTTTCAAAATTCATATTCTGAGGATATTTAGATTATTTTTAACAAGAAGGCCTAAACAGAGAACACTATATATTGTGATAGAAATTTGTTTATAAGCCAGAAATTAGTGCTACTTTAGCCATTATCTGATTAGCTCCATGACTTTGGTTAGATTAGTCAAGCTTAATGGGTCCACATTACTGGTCACAAAAGTGAGGGACTTGAGTTACCTGATTTCCAAATTGTCTTCCAGCTCTAAATTCTCTCAGGCTTAGTTAAGGTCTTAAACTTGGGAAAATGGAATTTAATAATAATAATAATCTAAAAATTAAGCAAAGTTTTTGTTATAAAGTAGTATTTCTTTGATGAAATGGTCCCTTTCCCTATCTACAAGTGGTATAATAAATTTAAAGAAGCACTCCAGATGAGGGACTAGAGTTTAACAGAAATTAAAATAGCAAGTGTTAAGTTTGTAGGAGTTGAGGATGGGAGAAGCAATATGAGAATGTCTTTTAAAATGCAAATATATTAATGTTGAAGATATGTATTCTAGAGTTACATTTATTGAACTTTATTGTTGAACCTAGATCTTTAATGTCACTAAAGGTTCTTTAAAAAACATTTTTTTATGTTTAACCTATTTTTACCTTTAGTATGAAATTACATTATGAAAAATACCGATTACCTCTAACATTTTTTAGAAGGAAAACAAGTTTAATTTTCCCTAATAAGCACTAAAGTTTCTAAACATTTTTATCCTTCCCTTTCAACTAAAGTGTCTATGCCACAAGATTCTAATACATGATTTATATAAATGTATTTCAAGTCAATCAGTGAAGAAATTTATTAAGCACCTTCTATGTGCCAGGAATTATACTAAGGCTGGAGATACAGAAAGAACTAAATGTCCTTATCCTTAAGGAAAGCAAACTTGCAAATATATATAAATATATACAGAATAAATAAGAAATAATTAATAAAAGGTGGGCACTAGAATTAAGATAAATTGGGAAAGGCTTCCTGTAATGGGAGGTTAGTTGCATCTTGGAAGACAAGAAGGTTCGTCATCAGAGTAGAGGAGGGGAAAGCATTTCAGGTTTGTGAGACGGAGAAAATAACTGAAGGTTAGAAATGAAACATCTTGTTCATGGAATAGCCAGGAGTCCAATGTCACTGAATTGAGGAGTATATGTCAAGGAACAAGGTAAGAATTCTGGAAGAATAGGAAGGAGCTAGTTTATAAATGGCTTTGCATGTTAAGCAGAACATTTTGTATTTGTTGCTGGTGGCAGTAGGGAACCACTAGAGTTTATTGGGTGGGGGGGCAGGGTGATGTGCTTGGACCTGCACTTTAGAAAAATCACTTTTATAGTTGAGTGATTGATCGAAGTGGGGAGATAATTTGAGGCAGGCAGATCCACCAGTAGGCTATTACAATAATCCAGGCATAAGGTGAGAAGGGCTAATACCAGATTAATGGCAATGGAGCTTTGGTGTCAAGAGCTTTGGTGATGTAAAGCGTTACATAGTGAGGAATTTAGAGTGACTCCCTGATTGCTAGCTTGGGAGACTGGGAGGCTGGTGTTCTTCTCTTCAGAAAATGGGGAGATAGGAGGTGGAGAGTTTAAGATGAAAGATAAAAAGTTCTTTTTTGGCCCTGTTGGGTTGTTCTGAAAGGCTGTTAAGAGATGTGAGATTGGAAGTCAGCAGAAAGGTTAGGGTAGAATAGGTAGATTCAAGAATCTTCTTCATAGAGATGATAATTAAATCCATGAGATCAACAAGTGAAATAATATAGACAGATAAGAGAAGAACAACCAGGACAGAAGGCTTAGGGACACCTAGAGTTAGAAGGTATAATCTGGAAGAGGATCCAGCAAAGTAAAGAGAGATGGGGTTGTCAGTAAAGTAGGAGGAGAACCAGGAGAGAATTGTGTCCTGACAACCTAAAGAGAAGAGAGTATTGAGGAGAGAGTGGTCAACATTTCAGAGACTACAGGGAGGTTAAGGAGAATGAGGGTTGAGAAAAGTCCTTTGAATTTGGTGGAATGATAACAGAAACTAGATTGAAAGGCATTAATACAACAATAAGAGGAGAAAAAGTATAGGCAAGTACTTAGTGGGGATAGAAGAATCCAGTGAGGATTTTTTCAACAGGGAGACATGTGCATGTTTTTAGCCAGTAGGAAAGGAGCCAGTGTAGGGAAAGACTGAAAGTAAACGAAAAAATGAAGATAATGAGAGTGCAATCTGTTCTGGGAAACAGCCAAAAATTGTTTTATGGCCAACTAATTTTTCAGTAATACTATTTGAAGTATATTCAATTATTGGGATATATGGGAGCAAAGGACCCAGAAACCTTCAACCTGGATAACATCTAGGTTGTAGGGACTAAATACTCAATATCTTAGAATTTGAAACAAATTTGAGTTGGTAATTAAAAGTCTTTGAAAAGAAGGAAGGGAAGCCAATAAGGTACTCTAGTCCTAAACTGTGAGTTGCAACTCCATAATGGGTGTTGTAACGGAATATGAGAGATTGTAAAATTATAATTTATTATCAATACATGTTTCTTTTGTATACATATTTATATACTTAGAGTCATGTAAAAATTTCTTGGGGTGAAAAGGGGCCTCGAGTGAAAAAAGTCTAAAAAGCCCCTGTCTGGAACAACTGGGCAAAGAAATGACTCAGTTTTTTCTAGGGCCATTGATAGTTGAGGAGAGAATAAAGTTTCAACCAACTATTGGAGCCAGATAGGAAAGAACGTTAAGAATGAAAGGAGAGCGAATGGTGTAAAGGTTGCAGTAGGAGGAAGAAGATTTTGGGCTTTTGATGGAAGAAATTCTCCTCAGCTTTGTAATTCTCAGCTTGTAGAAGTGAAGAAGGAACCTAAAATACAATCCACAGAAAAAAATAAAAGAAACCTTGGGCTAGGTTGTCATAACCTTGTTTCCTTACCATTTATTTATAAGGTAGTTCCATGATACCATGATAATATATTCTTCAGTATCTATGAGAACAATATAGTTAATGAACTTTTAGTATGGACAGCAAAAAAGTGAAACAGGAAAGTTTAATCTATAATTGAATATTTTTAAAAAAGGTTATCTCCAAAATATTGTATTTTGGTTCTAATTCCAAGAATTAGCTTCTTTTGTGGAGTCTGTTAAGTGACATGTTTGTAATATACTGGTTAAAGTACAGAATTTTTATTCCATATGACCCTTCTTGTTAAAATAATACATCATCTAACTGTTTTTGCTTAACCTTAAATCAAAAATGAAAGTGTTATTTGAAAAGACTATTTAACACAGAGAATCTGATTTCTAGGCAGAAGAGAAGTTTCTTGAACCAGGAGAATACATGAACAATGAAGTGTAAGGGTGAGGTATTGCTAAAGCATCAGTAAATACTTAAAACTTAACAATGTTTATACATAGATAGGAATGAAACACGAATACTGAGGACATTTTTCCAGTTATCAAATTCTTTTCAGTAGATAGCTTACGATATCCACAGTGGATATATAACTTTGCCCAGATTAATTTCCTATTTTGTTTAGGTTTTTACTAACAAATAATGAGGCTACAGTTTTATAAAATGTAAAAGTGAATAGTAAAGATCTCATTTTTAATGCACTGAATTGAAACATTCCATAGCTTAATTGACTGGAATAATCCTGCAATCATTAACAAGATGTATAAAGTGTACCTTGGGGATATACCACTGAAAACAAAAGAGGTGAGTACATTTTTACTTTTTGTTTTAACAAAAAATATTTTATTCCATTTGACCTATATTATATCTCTGTTAATTTTTCGTGTTTATTTTGATTAAAGTTTATTGTTTGCTAGAGTATTGGGTGTTGAATTACATTGTGAGTAAGCCATGACCCCCCTGGACAATTTAAACTAGTTTTTTAGATATTATGCATAATAGTTAATGATGAATTAACATTGTATAGATGACAAATGTCTGTTTCCTGAACTAAATTAATCATCAGGCTAGTTACTTATGTTAAGCAGTTTTTTTCTCTATAGTCTTAGTTCTTGGTAAAATTAGAAAGATTGCCGAAAGTTACAGTCACTTTACCAGAAAAAGTTTGAAGCATTGTGCTAGAGTGAGAAGTGCCCTTGCCTAGCTACCAAGACCTTGAAGGGTGTAATCTTAGCTCCTAAGGAGCCCTGCTCAGAGGCCTCTCACTGAGGATAAGATGTGAGGGTATTGGACTCAGTTGATTCTTGTTAATGGAACATCTCTCTGACAGGGGGCTGTTTTGAAACCAGAACTGAAAAGAGATCCTGTCAGCACACGTGTTAAGTTAAAGATTGTTCCTCATCTTCTTCGATCTAAACAAGCAGCTGAAACTTTTCCAGCTAACATTCAGGTAGTCTCTGCCCATATCGGCAGTATATCCGTGTGTGTGTGTGTGTGTGTGTGTGTATTGTGTGTAGGGAGACAGGCATTGGGTGGGCCATGGATTTCTGTTGTACACTTTTAAGCATGATACTGTGGAAAGAGCACTGGATTCGATTTCAGAGAACATGAGTTCAAATCCTAATTTCAGCTCACTTATTGTAAGACCTTGGACAGAGTCACTGAATCAGTTGATTCTTAGTATCTTCATTTGTAAAATGACAGGGTAGGAGTAGATGGCCTCTAAAGTCCTTTCTAACTATCTTGTGAGTCTTTAATTCAGAGCAGTTAGAGGTTGTGAGTCTATAATTCAGAGGTTGGTATATTTGAAAAGAATGAAAATTTTTGATATTTTCCCTTTTTAAATTAAACACCTATTTTTAGCTGAAACATTATACCATTATTCTTTATAAACTCTTTATCCTATTCTATATTAGAATTAGATTGTTTATTCTACTGTTAAGTGTTCTATTCTGTAGAATGTAAAACTCCTCTAAAGTTTTGTTTTGTTTTTGTTTTTTTTGCTTTTTGCTGAGGCAATTGGGGTCAAGTGACTTGCCCAGGGTCACACAGCTAGGAAGTGTCTGAGACCAGATTTGAACTCAGGTCCTCCTGACTTCTGGGCTGGTGCTCTAACCACTGCGCCACCTAGCTGCTCCTCCTCTAAAGTTTTTAAGAAAATATTTTTGTCAGGTGTTCATCTCATAGTAAATTTAATAATTGAAAACATTTCACCTCCTCTGTTTATTTCACTGAGATGAGATATCAGAAACTCTACAAATTTCAACTCTCTTCCCCTCAGTGTATGTCTTCACATTTATCTTTCTAAAGTGAAATTAAAAAGGATGACACCCCTAAAATTTAGTTTTTCTACTAGTTCTTTGAATCCTCTTGTTCATTCCTAACTAACTTTGCTCTGATGCTTACCTTTTCCTTCATTTCACTTTCAGTCATGCTTTGAAAAAGATAGTCCTAGATTAATGCCCTACTGTATGCCTCAGTATTCTAACAAAAACTTATTTCACCAAAATCAGTGATGATCACCTCCTTCCAAATTCAATGACTTTTTTATCTTTGTTACTCTGATCACTACTTCTTGAAATTCTTCCTTTCTTTCTTAAAAAAAATGCTCTTTTCCTGATTGTCTTTTACCTTTGTGACTTCTCCTTGGTGAGTGTTGTTTTCTTCTTATGTTCTCTAATTTTATGTGTATGGTTGTATATGTGTGTATATATATATATATATATATATGTGTATATATACACATATATATATACACACATATACATATATTGATTCAATCTACAACTTTCTATACTTAATGTGTTAGAAGTTGAGAATAAAGTTGAGAATACTGTTAAGAATTAAATATTTTGTTGAAAACTAGTTTCATTTTAATTAATTTCATTGTATAAAATATATTTATAATATTTCAGTTACTCCCTCCAAAACCTAAGTAGGATTCTTTGTCCAGTAGATTTCATTTACTTCTTTCCTGGGGCTATAGTTAGGGATTCCTCTTTTCTTCTAGTTCTCCTTTTTTTTTTTTTTAAACTTTGCGTTATTTTAAAAAGATCTTTCCAGAATTCTTTATTTTCCTTATACTTGTGATTCTTATTTGCAGTATACTATTCATAGTTTATATCATTGCATTAATAGAACACTAATCTTTCCAATAGTGCTATATGCTTAGTTTTTTTTTTCTTATTTTAGCTGTTGTTATTTTAGATAGTATTTTCATTCTCTGTTTTCAGCAATGGAATTATTGAGTCAGAGTGTGATTATTTTTCAGCTTCCTTTGTACATCAAGTTGCTCTCAATTGCAATTTTACTAGCAATGAATGAATGTACTTGTTTACCCACAGTTCAGCTAGTGTTAAGCTTCTTTGTTTTTAATTTGGTGGGTGTAAGGAGAAACCTCATAGAGATTTTAATTTGCATTGTTGTGATGGTTAGTGAAGATGGCTTTCCTACTTTGAAAGCTTTAATTATTATGTATGAGGGTATTATTTAAGTTAACATTTTATCCTAGTTCTTTATTAGTTATCCTAGTAACTTTAATCTAGCATAAGGACTCTTAACCTGTTGTCCATGAATTTGTTTTTTAAAGAGTACTTTCATTAAAAAAAGAATACTTTCATAAATGTTTCATTATAATTGGTTTCCTTCCTATATGCATTGAAAAATATTATTCTAAGAAGGGGGCCCATAGTCTTCATCAGATTGTCAGAGGAGTCCATGGCACCAAAATGATTACAAACTCTTGCTCAGTTAGCACATATATGCCTTGCCATCACTTTATTATTTACAGTGTTGAAAACCAAATTTACTTGCTTCATGCAAAGCTCTTTCCTTTTTACCTCTCCCATTTTTATCGAAAGCACCACTGTTTACTGCTCCACACTCAAAAGTTCAGCACTTACTATTAAGTCTCTCCCTTTTCTTTTTCCTTTCTTTCCAGAGAAAATTTTGTCATCAGATATTTGAACATATTGAATTGTTCTTTGTTATATCACTACTCTCCTCGTTTTGCTGTAGTGGCCCTCTCTCTTCTTCCCTCTTCTGTCTCCTTATTCTAATTTGTCTTGTGTGTTGCTGTTTCTGGAAAACACTACTTGATTCATATTGCTTCCTTTGAAAATTTACAATTCCTTAATGCTTTTTGTAAAGAGTACTTACTTTCAGACAAGGTTTTCAGGAACTTGCACAATCTGGTTCCCATCATGTTTACCTTTCCCTGTTCCCCCACTATTCATTAGTATTGATTTACTTCAGTCAGATGGGTACCTTTTCTGTACCCCTTTACAGCTTTCCCTCACCCCAGCTTCATTACTTTTGATTAAAATGTTCATTTTGCCAAGTATATCTTTTCTTTCTTAAATATTTCAAAGTTCACTGTTTCTTACTGTGGCAGGTGAAAGATGAAAGGATTGAGGAAAGAAAGTTTTGATCTTACAAGCATTTTGATTTATTAAGTAGTGCATTGTTAATTGCCTAAAAAATTGGAACTCGGGCCCTTTCTCAGTTTCTTAGTTTACAACTTGAGACAGATTTTTTTATACAATCAAATTTTTATGCAAAATTTTATACAAATTTTTATACAAAACAATCAAATAAGGCCAGTGAAATGGAAGCAATACAACATAAGGGAAACTGATTTCTAATTGGTTGAAAGATGAGGAATTTTCCAAATTGAGAAGGGGAGAATACATAGGTATAATTCCCTGAATTCAAAAAAAAGAGCTCCCAAGTGTCTAAACAATCAAAGGACAATGGAAACAGTAACTGGTGATCGGTATGGACTAGTTTTCAGATAAGAGTATGGGTTGCTTGAGAAGTACAGTTGTGAGTAAACTCTTTGTATCAATCCTCAGATCTGACTGGGTCTCTGGTCAGCAGAACCTAAGTCTTCAGGTAAGAGTCTCTGAACAGCAAATAGAGGTGATCCAATTTCCTAGTCCTGCAGGCCTAGCTTTAAACAAAGCGTTTCTCTCAATTTTCCATAGTTGAAGTTTTCTCACAGCACAAAATTTGTTACTAGACCTGTAATTGAAAAAGAGAACTTATCTAGTTTTAGATTTGAATCATAAAATGAAGGCAGTGTGCTCAACTCTTCTTATTGTTATTATATTAACAAATTAGCAATAATGGGAAATTATTGTTCGGGGGAAATTGAGTCTTATGTGTGCTTTAATGACTAGGATGCTTAAGGGCAAACTCTAATTATGTATTTTTCCTTCAGTTTAGCTGGAATTAACTTTTTTCAAACAAAAATACAAAGTTATATTTCTATAATGCTATGTAGTCCACAAAGCACCTGCTTCACAATAGCCCTGTGAAGTAAGTTGTATCAGTATGATTACTCTTCCCTTTATTCAATTTTTATCAGTGTATGTTGTTACCATATAGTTGACCTTTCCTTGCAACAAAAAGGTGGTTGCTTTTTTTTCCAACCCTTTTCTGGGATCAAGATTGATCATTATGCTTGTACAGTGTTGTTTAACTTTTTAAACTAGATGCCCATTCACTTCAATTACATTAGATTTCAAATTTATTGTAATGAATTTTTGTATGTAACCTTAAGAATAAGGTCTTGAATCAAATGAATTGTTACAAGGAGTCAGGTTTGGAAATAATTGAATAATTTTTGATAACAGAAAATTGGCATTTCTGACTTCTCCCTTCCCATAGGTGGTGTATGATGGATTGTTTGGTGCAAATACAAATGCAAAATTAAGAACATTATCCCTGCAATTTGTTCATCATATTTGCATAATGTAAGTTTCTTAGACTATTCCTATCATAGTTATTTTAAATGGTAATAGATATTTTGTCATATACATCCATTTTATTCCTTATATTAAAGGAACAATTATTTGTTTTTTAGAAGAATATTTAGGAACCTTGGGAGCTAAATCTATGACTTTCTTTTCAGATAGTTCAACCATATTGTCTTTTATTTCAAGTCACTACATTTAAAATGATCGATTTAAAGATTAAAAAGTGCCATGAACTAATATTTTACCTTTTTTTATAAGCAGTAGGGATAATTTGTATTCTTTGTTTTGTTTTTCATTTTAAAGATGTCCAGAAATCAAGATTAAGCCATTAGGTCCAATGCTTTTAAATGGCCTCACTAAACTAATCAATGAATATAAAGAGGTGAGTGACTTCTCTTTACATATGCTAAAATGATGTATTATAAAAGTGGATATATAAAATGATTTTTGCTATAGAATTACCATTCATAATTCTTTGGAAAAATGTTTGGTTCTTTCCAAATATAGCTATTGAAAACTGATTTTGCAGTCTCATTTTGTCTATAGCCATTGAGATTTCACACATAGTGGGATATGGTTTTCATTATTTAGGAACTAGATTTTTGATATTTTAAAGCATGTTTGTCTGGTTTCTTAATGACTTATACTAGTGGGTTTTAAGTTTTGCCTGCTTTTGCCTTATTGGAAAGACTGAAAAGTACATTGGATTGTCAACTTGGTGATGAATTCTTTGACATGGTAACCCACAAAACAAACCAGAATATAAAATTTTTTTTATTTACTATAAGTAGTGAAATAAGGCTTACAAATCATAGCTCTATATCACATTTTCCTTTGCTGTACCTTTTTTATAATCTGAGGTAGATGAACTAGATTAGGCTAGGATCTGTGCTTTTCATATAACACAGATTTCATGATTTGTGGCTAAACAAAATATTTAATATGATATAAGTAATAATATTTTAATATATGAAAAAACTTTGCCATTAGAATTATGTATTAAATATTTTAGTTCCTAAAGGGTGTGTTTTTAGGTATAATGGAAATTATAGTTTTATCTTTTTTTCTGGCCAATTTGTATATCAAAATTTATGTCTTTTTTTATTTAAAAATTTTATTTTCAGTTCCACATTCCCTCTTTCCAACTCTTTCTACATCCATTAAGAAGGCAAGAAATATGATATCTATTGTATATATGAAAGCATGCAAAATATATTTCACACCCCTTTCCCTTGCAGAAAATAAAAAGGAATTTTAAAAGGGAAAAATAAGCTTCATTTTATAGTCTTGAGTTCTCTGTCAGTTTGAGGTGAGACATTTTCTAATTCAAGAAAACTTGGGATTTTGGAAGGAGAGGTCTAGGTCTCTGCCACTGGATTGGGGTGTTAACCTGGAATGGCAAAACAGTCAGTGGGTTTTGAAGGTAATGGTGACAGCAAAAGCAGTGGCAAATTTGGGAGTTCTCAGCCTACAGATAATAAAGTCAACTGGTTAGAAAGAGGTAACAGACTCCCCATGCTAGCACTAGGCACAAAATTGGCTTTTGTTTGGTGTTGCCATACTACTTCCTAATCACAGTTTCTTTTCTTTCTTTTTTTTTTAAATTCTTATTTGTTTATTTTTATAATAATAATTTTTTTTTTTTTGCTGAGGCAATTGGGGTTAAGTGACTTGGTGTTGTATTTATTGATTTCCTGACTCTACTTACTTCACTCTGCATTAATATATGTAGATCTTTTCATGTTTCTCTATATTCGTGACTTTTTTTTTTTTTTTTTTTGCTGAGGCAATTGGGGTTAAGTGACTTGTGGGACGTATTAAGTGTCTGAGAATAGATTTGAACTCAGGTCCTCCTGAATTTAGGTCTGCTGGTCTATCCATTGCACCACCTAGCTGTGCCCCTATAATAATAACTTTAAAATTTTCAAAATACATGCAAAAATCAACATTCACCCTTGCAAAACCTTGTGTTTCAAATTTTTCTCTCTTTCCCCACTTCCTCCCTTCCTTATACATCAAGTAATCCATTATAGGTTAAACATGTACAATTCTTCAAAACATTTCCACATTTATCATGCTGCATAAGAAAAATCAAATCAAAAAAGGGGAAGAATGAGAAAGGAAAAAATGATTTCACAAGCAAACAACAACAAAAAAGATGAAGATACTATGTTGTGATCCACATTCAGTCCCCATAATCCTTTCCCTGGGTGCAGATGGCTCTCTCCATCAAAAGTCTATTGGAATTGCCCTAAATTACCTGGTCACAGTTTCAGGGGAGAGAGGAACACTTATAGTCTTATGGGATCAGGAGCCTTTCTGGGATAAAGACCAGAGCTCAGGCCAAGAAAGTAATGACTGTACAATTCTCCCTGGTTCACATCAACTTGAAAGCGCCCCAAACTTCTTGACCCTTAAGTATTAGCTCTGAGAACAACAGTGTGAAAAAGCCCAACTTTAACATAAAGTTTAAAGTTTATAAACAGCCTGGGAAGATGGGCCAATAACAATAACAACAAAAGAACCTGACAATAAAAAATGATCAAGATACAAACTCAGAAGAAGATAATGATGTTAAAATAGCCATAAAGCCTTAAAGGGGGAAAAAAGTGAATTGGACATAAAGCTAACAAGAATACGCAGAAGAACTAAAAAATGATTTTAAAAATCAAGTAAGATTGGTAGAGGAAAAAAATTGTGAAAAGAAATGAGAGTAGTACAAGAAAATTATGAAAAAAAAATAGCTTGTTTTAAAAAATTGGTACAGAAAAGTACTGAACAAAATAACATCTTAAGAGGACTGGAGAGACTTGCATGAACTGATGCTGAGTGAAATCGGCAGAACCAAGAGAACATTATACACAGCAACAAGACTACATGATGATCAATTTTGATGGGCATGGTTCTTTTCAACAATGATGTGATTCAAACCAATTGTTCTGCGATGAAGATAGTCATATACATCCAGAGAGAGGCCTGTGGGAACTGAGAGTGAACCACAACACAGCATTTTAACACTTTCTGTGAATATTTCCATGCATTTTGTTTTCCTTCTTAGGTTGTTTTTTTCTTCTTCTCTTTCTAGATCTGATGTTTCTTGTGCAGTAAGATAACTGTATAGATATGTATACATGTATTGTATTTGTCATATAATTTATCCTATTTAGCATGAAAAAAAATAACATCTTAAAAAACAAAATCAGCCAAATAGTAAAAGTGGAACAAAAGAAATCCTTAAAAAGCAGAATTGACCAAATAGAAAAATGAGTACAAAAGCTCATTGAAGAAAATAGTTCCTGAGGACTAATGACTCCCAAGAGACATCAAGAAATAATAAATGTAAAAAAATGGGGGGGGGGGGACACTGAAGAAAATGTGCAATCTTTCATTGGAAAAAAACAGCTGATCCAAAAATTAGATTGAGAAGAGAATTATTGAACTACCTGAAAGCCATGATCAAAGAGTGAGTTTAGACATCATAGTCTAATTATAAAAAAAAAAAAACTGCCCTGATATCTTAGAACCCATGGGCAAAATAGAAATAGAATCTACTGATCACTTCCTGAAAGAAATCCCAAAATGAAAACTCCCAGGAATAGTGTAGCCAAATTCCAGAGCTCCCAGATTAAGGAAGGAACACTGTCCAAAGAATCAGAAAGACCATACAAATTCCATGAAAATACCCTTCAGTATCACACGAGATTTAGTAGTTATTACATTAAAGAATGTGATATTTTTGGAAGACAAAGGAACTAAGATTATAACCAAGTATAACCTACTTGGTTATAAGGTATAACCTACCCAGCAAAACTGAGTATAATCCTTCAGGCGAAAAAATGCATAATTAATGAAATAGAGGTTTTTCTAGCATTCCTGATGAAAAGAAGATGAATAGAAAATAATTTTCATATGCAGACTAGAGAAAATATAAGAAGTTAAACATGAAAAATAAAACATAGGAGACTTAATAAGGTTAAGAAGTAGCATAAAAAGGTAAATAAGAACAAGAAGTAGATTTAACCTTAAATTATTGAAATTCCTATATGGGAAGCTGATGCATATAACTCCTAAGACCTATATTATGAGGGCAGTTAAAAGAAATCTATTTAGAGGGGATGTGTATAATTCAGTGATGTTGGTGTGATCTCACAAAAAACAGCGGTGAGAAAGAGGGATGCACTCAAAAGAGAGAAAGGAGAAGAATGGGAGAAATTTTCTCACAAAGAAGAGGTACCCAAGGCAGAGTTTTGCCAGTGGAGGGGAAAAGTGGAAGGAGGTATAATACCTGAATATCCCTCTTGTCTGGAAAGAGGAAAGACTATATATATACACTTTAGTTCGACATAGAAATCATCCAACAGGAAAAGGGAACTGGATGGATCTAATAGAAATGAGGTTAGGGGAGTCATAAGAGGGAAGGGAAAGGAGGTCAGAAGCAAAACAGATTTTTGAGGAGGAACAGGCTAATGAGAAAAGGATAGGCAGAAAAAAATAGAATGAAGGAAATTGCACAGTTAAGAATTGTAACGATGGATGTCAATGTTGGATATTATCCATAAAATAGAAGGAGATAGAGTGGATTATAAACCAGAATCTAGCAAGTTGTTATTTACAAGAAATACACTTGAAATGTAAAGATACACTCAAAGTTAAAATAAAGGGCCGAAGCAGAACCTGTTATTGCTTTAGGAAAAGTTTAAAAGATGGGGTAGCATATTCCAGAAAAAGCAAAAGTGAAAACAGACCTAATGAAAAGAGATAATCAGAAAAGCTACATTTTGCCATAGGCGATGAAGTAATAGCAGTACTAAAAACATATGGACCAAATGGTAAACTATCCAAATTCTTTTCCTCCCAGTACATGGCAAAGATAGTTTTTAACATTCGATTGCAAAATCTTGTATTCTAAATTTTTCCTCTTTTCCTCTTTCCCCAAGAGAGCAAGAAATCTGATATAGATTAAAATAGGAGCATACAAATTCTTAAAGGAAAAGTTAGGAGGAAATATTAAAATTATACTAGTTGGGGTACCTCAGCTTTCCCTTTTCTTAAAGCTAGATAATTCTGAAAGAAGTTAAGGAGATGACTAGAATTTTAGAAAAATTAGATATGATAGACCTCTGCAGAAAAGTGAATGAGAATAGAAAGGAGTTTACTTTTCTCAACTATACATAATACCCTAACAAAATCTGGCTACATATTAGGGCATAGAAACCTTATAAATAAATCCAGAAAGCAAATAAGAAATTTACCTTTCTTGGACCATAGTGCCACAAAAATTACACTCAATAAAGGGCTATGGAAGGATAGATTAAATGTTAATTGAAAATAATCTAATCCTAAAGAATTAGTGAGTCAAAGAAGATCTCATAGAAACAGTAATTTCATTAAAGATAATTACAGCAGTGAGACAACATAACAAAACTTGTAGGATGAAATCAAAGAAATAGAGGGAAATTTGTAACTAAACACATACATCATTGAAAGAAAGAGCAAATCAATTGGATTGAGGCACAATTCAAGTATAAACATAAGGATAAGTTATTGATATTTCACACACATATATGTGTATATATATAGAGAGAGATATATGTACAAATATGTAAAATATATAATACATAAAATTATATATAGTTATATCATAAATATGCATGTTTGTATATTATTTATAACTAGTATCTGTAATGCTATAATAGCCTATCTTAGTCCTTTGTTCAGCAGAATGAGTTGTGACTACTTACTGATAACATATCAATGGTGAGAGAATATTTTAACAGCAGTTAAAATATCCTCTCAAAAATTAACTGACCAACAAGAACCATGGTTTCCTTCCTGATGTGATTTTGACATTGTTTAAAATGTTGAGTAATATGTAACTTAATTCTGTTAAATCTTATGTGTTCATATTCTAAGATGTGATAAAGTATAAAGAAAACTAAAGGTTTGATGAAGGGTATATACTATTTTAGTACTGTTTCAGTCATTAATTTTTCTATATATTTTGTCATTTTAAAAATGAATTCTAGGATCCTAAACTACTGTCAATGGCATATTCAGCTGTTGGAAAACTTTCCAGGTAGGTAAACTAAATTTTGAAATTGTAATATATATCCTGATTTTCAGAGCTTGGAAAGAAAGATTTTTGCTTATTTTTATCATTTTTTTGGGGGGGTAATGATGGTGGAAGAAAGGAAATGTGTAGCAATCTGTGTCTAATTTATTTTCTAAGTTTATTATGCATTTCTCTCCTTCATGTACTTTGTAGTCAAAATAGTTTTTTCTCAGCTTGTCTCCCATTCCTGGAATATACCCTTTCTTCACCTCTACATCTTTAAATCTCTCCCAAGTTCAAAGCATCTTCTCCTGCATAAAGTTGCCATCTCTATCCCCCACCTCACATGCTAAGTGCTCTTTACCTCTGACTTTGAGTTTTATTTCCTCTTTTGTATATTTGTATAGATAGATTTGTTTCCATGATAGAATATAAGTTCTTAGGGATAGAGACTCTCAATTTTGTCTTTGTAGACCCTGCTTCTAGCATAGTGCTTGGCACACAGTAAGTAGCTAATGGATGTTTGTTGATTGATTATATATTAATATATCACAGAACTTATTGTGAAGAACAAGTGGCTAACATAATAAAGTTCTATATTAAGCATATTATGCTCATACAATGCTTTCTCATTCTAATAGTAATAAATATCTTCATTTAAAAACATTTCACAGTAGAAATAGTTCCTTTATTTGTCCATGTAATTATAGGTTAGAATCACTTGAATGCTTCTTTGAGGCAAAAAGGGAAGTTAGTTGCAAAAAATAAAATGTTTTAGCTTTTTTAGTTTTTAGATTTTTTTTCTCAAATCATAGAATTGTAGGATCATATTTTATAGATGAAGAAACTTGAGACCTAGTGAGGTTATTTGACTTGTCTTAGTTCACAATATCAGAATCAGCATTTGAGACTCTCAATACTCTTTTTACAAGTAAAAAGAGTATTGAGAGTCATCAAAAACTTGCCCAAACTGGAAATTAACCCGGTTTGGATTTTATTGACTAGACTTAACTCATGATGAGTATATATGCTTTATTTAAAAAAAAAAAAAAAAAAAAAGCTTTTTAGATAGCATATATCCCAGTTAGTTTTTAACAATAGTAGAGTTTTCATATGTGTCTTTTTAAAAAGTACAAATTCAACAGTATTACTTCTTAAAACAAAGGTTTTACCTTTTTTTCCCATTAATTTTATATACTGGTTTCTTCCTTTCCATTTGTGAGGCTTTCTCTAGAAAAAATCTCATGGGAATTATTCTATTGTCTTTATTTTCCATGATTCTAGAATTACTTAAAAAAAAAAAAACCTAACATGTTCTAGGTAGCACTATCATAAGGATATTCCCATTTAATATATTTAGTAACTTCTGATAAAACTTATTCATTCTTATTTGAAAGACCATTATAAAAAATATAAATTATTTAACCAAATTTCCTCTTGTTTCTCCTCCTCTTAATATACTCTATACGTTCCTTTTCCATGTATATCTTTACACACACACACACACACACACACACACACACACATTTTTAAAACCCTGAAAATTAAATTTTTTAAAAAAAAAAAAAAGAAGAAAACCTCTATCAAGGTAGTATTTGGTAAAAGCAAAGTAATGGCTACCTGTTAACTAAAGAATAAAATGAGTTTAGAGAAAATATTACATAGTATAGTTCAGAAGTTTTATTTGAGCATCCTAATTTTAGAATAGTATGACAGAAGAATTAAAAATTAATCTAAAATATTTATATAAGTAAAAAGTAAGATGTCAGCTATTAGAATTCCATTCTAATGTGAAAATGCTGTAAGATATATACAAAACACACTAGAATGTACACAATCTTTTTATTTTAAATAATTTTTTGTATCTGTTTTCTTGTAGTCGAATGCCTCATTTGTTTACTAAGGACATTGCTCTTGTACAGCAGTTTTTTGAAGCATTATGTAAGGTTGGTAAATAGAAATATTAAGTAAGAGTTTTCTCCTTAGAATGTTTCCCTACACTGAGGATATTATTGATAGAAGGGTTAAAAACATTTTGTCTTCTGTCCTCTTCTTTTTTTTTTTTCAGGAAGAGCCTGATACTAGGCTTGCCATTCAAGAGGCTTTATCTATGATGGTTGGAGCATATAGTACTTTGGAAGGAGCCCAGCGTACTCTTATGGAGGCATTGGTAGCTTCATACTTAATAAAGGTAAGGTCAAGTATGTGAATCTATTTTAAGTAGTTTGATGGCTTGCAATGTAAATTATTGTAATTTTAAAATTCAAATATATTGTGAAATGGTTCTCATTCCCTATAGACCAGAGGAAAGAATTTATATTTTCACTTACCATTGTGATATAGACTTCATAGAACATTTTTTCTTTTGTTTCCCACTGTAAATAAAGTTTTTCTAGCTTTAGGGAAGGATAGGATGGTAGTGATGTTTTTAATGTATACTGGTATAAGATTTAATTGCTTTGATATTCTTTCCCTTAAAACAAGTGGTGCTTTGTTTATTTAAATAGCAACTGAGCATTTGAACCTTCTGATGTTGTATATATATATATGTACAGTGCAAACATCATAAAAATCATAAAATAAGTAAATATTCAAGACTTAAATCAAACAATAGCCTAAAATAATTGTCTAATCTGCCTCTTTTTCATTTCCTTTTTGTTTATTTGCCATGAAGAAGGAAAGAATGCTGAGTATATTTGTCTGAGATACTTTTGTACCGTGAGGGATGATAAGTAAAGAGGGATGGATTTGATAGGAGAGATTAAATGTGTTTGAAATTAATAAAAAAATTGGAGTCAAATGGAATTATGGTCATTAAAATTTTTTAAATTTGGTGAGATAAATATCCATTGGCAGTAGTTCAGAAATTTGTTTTGGGCATTCTAATTTTAGGATAGCCTGACAGAAGAATTAAAATAAAATATTTATATAATATTCAATTGAGGGGGGTTCAGGCATACTTAAAAGGATGATGCATGGTGCATATAGTTCCTATAATACTGTGTTTGTCCATGGAAATAATTAGGCCTATTAGAGGACTTCTTGGAACGTGAAGCAGCTTCATCAAGAAAGGTTGTAGCTTTCAGTCCTCTTAACAGCAAAATTGTCAAGCTTGAGACAGCTGACCATTTATTGAAAAATCTATTCAAAATGACAAAATTCTATTGTTATCAAGGAATTTAGACTATCCTTTGAGGCTCATTGTCATGTATTTAAGCTAAGTTAAAGAGACTGAGTAGTAAAGGTATACCTAGAGAGATAATCTCATGCCTTTTCCTTGTTACTAATTACTATCTTGTTTTTATACCCCTTTTGTATTTTTTACTTTTGTTACTGCTTATAATTGAAAGAAATTAATGCTTTTGAGGGAGAGTTCAGTAAGAATTAGTCCTCAGAAATGAAAAGGTTAGTGTCATGGTAGTATTAAAGTACTTTCTGTGTCAATAGATCTATTCAAATTTATTATCTAGTTAAATTTGATCACAAATTTTGAGATAGTTTAGTTAGTTTTTTTTTAAAGGAAACATGGTTTCATTTAAGATTGTAGGCTTAGTATCATTTTCTGTTTTTATAAGTTAGTTATTTTACTTCAGCTAGGAGGAGCACAGGAAGTCTCCTGATCTTATTCTATTTCAACTCCAGAAATGCTATTTCTGGCTCTTGTGTATAATTCAGAATTTGCCAATTGTCTTAGCAGAAAGAATGGTCTTGTGAAATTGCTTCAGAAGCACAATTTAAAGGAGAGAGGCTTTACATGGAGTATAAATGTACTTTATAGAACTTTTCCTGATTACCAGAATATTTTTCATAGGATATAAAAGCACTTTTAAATGAGTCCATTTTCCAAAAGTTATTGCACAATTTCTTAAATAATAGAATTATTTTGATCATTAACTTCTATTAGCATGTTTAGTTAAAGATCTTATATACTTGGGTTATCCTGTTTTTATGAAAACATTTGTAAGTTTTAAGATATTTATATTTAAACTTATGCATAGACTTAGATGAGTTACTGATAATTGAATTTTTTTATATGTCAAATAGCCCGAAGTCCAAGTTCGCCAAGTGGCTGTGAAATTTGCCAGCACGGTGTTTCCCCCAGATCACATACCTTCCAGATACTTACTTTTACTAGCTGCAGGAGATCCGTAAGTTTCAAAAGGCGCTACCCAAAATTTGAATTTAGTTGTAGTTGCTTAAAGTTTTGTGAAATTATACTTGTTTTGCAGTACCCCACTTGGATGGAATCTTATTAGAATCAAACAGAACTTCTTGGGGATAAAGATTAGTTATTTGATGAACATTTGTAAAATTTGAAGAACTTTAATAGCCTTATTTCTTGAATTGAAAATTTGAGATGGTAGTAGAAATAATATTTCCCTCAAAGATGACCTATTAAGATGAAAGTTTGAACTTCTTCAGACACTCTTAAAGAAAAAGGTATAATGATGTTTAATGATTTTGATTTTATGTCTCATTTTATTATTTTATTCTCCCTATCCTATGTGATTTGATTCAGTAAGAATCAAGAAAGTAAAGAAGTGAAAATTGAGTAGGGCATCAGTGTAATTAGAAATAAATGAAGAAAGAGTATGGTTGGCAAGATTGTTACTAGGGAAGCATGTGAAGTATATTCAGATATTTTTGTAGTCTGCTTTCAAAAACTATGCCAGAGGAAGATCAGAAATAGCATGTTTAGCCAATTAAATAGACCCAAGAATATCATTTTGAGTCAGATCATTGATAGTGCATTAAGCCCATCCCAGTATTTTGACAGTAATACTAAAGACATGTGATTAACCTCATTACTTTATGAAATTGACCTAAAATGCCTGGTGATCCTAAGTTTTCATAATGAATTCATTTATAGAACTGAAGCATGTCCAATCTGATCCTCAGTCTATGCTTTGCTTGTATCTGGGATGATGTCATCATACTATTTTAATAGTTAGATTTTTTTGTTTTTTTGTTTTTTTGCTGAGACAATTGGGGTTAAGTGACTTGCCCAGGATCACACAGATAGGGAATGTTAAGTGTCTGAGACCAGATTTGAACTCAGGTCCTCCTGCCTTCAGGGCTGGTGCTCTATCCACTGCGCCACCTAGTTGCTCCAGTAGTTAGATTTTTGAGAGAATATCACTTCAGAGTATAGTCATGTTCTTTTCGTCTGTATGCATTACATTGGCAGGGAGTGGGCAAGGCAATCAGGGTTAAGTGACTTGATTAGAGTCACATAGCTAGCAAGTGTCAAATGTCTGATGTCACATTTGAACTCAGGTCCTCCTGACTCCAGGGATTGTGCTGTTATCTACTGTACCACCTAGCTGCCCCAGAAATTGTCTTAAAACAGATTATTTTATAAAAGGAACAATGTTATATTTGGGTTAATATGTTTCTGATCAAAGACTTGCCATTAAATAAATTAAAGATGTTATCAATAATGCCATTAAAGGAAAGGTTGCTAAAATCCTCCATTTTAATTTAAACAAAAGTAGGCCTAAATAAAATAAATTAAATTAAATCCATTAAATGAGAATAAATGTACTAACCAGGTGGATTCTACAAAGGATTGCCATACACAAATATATTTTTATTTTTCCTGAACCTCAGTAGCTTCCATTTAGGAAGCTACTAATCAGCAAATGCTGCTGTCAGTTTACTTAACAATTGGTTGATAGATACTATAGCATTCATACTGCTATCAGAATTGAATTGTAAAATAAATCTGGTAAAGCTCAATACTTTCTAAATTTGTTTTCACTTTTTTTCTACTTTGACTTTCAGTTGAACTTTTTATTTATTTTAAAAATTCTTTTTACTTTAGATATGTGATTTTGTTAGACTTATAATTTCAGTGGTGTCAAAAGCTGTCACTACTTCTAATTGGGAATCTTTTAAAATGGATGCAACTTTTTAAAAAAGTTGGAGGGATAAGAGGTTAAGTGACTTTTCCATGGTCACAGAGCCAGTGTTAGATTTTTCTTCTTTGACTGTCAGACTCCTCGAAAAAAAATTGTATACATTCATAATGTACTTCTTTTTTTTTTCATAATGTACTTCTTTACATCCTTCTCTTAGTACTTCATAATTTAGTTTCTCACCCTATCTCTTAATTGAAATTGCTACCTTTAAGATTACCCATTGATCTTTTTACCGCCTAGTTGATTCTTTATCCCAGTCCAACAGTGGTTGTTGCAAACCTTTTATCTTTCTAGTGCTACCTCCACTTGTCCTAATCTATATCTTGCCACTGGAGGACAAAGTGAGTGTGTTCACTTTTCACAGCTCTTCCTCACTTAAACCCAAGTCACTTGCATGTCATAGCATCACTTCTCTCATATCATGGTCCTCTTCAAGAATGAAGGACAAATAAAAATTACCCCCTTTCTGACTCTTACAGCTGAAGATCTTACTTTATAATTTTTAAAAGATAGAATACATTTTTCAACAGTTCCTTCACCCTTTCCTTCCCTTCTTAGTATCTCACAATACTTTGGCAATATTCTCCCTTCCTTTACATTCATTCTTCTAATGCCGTTCCAATAATTTTCTGATTAAATAAGTGTTAAATTATGTCTTAGTAGGAATTAGTTCCTGAAGAATATTATCCCCACATTTTGCAAATGAGGATATTGGGGGCCTGAAAAGTTAAATGATTTCCCAGAAGCATATTAGTAAGTAGCAGAGCTTGGATTAGAATCCAATTCTTTTTGACTCCATATTTTCCAACCCAGCAGATGTTTATGTGCAAATCAGATGCAGTGACAATTTTTTATAGTATATTAATGTTAATTTAATTATTGTTATTCTAAATGTGAAAGCTTTAAGCAACATCCTTTGAGGATACATGTTATTAAAGGAACTAAAACATAGCAATATTAAACAGTTTGACAGTGAATAAGCAAAGAGGTCCTAAAGAAGTTAAAAACCAGATGGAAAGATACCACACCATTTTTTTTTTAAGTATAAAAGGGATTTTAAAGTTGTATACAAAAAGACAACAAGAAACATCAATTTCATGAATTAACTAGGTTCATTTTGCCTTAGAGTACTCAATATGAACATAGGCAAACTTATCACCATCAAAATTAATTACAGGAGTCTTGTTTTTATTATTGAAGGCATTGAGGCCAGCATCATACAATTAGGAATGACAGAGCTAGGATTTGAATCAGGTCTCCTCTTAACTTCCAAGTTAAGAAGTCTTTTGACTGTGCCATAGTGATTATACCTTAAAAAGTGTCAAGTGTTCAATTGTTAGATATTGATGTGGAAGTCACTTTAAAATCAAGTATCTGTTTATAGTCATAATAGAAGATCAAAGGTCAATATTAATACCAAGATAGAGCAAAGAATAAACTTGAGAAACCAGTGAGTCATAACAATTCCACCCTTGCCTATTTAAACAAGCTTTAAATTTCTTTCTTTCTTTCTTTTTTTTTTTTTGCTGAGGCAATTGGGGTTAAGTGACTTGCCCAGGGTCACACAGCTAGGACGTGTCTGTGTTTGAGACCAGATTTGAACTCAGGTCCTCCTGACTTCAGGGCTGGTGCTCTAGCCACTGCGCCATCTAGCTGCCCCCAGACAAGCTGTAAATTTCAAAAGGTTTGTATGTGACTAAAAGTAAAGAGAATGAGGTTACTGTTTCTTATGGAATCAGAGAGAAGCAAAACTTTTAATGGAATGAGGTTAAAGAGCCCAGGAGCTACCTAAGCCAGCAAACATTTCATCTCCTGTTCAGACCTTGTAGAAAATACAAAATCCACCTAAGCCAGATGAAATGGAAAAGATGATAAATAGATGTAAATAAAATATCTTTTTTAAAATGGAAATGATAATACAGTCACATTTAGATTCTTATCACCTTAGGACTATAGGGCAGCTAGGTGACACTGCTGCCTGGTATCAAGAAGACTTATCTTCAAGAGTTGAAATCTGGTCTCAGATGCTTGTGGCCTGGACTGGTCACTTAACCCTGTTTGGTTTAGTTCTTCATCTGAAAAATAAGCTGGAGAAGGAAATAGTAAACCGCTCCAGTATCTTTGCCAAGAAAACCCCAAATGGGAGCTTGAAGAGTCAGTTTATGACTGGAATGACTGAACAACACATCAGCTTGCTATTTGAGGACATTGGCATTTTCCTAACTTAAAATGCAGTGAGGAAGAGTATTTAGACTTACCTAATACCTGGAGCAGAAATATATGCTGGAGGCATTATTAAGATAACCTCAATTCTAGGGCAAAATAGTTCTGTTATCAAAAAGATGACAGAAAAATCAATCACAGTCAAACCATAAACCTATTTTCTTATCTTTTTTTTTTAAATTTTATTTTATTTGCATAACATATGTGTGGGTAATTCTTCAACAATAACCCTTACATAGCTTTCCATTACTATTTTCTTATCTTTAAAAATGTTTGAGCATGATCTATACATGTAGATACTTGCTAGAAGATGTCATACAAGTACAGGCAAACTTTTATCAATAATTTTATGTAGCATACCAGATTAACAGATTTTTATAATTGACTCTCAAGTGTAAAGAATTGAAGACATTAATGTCCATTGTTTCCTTGTTGGGGGAAAAACACTTGATTTGGTAGATCAAAGTACAGCTTTTTAGATCTTTTAAAAAAAAGTCTTTTATACATTATGTCAATATCAAACATCTGTGACACTTATTAGCATTTTTCTGAACATCTGAACATGTAATAGAGAACTTTGAATATTCATGTTCTTGATTGTCAGAATCAAGTGGGGTATCATATAGAAACCCCTGCATTTTTATATTGTAAGTATTCCCTGCCATAGAAAGTGTCATCCAAAAAGTCCAAATCATCTCATATTGATGAAAAGATTCTTTTTTTTATGATATGATGGAATATTTGTTTTTTATTAAAGATTTTTATTTTCAAAACATATGCATAGTTTTCAACATTGACTGTTGTAAAACCTTGTGTTCCAATTTATTTCCCTCCTTTCCCCCCTCCCCCCTCCCCTAGACAATAAGTAATCCATTATATGTTAAACATGTGCGATTCTTCTATACGTATTTTCACAATTATCATACCGCACAAGAAAAATCAAATCAAAAAGGAAAAAAAAATGAGAAAGAAAACAAAATGCAAGCAAACAACAAAAAAGTGAAAATACTATGTTGTGATCCACACTCAGTCCCCACTGAGAGTGGATGGCTCTCTGATAAAAAGATTCTTTAGCTCATACTATTTATGGATGATGCTATAATGATTGAATAGTAGCCCTTGACTACTATTGTTAGTGAGATCAATGATCACTTGAAAGAGATAAGCCTCATTATCTACACATTGTCCAACAGTTCATTTAATCAAACCAATTGCTCACTTAGAGTGTTTAAAGCCCATGATTGGTGCTAGTGATACAACAATAACTAGATGCAAAATGTGGAGATGGGGAAACACAGTTATAAAATTATGTATCAAGGGAATGAATTTTTAAAAAGCTTTTATTAAGTACTTACTGTATGCCAAACATGGAGATATCTGTTGAGAATATACATTAAAATACAATGATTAGTTCCTGCGTATATAAGATCTCAGTGAAGTATTGTGAGAAATTTTTTTTTCTTTTTTCATTAAAGCATTTTTTTGTTGTTGAGGCAATTGGGGTTAAAGTGATTTGCCTAAGGTCACATAGCTAGGAAGTGTTAAGAATCTGAGACCAGATTTGAACTCAGATCCTCCTGACTTCAGGGCCAGTGCTCACCAGTGTTCTATCCACTGCACTATCTAGCTGCCCCTGCTGTGAGAAATTTGAAGAGAGTATGATCATCTTCACTTTTGGAAAGCATGGAAGGAACTTCATATAAAATTGTGTAATAAGAGTTCAGTCTTGAAAAAAACACCTCAGTAGAGTTTGTGTTAGGGAATTTGTTAGGGGCATTATTGGTATCATGCAGGGCAAAGAGATGGAAAACAGGATAAGAAGAGGATTCCATTTTAGCTAGAACATAGATTCCATAAAAAGGAGTAGGATAATATGAGAATAAAGATAAATTGGACTCATCATGTTGTAAGCTTTTGTGGTAAGACTTCTAGAGTTAGAATTCATGTATTATTTGGTATTCAGTAAGAAACTAGAAGTTTATTTCTAAGTAGAAGAGTGGGATGCTTAGAGAAAGGACATTCAGTACAACACCTGGACGTTGGTATTAGAGGGGAATTGAAGAATGGATTTGAGGTAAGAAAGTCAGTTATGGAGTTACTGCAGTAATCTGAAATAAGAAAATAGATAAAAGGATTGAATTAGGGTAGTTGGAGAGCATGCAGAGAGAAAGTTGAATGGGTTGGAGAGAGAACAGGATTTGGTCACTATTTGGAAATATGGAATGGGGGGGGGACGAGAATCAAAGATAGACTCCTGAGTGACTAGATAGCCCCATTAGCAGAAAGATGTAAAGGTGAAGGCTAGATTTTTAGGGGAAAATGAGTTTAGATTTTGAGACATTGAATTTGAGGCAGAGGTGGAGATAACTAGAAAGGTGTTGGAAAAATGGGCCTGTAGTTCTGGGAGAGCTTGCAGTGAGAGCTTATTCTGTGTCAGATACTATGTTAAGATTTGAGAATACAAAGAAAAAATAGCCTTTGCTCTCAAGAAGCTCACATTCTAATTAAACAGTTTACAGGCAATTAAATAAATATTTATATAAATGTGAAGACACTTTCAGTGGGACTGATCTCCTTAGCTTCCTTTAAGACTCAATTATACCCTCTTTTATTGGAAGCTTTCCCTAACCTCTCTTAATTCTAGTTTCTCCCCCCTCTTAATTACTTCCTGTTTTTCCTGTGTATAGCTTGTTTTATATATATTTGTTCATATGTTTTCTCCCATTAGATTATAAATGCTCCTTGAGGGCAGGAATGTCTTACTTCTTTTTGTATCCCTATCAGTTAGCATAGTGTCTAGCACATAGTAGTCACTTAATAATGCTTTTTGTAAAATGTAAGATTTGAGGAAGGCAGTGAAGCAGTGAGGCAAACATGAGATACAGCTAATGGAAGTGGAGTATCTTGGGCAAGAAATATTGTCATAAGACTAGAATCTATGTAGACAGTAAAAGAAGACAGGTTGTAAAGGACTTTAAAAGCCTAACAATATTTTTATATTTCATTCATGAGATAATAGGGAGGGGAGTCAGACCTTTGTTTTAAGATCAGTACAGCAGCATAGTTAAAAATGAACTTGAAACAGGAAAAGACCAACTTAGAATGTTCTTGTGGTAGAAATTCCATGAAGGTGATGACAGGCTTAGTGGCTTGGTGACAGACTGTATATGGAGTGATTGGGAGTTAAAAGTTGAGGATAAAGAGGTTGTGAGTCTAGGAAGAGGAGAAGGTTTTAAGGCAAAGATAAAATGATTTTGTTTCAGGACATGTTGAGTTTAAGATGTCTGAGATAGGCAGCTTAAGATTCTAATGGGTAATTGGTAAGATGAGACCAGAAGAAAGGAAAGAGAATAGACCTAGATTAATATATCTGAGAATCTGCTGCATAGGATTATAATTAAACCCATTGGAGCCATAGACAAGCCCAGGCTTCTTTCTTAGAATAATGTTCTTAAATCATAGTTAAAATAAATAACAAAACGAAATGCTAGATTTGAGTTGGAAGGTGGTGAAAATAAAGATATATATATGTGTATATATATATCCTATCCAAATTCACAAGCCTTTTAAAATCTCTATTCATGGATAGAAGTGTGAGAGGGTGTTTTTTGCATTCTCAATTAAGAACCTTTTGAGGGAGAAGAAAAAAGGGCCATAGGCCCTTGGAGAAACATCCATTTTTAGTGGATGTGCCCAGCAAGGGAGACTGAGGAGTAATCAGAGTTAGGAGAACCAGGATGGATCATTACTTCAAAGAAGGGAGAGTATTCAGGAGAATGGTATCAAAAGAACAGTCAAAAGCTTCAAAGAACTCAAGAAAGGAAAAGGATTAAGAAAAGGCCATTGAATTTGGTCATTAAGAGATCATTGGTCCCAGTTTCTGGAATAAGAACTCACTATTTGACAGAAATTTCTGGGGAAACTGGAAAATATCAGAAACTCAGTAAAGACCTACATCTCACATACTATACCAAAATAAGCTCAGAATGATTTGGGCATAAATGAAGATCCCATAAACAAATTAGGAGAGCAAGAGATAATAGAGAACATTATGAAAGGCAAAATGGACAGCTTTGGTTACCTTAGATTAAAAAGTTTTTGCATAAACAAGATTAAAAGGGAAGTACAAAGCTGGGAAAAAATCTTTACAGCCAGTGTTTCTGATAAAGGTCAACTGTGTCAAATTTGTAAGGATATCAGTCATTCCTCCACTGATAAATGGTCCAAGAATATGAACAGACAATTTGCAGATGATGAAATTAAAGCCATCTATAGTCTTGAAAAAAATGCTCTAAATCATAATTTATTAGAGAAATGCAAATTAAAACAACTCTGTGGAACCACCTCACATTTTTCATTGTGGCTAACAAAAAAAGATAATGATAAATATGGAGGGGATGTGAGAAAACTGGGGTAATAATGCATTGTTAATAAAGTTGTGGAAAGATCCAACTATTCTGAAGAGCAGTCTGGAACTATGCTCAAAGGGCTATAAAATCTTTGATTCAGCAGTGCTACTACTAGGTCTGTATCCCAAGGAAATGATAAAAGAGGGCAAAGGGCCCAGATGTGCAAAAATGTTTGTAGCAGCTCTTTTTGTGGTAGCAAAGAATTGGAAAATGAGCAGATGCCCATCAACTAGGGAATGACTGAATAAGCTATGGTATATAAAGTTAATAGAATTGTTATTATTCTGTAAAAAATGATGAACAAGCTGATTTTAGAAAGTCCTGGAAAGATTTGCCTAAACTGATGCTAAGCAAAACACATTGTACATTATAACAGCAAGAATGTGAGATAATCAATTCTGAAAGGCTTGGTTCTTTTCAGTGATTAAGTGATCCAAAGCAATCTCAGTAGACTTTGAACAGAAAATTCCATCTGTATCCAGAAAAAGAACTATGGAGATTGGATGTAAATCAACAAATGCTATGTTCACTTCTTTTTTCGTTTTTCTTTTTTTTCTCCTGTCTCATGGTTTTTCCTTTTTAGTCTGATTTTTCTTTCCCAATGTGATTCATAATGCAAATGTGTATTAAAATAAATTAATGAAGAAGCAGTCTCATCTAAGATACATTCTTGGATTCCAGTTCTTTGCTTGGTTCCTCTCATTCTGCTTTCCAATCCTATCTTAGGATCAGAAAGTTCCTCTCCATTTCAGAGCTTAAGGTTCTTTTGATGCCTACTTCCCCCCTCCCTCCATTTTTTCCATGTTTGTAGGCTCTTCTCTTGTATCTCAGTTATGATAAAGAATAAGTTCTACCTCATTTTGCTCCTTTATTAATTCTTTTTCTACCACCACCATCACCTCCCTTTTCTTTCTTCAAACCTCAGAACAGTCAATCCATCCCAAGGTTTTTTGTAAGATTTTGAAGAGACATTTGTTCCTTTATTAAATATAGAATTATTAAAATTCTATTATTGTAACATCCCTTTTGAAAGAATTTACCTGTCCAAAATTCTCTTGACTCTTGAGTTTAAATTTCAGAGTTCTTAATTAGCACTGATTTTTTTCCTCAGCTTTTGTTTGAAAGCCATCTATTTTATTAAAGGCCCTTTTTTTTTTTTTTTTTTTTCCCTTTAGTAGGTTATACTTAGCTTTGCAGAGTAAGTTATTCTAGGTTGTAATCCTTTATCTTTTGTCTTTGGGAATTTTGTATTCCAAGAAACCTTCTTGTTCATAGTAGACTCTTCTAAGTCTTGTATGAGCCTTCAGGTGGTTTCTCAATACTTGAACTTCTTCCTATATGCTTGTGACATTTTTTTCTTTGAAGTATGATCCCTGGGTTTTGTCTTTCGTTCTTGGCTCTTTTAGGAGGTGATGTGTAGTTTTTTTTCCATCTTTTCTTTGCCCCAGTTGTTCTGTTTTGTCCTAATATTTCTTATGGAACTATTTCTTTTCTTTCTTTCTTTCTTTCTTTCTTTCTTTCTTTCTTTCTTTCTTT
>JAJPUD010001590.1:58079-85630 GCA_023553655.1 Myrmecobius fasciatus
TTCCTTTCTTCCTTTCTTCCTTTCTTCCTTTCTTCCTTTCTTCCTTTTTCTGGTTTTCAGGAAGTCCATTTCTTGGGTAAAGTTTATTTACTTTCTGAGTTATTTATTTTCTTTTCAGTTCTTTCCTTCAGAGTTCTTAGGATATTTTCATTTGTCACTTCATGTCTTCCAAATATTCATGTAGTCCATATGGAAAATCCATTTTTAAATTTTAAGTCTCTGCTTATACTTATTGGAGAAATCACTGTATTTATAATTATTTTATACTTCATTTCATTCTTTTGGTTTTCTTGATTACTTATCTCTCCAGGTTTCATTCCTGAAATTGGACTTGGTGTCAGGGTCAGGCTCTTAACCATTGCTGCACCTTTATATGAGATAATCAATCCTGCTTTGAGTCTCCTGACTTCCTAATCTGTCCTTCTTGGCCTGAGATCTTTGAGCTTCAGAATTCTGGGTCTTCAGGGCCCTTACTGGTACATCAGGACAGAGTGTTATGGATCTCAAAGCCCCTGTGCTTTGGCTATCTTGCTCTGAGTGTTGCCACACTGATTGCTAGTTAATTGCTCACCTCTTTTTCCTGGGGCTACCAAGGTTACCATCTTCAGATTTTTTCAAGGGAACCCTCTGCTCTTGTTACCTCTGACCACAATTTGCAGGCTTATTGTGTATCCACTATGGTCATGATGGCTCTCTTTTAGCTTAAGAGGCCATCTTTCCTATTGACTGTAGTCTTTAAGCTCAACTTTTTGGGCAGTTCTGAGTTAGTAGATTTCATAGCATAATTTCCCATTTGTTTTCTCAATCATTGCTTAGTCATTGTTTCTAGAGTGGGTGTGGGAGAGCTAGCAGTCTGCCCTCTATTCAGGCATCCTGAGAAGGAAAGACTTCATGTAAAAGGTAACACTTGAGTTGCAAGAAGAAGGATTATAAGAGACAGAGAAGAGGAGAAAGTTGGTTCCAGGAATGAGAGCTGGCATGTGCCATTGGAATCAGGATTTAGGAAGTCACATATTAAAAATATAGAAAAGCAATTTAGCCTGAATTACAGAGTATGGGATGGGGAATAATGTACAATGATGTTGGAAAGATAGGTTAAGGCCAGGCTACAAAAGACTTTAAAAGCTGAACAGGAGAACTTATGTTTTATTTCAGCATCAGTAGAAAGCCACTAATATTTATTGAGTAGGGAAGATCCCTAGATCTTCTAAAGAAGATCTAGAAGTCTACATCTAGTCTAAGATCTAGAGTGAGATCTAGACTTAAAAAAAAAAAATCTCTTTGACAGCATTATTAAGGAAGGGTTTAAGACAGGGAGATGAATTAGAAAGCCATTGTGGTTTTTTTGTTGCTGTTTTAATTAAAACTTTTTATTTGCAAAACATATGTATGGGTAATTCTTCAACATTAACCCTTACAAAGCTTTCTGTTACAAATTTTTTCCCCCCTACTCCCCACCCCTCCCCTAGTTGGCAGGATATCCACTACATGTTAATTATGTTAAAATACTTGACAAATCGAATATATATATACATGTTTCCACACTTATCATTTTTGTGCAAGAAAAATCAGAGAAAGGAAACACAATGCAAGTAAACATCAATAGAGAGCATGAAAATGTTGTGTTGTGGTCCACATTTCCATCCCTCTCTCTGGGTGTATATGGCTCTCTTCACTGAATAATTGGAAGTGGTTTGAAACATTTCATTGTTGAAGAGAGCCATGTCCATCAGAATTGATCATCATATAGTATTGTTGTTGCCGTCTATAATGATCTCCTGGTTCTGCTCATTTCGCTCAGCATCAGTTCATGCAAGTCTCTCCAGGCCTCTCTGAAATCATCCTACTGGTCATTTCTCACAGAACAATAATATTCCATAATATTCATATACCATAATTTGTTCAGCCACTCTCCAATTGATTGGCATCCATTCAGTTGCCAGTTTCTAGCCACTACAAAAAGAGCTGCCACAAACATTCTTGCACATGTGGGGCCCTTTCCTTCCTTTAAGATCTCTTTGGGATATAAGCCCAATAGAAATGCTGCTGGGTCAAAGGGTACGCACAGTGAGATAACTTTTTGAGCATAGTTCCAAATTACTCTCCAGAATGGTTGGATCAGTTCACAGTTCCACCAACAATGCATCAGTGTCCCAGCCTTCCCACATCCCCTCCAACATTCATCGTTATCTTTTCCTGTCATTTTAGCCAATCTGACAGGTATGTAGTGGTACCTCAGAGTTGTCTTAATTTGCATTTCTTTGATCAATAGTGATTTGGAGCACCTTTTCATATGACTAGAAATAGTTTTAATTTCATCATCTGAAAATTGTCTGTTCATATCCTTTGACCCTTTATCAATTGGAGAGTGAAAGCCATTGTTATATTCTAGGCTATAAGTGGCGGTGGTCTAAACTAAGATGCAAGCTGTGAGAAGAAAGAAGAGACTGGTTTTGAGAAATGTGGCAGTAGGAAAAGCAAAATTTGACATCTGCATATGTAGGATGTTAGGATAGTATGGAATCTAGAAGTACTCCAAGGTTTCAAACCTCAGGAATTTAAGAACAATATCATCTTGGACACACACAGATAGTGGAATTTGGAAAAAGTGTGTGCTTGGGTTCAAAAATAAGTTGTTTTAGACATGTTGAGTTTGAGGTGTTTCTGGTGCTTTCAATTTTATATGTTCTTTAGGAATTAGTCATGTATTGTATAACATCAAATTGATTATTCTCTCAGGAAGGGGAGAGGAGAAAGAGGGAAGAAGAGAGAAAACATGGAAATCAAAGTTTTTAAAATGTCAAAATTGTATATACATATAGTTGGGAAAAATAAAATATTATTTAAAAAGAAATAGGTCATGTGAGTCTGAAGCTCTGAGGAGACACTGGGGCTGGGAAAACCAAGTTTTAATCAGTTCAGAAATGAGTGTGAAAGGAAAACAAATTTGTTAACAATAGAATAGGGTTCCCTTCTTTGAAGGGAAGATGGAAAGAAGTCTCTAGTGACTGAATAAAATTACCAGGTAATATAGTAACAAATCAATGCTTATGGCTAGAATAGTAGAACTTGTAGGTAGGAATTGTGATATGAGGGAAAGAAGAGGGGAGGGTACTAAAGAGGCCAAGAAACATGGACATTTTTAAGTAACTCTCAAGTTCTGTTTAAAATACTGATTTTTTTAACCTTTCTGTGACCTGGTTCACAGAAACTCAGAGTTAAAATGCCTTCAACATATACCAAATTCAACCCTAATTTGAAAAAGAACCAACCCTCTCTACAACTTACATTATATACGGTCATCTAGTCTTTTTCTGAAGACCTCAAATAATGGAGGCTCTCTCCCTCCACAGGGATCTCCAGAACTTTTGGAAAGTTTTATTTTAAACTTAAATCCGTCTCTTTGCACTTTCTATCCATTGTGTCTAGTTCTGCTCTCTGGGGACAAGCAAAAGAAATCTAATCTCTCTTCCCTGAAATAACCTTTTATATACTGAAAGATAGGTATCATTTCACCCCGTGTTTTTTCCTAGTTAAATATTTCAAGTTCCTCACATCATATAAACTGAGTTTATACTATATACCATCTTGGTTGTACCACTGGGAGACAGAATAAATAGAATATTACAGATGTGATCCTACTAGGAAATGTTACCTTCCTACTCCTGGACATTGCTTCTTAATCGAACCTAAGATTTGATTAGCTTTTTTGGCAGCCATATTACAATGCTATGCCTATTGAGCTTTAAATACCCTGAAGCCTTCATATCTTTTTCAAATGAAATGCAGGCAATCATGTTTTCCCCATGTACTTAGGGAACTGATTTTTACACCCACATTTTTAAAATAAATGCCTCTAAAGTTAAGCATTTTTATATAATTAGAACAGAAAAAATAATTGCATGTAAAGCTGTAAATACATACATTGCATACAGCTTACTTTTCTTGTCAGGTACATAATAAATTCAGCATGTAAGTTTAAAAGCCATCCTGCTTGTCTGTCTCCTTCTAGTCTCCCTTTTCTATACATTTTTTGAAAATGCTACAATCATCCTTTTTTCTTCTTTGGGGAATAGTATCATGACTTGCCTATTATGTGTGAGGCATTGTTTTAATCAGTGATTCCCTATTGCTTCTGATCTTCAGTGTGAAATACAAAATATTCCTTTTGACTTTTAAATCTTTTGTAACCTTAAATCCTATCTACTTTTTCTTTTTACACTTCATTGCTTTCAGGTATTCTGTCATCCAATGACACAGGATTCTTTGATGTTTCTCACACAGAATACTCTCTCCCAATTCTAGGCATTTCATGTGCTATTTCCCTTGCTTAGAATCCCTTCCATTTTCTTTTCTGCCTCATTCTTTCCTTAACTCTTTCAGCTAAAATCCTTCTTTCTTCTTCCTTCTTCCTTCTTCTGTCAGACTTTCCTGGGTTCCCTTAATCCTTGTGCCTTCTTTCTGATGTTGTCTCCAGTTTAGCTTGTATATATTTTCTATTTACGTAGTTGTTTGCATTGTTTGTCTTTCCCATTTGTGAATTCCTTGAGGGCAGACTGTTTTTTGCCATTCTTTTATCTCTCCGGAGCTTAGCTGAGTGCCTGGTACCTTAAGTAAACATTTAATAAATGCTTGTTGATTGATTTGAATAAATAGGGATATTAGGGCAGAATTTAGAGTTTTTTCTCTCAGTGTATTTCGGAGATTTTATTGAGGTTCCTCAGAGTTCGTTGTTTGCCCAGTCACACAGTAAGTATCAGACCTTGTAATTATTCTGAAGCCAATGGTACCTCCACTATATGTATTGCATTTACTATGTCTTTCCCAGAAGTCTTTTTTTCCTTTAAAAATTGTTTAAACATATACTGAATCTTAGCATAATCACATTAATTCCTACATTCATTCAGCAAGAATTTTTTAAGGCACTCCTTTGTTTCATACACTGTATCAATCATGAGATGGAAGATAAAAATGTAATAAATGGAACAGTCTCTATTTGCAAGGAATTGACATCCTTAGAGCAGAGACAACATGAATATAGTATACCCAGGAAAACTATAAAAAGAATAAGCCAATGTAGTTAATTAAAATACAAGGTGGTCTGAGAGCCGAGACATTGGCAGTTTTGAGGAGGTCAGGAAAGGTTTCTGGGTGGTGCTTGAATAAAGAAGGATTCTTTGAGAAAGAATTGATCAAATAAGAGCATTACCAGCTAGGGAAACATCCAGTGCATAGGCCTGGAAATAGGAGCTTTTTGCATATAAGGCATGGAGAATGCTTGGTTGGATTTCAGATTGTAAGAGGGAGCACAATACACAATGAGGCTAGAAAGGTGGATGAGATCAATACTGTGAAAAACCTTAAAGGCTCAACAGAAGAGTTTAAATGTGGTTCTAGAAGGCATTAGAAAGCCAGTGGAATTTATTGAATACCAAAGGGACATGGTCAGATTTATACTTAAAGCAAATCACTTTGGCAGAATTCTGGAAGATGAACTGAAATGGCAAGAGATTTGAAGCTGGAAGATCAACTAAGCTGTTGAAATAGTGTAGGTGAGAGTTGATATGTTCTGAGAGTAGGGAAAAGGATTAGATGTGAGAGAGATCTTTTGAATATAGTAACAAAAAGATTTGGTGACTGATGAGAGAGGGGGGGATAGAGGTGGAAAAGAATGGGAGATGGGGAAGAAAGAGATAGAGGAAAAGGGAAGGAGGAGACTAAATGCATGTAATGTATGTGTTTGCAACTTCCAGTAATACGGTTTTGTACTTTGGTATTTAAATATTATGGAGAATTTAAAGATGTTTAGAAATCTAAAGTGCTTTTATTTTTATAGAGGATAGATTAAGAATAATCAATAATGTATTTTATTCTATGGAGTAGAGGATTTCTTCCATTCTTTTTATTTGTATCCCCAGTCCATAATTCCATTCATATCTGATGCATAATAAACACTTATTGAATATTTATAACTTTGGTTATAGAATAAAGGTAAAATGACAGAGTAGTTCATCTTCAAGAATCAGATTAAGTTGTTTATAATGTATTTGGATTTGTAGGGTGTTTTAGAATCCAACTTTTTAAACTGTGGGATTGTGACCCCATATGGGATCTTGAACATGGGTTCACAAAATTATGATTTATTATCAATAAATTTTTGATTTATATGCATATCTCTTATTTATATACCTGTATGCCCAGGGTCACATAAAAATTTCTCAGGTGAAAAGAGGTAGCAGGTAGAAAAAGTTTTAAGAAACCATATTCTAGAACATTTGTTTTAAAAAAGCACCAGGCATTGTTAAGTTGTACTGTTATTTATTAAAAAAAAATTTCATACTCTTCTGGTTGATAATTACTTTACCTTTTTTCATCTTCTTTCTGAAAGACGAGAAGAAGTTCATGGAGAAGCACAGCGTGTACTAAGAACTCTACCGGGTAAAAATGAAAAAGAAAGTACTTCCAAGCAGATGCCTTCCTTCCCAGAAATGGTACATTATATTCAAGAGAAGGTACAGTATGTTACTTCAGATAAATTTATAATTTGGATAAATTCATAATAAAACTTAAGTATTGAGGCAGCTACATGTGGCACTGTGGAGAGAGTATCAGAAGTCAGGAGGACCTGAGTTCAAATCTGGTCTCAGACACTTAACACTTCCTAGCTGTGTGACTCTGGGCAAGTCACTTAACCCCAATTGCCTCAGCAAAACAAAACAAAAAAAACTTAAGTATTTTGTCTTTATTCTTTTCACATATTATTTATTAAGAGCAGTGAATTTTTTAAAAGATTGAATAGAAAATATGCTAAAAAAAAAAAAAAAAGAAAGAAAGAAATGACTGATCTTGCATTTAAAATACTTAGACAACAGAGTAAGTGCCGTTTTAATGCTGTGTACATTTCCGAGTTGTCTTGATGGAGGTAAGAAGGTATTGGAAAATTTGCTTTTCTATCCTCCCTAATCAAAAATTGCTGAACTTCAGAAATATATTGAAGTTAATATATGTGGAGCTGCGACACTCTATTTCTATAATAGTTTTACCCTGTGTGTGTTTAATGTGGGAACTGAAAAACTCTTTTTAGCAGCCAAATCTGTTTTTAAAACAAATATGCTCTCTTTTGGAGACAAAATTGGATAATAAACCTTTTAAAAAATATATTTATATAGTAAGCACTGTGCCAGGTACTGTGGTAAGTGCTTTACAAATATTGTCTTATTTGATTTTTATAATTGCCCTTAGAGGTAGAAACTGTTACTAATCTTATTTTACAATTCAGGAAACTGAGGCAAAAAGAGGTTAAGTGACTTTTCCAGGATCACATAGCCTTCAAGTATATATGAGGCTGGATCTGAACTCAGAACTTTCTGACCCCAGACTCATTACCCTATACTCCTTAACTGTTCCATAAATCATAAAACTGTCAGTTTCATTGACCTGTTTCCCACCCATTCAGTCAACCATCACCTTACCCCTATCTTCAATGTTTTAATAGCTAAAAATATATGTCACTGTGTGTGTATATATGATTTCTAGTTTTACTGTAAAATGATGGAGATAATCCAGGTTATGAGAAGATTAAAGAAATATCTATTGCTTTACCCCTATATAGTTCCTGCTCATTGTTGAATAAGTGAAAGATATCTCCTAAACACCATCTTCCTCTCCCTTCATCAGTATCACATTCTGTCCATATTTACAAGTGATTTATTATTATCCTTTGTGGGAGCTGGTTTGGGAAGATTGAGATGTAACATATTGCTATAGCTATGGTATAATTTATAGAGTAGATATGGCATTAAAAACAAATCCTTCTGAATATTCAATATGTCTTAAATTGAATGCATACTTATAGAATTCTTATGAATAGAAAGTGTGGGGGGGAAATTCTTATTGTTGCCACAGAATTTATTTATGACCTATAAATTGCATGTGTGCATCATTTTTAATAATTTTTCTCTCCTACATCCTAATTTTTTGACATAGTCCTTTTCTTTAGGCCTCGCATCGAATGAAAACTCCAGCCAAATATATGACAGGAACTGCTGTTCTTCCCTTTAATCCAGCTACATTTGGAGAGGTAGGCTTTTCACTTCATTTTGCTTGTTGGTTTTTATAAATATTTTAAACAGATATTTGTGAGTTGTTCATGTGTGTGTTTGTGTATGTATGTATGTATCTACTTAAACATACATATTTGCACACTGAATTTTTCAGCCAATCTGCTGCTTTTATTTTTAAGAAGCAAGTTTTAGAAATGGGCAAGTCATTAAAAAATTTTTTTTGATTGCTTTTATTTTTACATCACAGTTATTTCTAAAAATACTTTCCTCCTTGCTAAATATATCCTTTCTTGTAACAAAGAAAAAAGCAAAAGCCTAATACGCTGAGGAAACCAATCTGTGTCATTCCATACTATATAGGATTCTCTGAAATCATCTAATTCATCAATTCTTCTAGTGCAGTAATATCCCTATTTTATTCAACTATTTCTTTTCATTTGATCAGTACCCCTTTAGCTTCTTAAGGTCCAGTTATTTTCCTTATACATTTATATTCACCTTTGCAGGATAAGTTATTCTAGATTCTAAATCTGTTTTTTTTTTTTTTAAACTTTTGAGATATTGTATTCCAGGATTCCTTAAGTGTTTTACAAATATTATTTTATTTAAATTTCACAACTCTGGGACACAGATGCTATCATGACCTTCATTTTACATTTGAGGAAACTCAGGTGACTTGTCCAAGATCACATGGCAATTAACTGCCAAATTTGAATTTAGGTCTTCCTAACTCCACACTTGGCACTTTTATCCACTGTTGTAACTATTTAATTGAGTGTTTTGGAGTGGTTTTCACATGGTAATTATTCATGGTTTGTGACTTTTCTGAAACTTCTTATCCTTTAATCTCTTATCTGTTAGAAGACAGCTCTTGGTGTTATGCATCTGTATCAGTTTCCAATATAGTTTATATTTCAGACTTTTATCAGTGATTTACTTTAAAAAATTTTCCCTGCTCAGTAATATTTTTATTTCTCTTTCTATTGACCTTATTTATGTGAAGCTTTTCAATTTTCTGTAATCAAAATCATATTTTGTCTTTATGATCACCATTGCATTTTGTTTCTATGTCTTTATATTAGGCATTCTCCTCAGACCCATACCTTTGAAATGTTCTTATTCTTTAATTTATTTTTTTCCAAATAATATGACCCTTTCTATTCCAGTTTGCTTATTGTGGTTTATGGATTGGAGCTTGATTCAGACTTAAGGAAAGGGGTGAATCTTATTGGAGACAAAAAGGCATATAGCTGTGTGTTTTCAATTCAAAGTAAGGTATAATAAATAGAACCTTACAACACTAATACTAGTAGCTAATAATCTGTACATTTATATTCATTGATAACTAGGATTTTTTCTTTTAACAGTATACTTTTAAATTTTATAATCTATACAAAATAGCAATTGTGTCCATAGAAAAGTCCGGTCCTTCTTCCCCTCCCCCAGCTAGGACAGGTTAAGTGTCTGAGGTCACATTTGAACTCAGGTCTTCCTGACTTCAGGGCTGGTGCTCTATCTACTGCGCCACCTAGCTGTTCCCATAGAAAAGTTTTGAAGATCAAGAAGAAGAGTTTATTGTATTCAGGGGGATTTAATCATATAGACATATAAAAAGGAGATTGATCTTTCAGGGTTACCTTGCCCAAATCCTTGTGATATTAATAAATAAAGTATTCTAAAAGAAGTATAAGGCTCTTATGGAAAGTTTCGATAATATTCCTTAATACGTTCTTTCTCTCTCTTTCTCTCTCTCTCTCTCTCTCTCTCTCTCTCCCCCCCCCCCCCTCTCCGGGGGGTTTTTTTTTTTTTTTTTGCTTTTTGCTTTGGCAATTGGGATTAAGTGACTTGCCCAGGGTCACACAGCTAGGAAGTGTCTGAGACCAGATTTGAACTCAGGTCCTCCTGACTTCAGGGCTGGTGCTCTATCCATTGCACCACCTAGCTGCCCTATCAGGAGGTTCTTAACTGATACTTGTTCTGTGTTTGTCATGATAACCTAAATTCATTATTGTGGCAGTTGAAAATGTCTAGGAACCTTTTTTGATCATAAAAGTTTTTCTGAACACTTTGTCCCAGATTTCTGCCTAGCTATATATGTTTTGTGTCTTTGGTTTGTAGAACTAGTAATGTTAGCTAAATCAACCTGACATTCAAAGTTAGTTTTGGGTTTTAACTATAGTTTTAAATGGCTTGCTTATTTGTTAGTATGTTTAACAAATTTTTATGGCTTGAAGTAATATTAATTGGCATTTCAGGGTCATTTTTTCATAGCTTCCTTAAGGAAATCTAAGTTCTCGTGAAGGAAAATGGAAGAATAAGCTGGAAATCTTATTTTCCCTCTACCTTTTCTGAGTACGTTATCTAGTCTTTTTTTTTTTTTTTTCTTTCTTTCTTTTCTCAGATAGTCCTGTATTTGCGAATGTGTCTTGCTCACAGTGCAGGTGTGGTTCCCACCTCACAGAGCTTGGCGGATATGCAAGACCATGCCCCAGCAATTGGTCGTTACATACGAAACCTTATGTCTGGCAACCACATAACATCATCATCTTCCTCCAAGGGTGGGGAAAACAATCCGGTACAGATTTATATTGGCCTTCTTCAGCAGCTGTTAGCAGGTGTTGGAGGTGAGAAACCTCACTGCTAATGAAAAACAATAAAGATCTTACAAAAATAATTTAGATGATTCTCATATTTTACTTTTGAAATTAAAGTGACAGTACTTAGTTTATACTCAAATATATTGGAATTAATTTTGTTAATAATCTCAGTTTTTAAATCATATTTATATTGGTCTATCCAAAATTTTCTGTGGTATATCACATCAAATGGTCATATGAAGTCATCATTGTCCTTCATGGTGATGGAAGTCATCTTTGACTCTTAAGGTTTTTTAAAATAACTGCACAACCAAATTTCCCAAAGAAAAGAAGGGAATTGTTGACCTCAAAGTAGAGATTTTCTTAAGGAATCATCAGTTTACATGGTAATTGATAAAGTTATTCAATTTAAAAATTATAGTAACACATTAGCTAGGCAAAGAAAAAATACTTTTTTATTCATTTGGACTGAAATTTTAATGCAAGATTCTTAATCTCTTTTGTAATGGACCCTTTTGGTTTATTATTATTCTAAGCCCTTCTTAGAATATTTTTAAATTCATAAAATAGAATATTTGCAATTTCAAAGAAAACCACTTATATTGAACTGTACTTATCAAAGTATTAAAACACAAGTTCTCTTGGTTTTTTTGACATTTATTTTAATGTTGATGACAATGGTGATGATGACAACTATATAATAACAGCATTTAAATGGTGCCTACTATGTAGCAGGAACTCATAAGCAATATACAAATATTCTTATTTGATTTTCACAATCCAGGGAGGTTGGTGCTATTATGATCCTCATTTTACAGATCAGAAAACTTAGGTTAACAGAGGTGATGGGATTTGCCCAGGGTCTTAGAGCCAGAAAAGTGTATGAGTCTGGATCTGAATTCTGCTCTTAACTCCAAAGCTAGCTGTTCTGTATTCTGTATCACCTGGCTTGCCTCCTAAATCACATTAGCTTTGACTCTTGAAGTGATACTTGCCATGCACAGTTGAGACATAATAAGATACTCATTTGTATTTAGAATGACATACTTTATAATGTTCAATTTGAAAGAATTTTGAGAGAATTAGGGATTACATTATAAAATGTATATTTGTTGGTGTTCATGGTTTTTAATATGTTGAATTTCTGTTTAGGATTGCCTGTCATGTATTGTCTTTTGGAAGCTGTTTCTGTCTATCCAGAAAAATTGGCAACCAAATTTGTAGACAAAACAGACTGGATCAAGGTAATTTCAATGCATTGCATATGTTTGGGTTTGATGATTTTGCAGAAAGTTCTAGTTTAACTTATTTAAGTTAAATTTAACTGTTCTTCAAACTTGGCTTATGTGATCTTTCTTCCTATTAGGATCCCTCTGATTCTTCTTATGTCTCCTATCATAAAAAAGTTTTTAGGTCATCTTGTAATTTTTACCACCATGAAACATATTAAAGGATATTTATAAGGTTGATTTTATTATTTTCTGAAGTTCTTTCATGGAACTTTCTGATCCCATGTTTAAGGAATGCCAGTATAATTCTCTGGATTGTTATGGGCTATATTCAGAAGCATATTTTTTACAGGCCTAAGAACAATGGCCACTGATATTTTCATAGCATGTTTGCAGGTGTTTTTCTTTTTTCATCTTCATTTTACAGATGAGAGGTCATGGTCAGTGAAGTTAAATAATTTGCAAAAAGCTTTGATTAAAAAAAAATTAATTACCTTGATGATCCACTGAATCATTTGAGGGTATTAAGTTGCATTGATGGATAGAAATCTCAGAGGACTTTCCTCCATTGAGAGCATAGCTTATTAATATAAGCTCTTTGTATTGAGCCAACCTCAATTTAGTCCAGAACATAAGACTAAATCAGTACTTTGGCTGAGCTGAAAATCAAAGCAGTGACAGAGTCCAACAACCCCACAAGTCTGCAAAATGATGCTTTCAGATCAAGCCTCTGAACTTTTTTTGCAATGAATAATTAAAACCTGAGCTATCAATTACCATGTTTCTCAATGGCAAAATGGAGCAATGATCTGAATTTTGGGATATTCTAATTACTTTGTGTAAGGTTATTGCAAATAGAAAAACAAAACAAAACAGTGTAACAACTCATAAGAGAACGTTTCCATATGGTACTTGTATGTCCTATGCATGCTGCAATCAGAGCTTGATTAATGTTGGCATAAAAGTCATTGCCTTTCTTTAAAAAAAAAAAAAAAAAAGTTAAATGATTTTCTGCTTAGTAGCTCAGCCTAGCAGTTGACTTTAACCCAGATCTTTCCATTCTGAGTCCTTTCCTTTTTTAATGGATTTATTCTGCTTTTTTTGATTGATAGGTTATCAATACTGGTGTAGAAATATTTGAATCTGGTTCTGTGTCCTTCACTAAAATTCCAGGTCAAATTACCCCCAACCCCAACCCCAGGTTCTTTCCACATATTTGTATTCAGCTTGGTTTAAAGCCTCTGCACTAGACTTCAGTGATAAGCAGGTTTTAAAGTTTAAAAGAGGCCACAGGAGCAACTAGAATTAGGGGTGTAGCAGACCTTGAAATAATAGTTGAGATATTCCTGAGAGACAGTCTAGAGTAAGGAGAGGGTTGAGGCCAAAATGTAAAATGAAACAAAGAACCAGTGAAGAACATAGAGAACGAATATTGAAGCAGGAAGTAAGCCTCATCTGCCAGATCTAGTCCCTTCTGTCTTTACGGCATCTCAGACAGGCATGCTTTGGCTTCTCCCCTGATAAAACCAACATATCCTAGTTCAGGTTCTTGTCACTTCTTAGCTAAACACTTGGGAGAGCCTCCTTAGGCTTTCTTGTCTCAGTTCTCTCTTGCTCCAAACCCACTTCTACACAGTTGCCAAAACTACTGTGTAGACTCCAATCCAGTCATTTCTTATTATCCTTAATCAAATACAAACTCCTCAGTCATTTAAATTTCCACATAGCCTAGTTTTGTCCTACCTTTCTAATCATGTATTCTAAACTGCAGTCATATTACCCTACTTCACTGTTCCTCATAGAAGACATTCTGTTTTCTGCTTCTATGTGAAGTGCTCTCTTTCCTCACTTCTATCTCCCAGAATCCCTATTTTCCTTCTGGATTTTCTTCAAGAACATTCTTCTCTGTGAGACTTCTGCTAGTTTCTCCAGCTGTTAATAAATGCTTTCTCCTCCAAACTTTCCTTATACCTGATTTTTTTATTTTTTTATTTTTTTTGCTTTTTACTGAGGCAATTGGGGCTAAGTGACTTGCTCAGGGTCACACAGCTAGGAAGTGTTAAGTGTCTGAGTTCAGATTTGAACTCAGGTCCTCCTGACTTCAGGGCTGGTGCTCTATCCACTGCGCCACCTAGCTGCCCCCTCCTTATACCTGATTTTTGATGTGCTTTGTATATGTTGGTATGCACATATTGTCTCCTCCATTAGAATATAAACTCCTTAAGGACCAGGGCCTACTTTTGTCTTTGTATGCCCCACTCTTCGCACTTTTATGCCCAGCTTTGCACAATAAGTGCTTAATAAATACTTGTTTGAGTGACTGCTCCTAATTAATCTTCCTGCCTCAAATTTTTTCCCAATCCAAGCCATCTTCTACAAAAGTTGCTTTATGGTATAAACTTGTCCATTTGACTTATAAAACTTTTCTCAACTTGGCTAAAACCTACATTTTAAGTTTGTTTTATATTGTTTCTGTTATCGCATATTGCATAGTAAAGGCAGACTGACCACCTTGCCATGTCTCCCATGCCCAAAATATAGTCCCTACTTCACCTTTGCTTCTCAAAATCTCATTTTCTTCAAGATCTAGCCCTTGTGCCATCTTCTAAATGAAACTTCCAAGTATCTTCTCAATAAATTGTCTCATTTATTTCATACATACTTATCTATTCCAGTAGTTATAATTTCCTTAATAGCAAGGATTTATTTTGTCTTTACATCTCCAGCATCTCTTGGTCTTATTAATTGACTGGTTAACTAAGAGATTGTTATATTTGAAGTTTTGTGGAGGGGGACAGCAGGGGAAAAGAATAGAAAAGAAAGGAATGATTAATAGCATTAATTAATTAAGTGCCACAGATCATTCTAAAAAGATTTGCACTGAGAATTTAGCTCTTAAGGAAGCACTTTTAGTACAGTGGGAAATATGGAAGCCAAATCGAAAGGAGTTGAATGGAGAATGGCCTTCTCAATAAAAAAGCAGTATTAAGTATAAATACTTTTGAACAATTTTCCTATATGAGAACAGGAAAAAGCACTGTGTACATTTTGGGGTTTCTTATATATTTCAAATTTAACACAGTAGTTTCAACACCATCCTGCTTGTTTGTGTCCTTTCCGAATTCCTTATGCTTGCTTTACAAAAACAAAAACAAACAAACAAAAAAAAGGGATTCATTGATAGTTTTTTTATTTTTTCCCTCATTTCCCCCTTCTTGAGTTCATTCTTCTTAGTGAAGTCATTTGGTTTTGAGTGGTAGGTGGGGGGGAGGGAAGAGAGGAGAGGAACAATTTCTTACTATGTGGTGCTGTTATGATCCCCACTTTATAGTTAAGGAAACTGGGCCAGATAAATTAAGAGACTTTCTAATCACTCTATAATGTAGTTGACTTGTAGGTAGAAGGGGAGAAATGTAGTTGAGAGTTGGAGGTGATAAGAAAAAATTTACCATAGTTACTATGAGAAATAAAATGAGTCAGAGTGAAATAGATAATGTAATGAGGCCCTTATGGAGTTATGCATTATAAATCTGTAAAAACATGTTGAAAGTTTTAAAAAAATTGTTTCTATTTTAAGTCTGTTCTCTTTTTTATTATGAACAAATGTAAACATTTCAGTATACAGAGATCAGAAACAAAGGATTTTATATGACCCTAACTTTTAATTTTTTTAAAAAGAATTTATTTGGTGCAATGGGAATACAGTTTATCTGATTATCTAAATTTCCAATTATCTAATTTCCTCCTGAATTTCCTTAAATTCTCATCTGTTTTAAAAATGTTTCAGAGATATTTTTTTCTTGTTTTGCTATCTACCAACTCCCCTTCATTTTTTTCCAAAATATGTTAATTAATTTCCCTGAGCCAAGTGGGTTAGAAGTTGCTTTGTGTAAGTCCAGTCTGACTACTGATAAAAAATGTGGAAGCTTTGACCTGCTGTTTCCCTCCTGGGCCAATTTTGCTCTTTCTAAAGCACTCTAGTAGCCCATTGTCCAAATAGTATCTGTACCTATTGAAAATTATTTCATGCTAGGAAATGATTTTAATTTAATATAGAAAAATGCTTTCAAATTTATTTTGTTCTATTCTTAATTAAATTTCTAGTTTTTCAATATTTTCTCTTTTGTTTTATAGACTACCTGTTGTGTAATTTGAATTTTTGGGGGTGAGGGCAGTGAGGCATTTGGGGTTGTGATTTGCTCAGGATCATACAGGTAGTAAGTGTGAAGTGTCTGAGACTGGATTTAAACTCAGGGCCAATGCTCTATCCATTGTGCCATTTAACTGCCCTTCAATATGTAATTTAACTTTATTGATGATATAAAAGTAAATTAATTCTTACTCCTTAGTAATTGGTGATATAAAAATTGTTTAGTAATCTTCAAATTGTACTACAATCTATTATTTTGTAGTATTGTTATTGTAATTCTTTCACTTGGGAGAAAGGGTTGAATGATTATTTTTCCTTTAAGCACCAAACAGATCAGAATACTACATCAGGTATTATTTACCTTATTGTTTTTTATCTTTTTATTTTCACATTTCACATTATTTTCACATTACTATATCAAATAATTGGTACTTGTATTTCTTAAAAATGTATTTAAACCTTAAGAGTTACAGTGAATAATTTCTATCTTATCTTTTATTCCCTTTTTCTATACTTTTCAGAGTCTTATGAATACTAATAAGGAAGAGATGCGGGAATTAGTGGCATTATTTTATTCAGTGGTGGTATCTACAATGTCAGGAAATGAGTTGAAGTCAACTATACAGCACCTTATGAAGACAACAAAGGACAATCATGTAAGTAACCGACTTTCTTCTCTTTTTTATAATATGTAGTATTGTAAATTTCTGATCATACCACTTACCAAGGAAATTTTGAAAAATACATGATGTACTGAATATACTTTTCTCATATTTTAAGGGATTCAAAAAACAGGGCTGTGTGTGTGGTGTGTGTTTGCCCACATACATATGTAAAATATGTATAGAATTCATAAATCTGGAATGGACCTCAGAAGACACATAGACTTCTCCCTTAAGTTGCCCAAAGTCAAAACTGATAGAACCAGGATTTTGAGTTCAGATGGTCTGACTTCAGATTCATTCTCTCCTCTGTACCATCCTCTGTAAAATGTCCCCAAAGACATTCTTAAGTTGAACTGAAGAAATCTTCAGATAATCTTATAATGTAGCTGAATGTTTTCATAGCTGCCAAGATGATTTTCCTGAAGCACAAGTCTTAACATGGCATTTCCCTTGTCATTGAAATCCAATAGTTCCTTATTACCCTCAGCATCAAATCTAAAATCCTTTGTTTAGAATTCACAATTCTTAATAACTTGGTCCCATTTTACTTATCCAGTCTTCTCACAATTTAATCTCTTCTATATATTTTATAATCCAGCTATATCGGCCCACTTCCTGTTGATTTTCTATTATGCTTCATTTCATTATTTCTTCTTTATTATGCTTCTCCCAACTCTGGTTTTTAAACTTTAGAATTTCTACAAAATTCTGGTCTTTTTGTCAGGATTACTTGGAAATCCTTTAGTTTATTAGAAGTCCATTTTTTTTTTCCTCTGTAAAATTGTAAACAGCTTTGCTAGGCAAGTTATTCTTTTATATAATTTTTGCCTTAATCTTTTATTCTGAGATTTCTGCTCTTTTATAGGGATGGCTAATAAATCCTATGTGAAGATCACATAGTGGTTCCCTTGGCACTTGACATCTAACTGCTTATAGTGCTTTGGATATTGACTGTAATGTTCCTAAAAGTTTGAAGTATTGTGTCCAGAGTCTATTTTTTTTTATTGTGATATTCAGTGATTTTTATAATTTTTTCTCTTCCAGTCTGTTTCCTTGATTAGGTGTCTTTGCTATGAGAGAGCTTAACCTCTCTCCCTATGCATAGGAGTGCTTCATATGGGACCTTTCCCTAGGATCTGCAGACTTCTGCCTTTCTCCCTATGTCACGCTAAGCTGCATAAATGACTCACTGTGACTTTTTCTTGGACTTCTCTATGGTTTCAGTCTGGTGATTTTTCTAGGTCTGTTTGGTGGAATTTTGGTGAGGAGCTTGATGGGCTACTACAGCATCTTGATTCTCCCTCCTGTTTTTCATAGTCCAATGCAATTCTACTAGAATTGTTAAGAATTACTCCTAATAGATGTTACTTTACAAAAATTCTTTTTTTTTTTACCAGAATCCAAATTACTTTATTTTTTAAAAAATTATTTTATTTGAAAAAACAATTTAAAAAAAAACAGGAATACAAAAGGAATACAACAGGAATACAAAAGGAATACAAAACAAAATAAAGCAAAACAAAAGAGAACATTATCATGTGCCCAGCAGAATATCAGGGAGAATTCAAAATATATAACAACAAATTACCAAATCAAGAAAGTATATATATTAGTAGAAAAAATTATATTTATCAATGTCTTTTTTTCTTTACTTCCTTTTAAATTGTTCTTTTGTTCTCTGCTGCACGCCTTATTTACTTTATTCTTTTTTCCCCTTAAACTCCCTTGGATCCTTCCCTTGTCTTCTTCCCTCACTCTTTGCTTCTCCATCCATCCTTCTCCCTTTATTTCTTTATAGATTTTGGAAAGAGCTATAATTTCATGGTATATATGTAGTGTTGCCTATTGAACCCATTCTTGAAAACCCATAGTTTTCAGAACTATGATCCCTCCTTCCCTCTCTAATACCTCTGTGTCAATACTTCCTCTGCACATTATGTGTATAATATAATTACTATGTTTACCTTAATTCTGCCAATCTTTCTTTTGAGCTACCCTATTGTTAATGTGAATCTTAAACATATAGTGTATATTTCTCATGTAAAAAGAAAAAACAATTTGTCCATATTTAAACAATTTGACCATGTTGAGTTCCTTAAAATTGATCTTTAATATTGACTCTTATATGTTAAATTTTCTGTTAAGTTCAGGTTTGGTTGATAGAAATTCCTGAAAATCTGTAGGTTTGTTAAATGTTCATTTTTTTTCTCATTCAATATTATAGATAATAATTGCTGGATATGATATTTTTGGCCACATGCCTAGTTTTTTTTATTTTTGGTAGAGATGATTCCAAGAACTGCGGTCTTTTATCGTAGGTACTGATAAGTCCAGTGCAATTCTAATTGTAGCTCCAGCATATTTGAATAGTTTTTTTTTTCTTGTTTCTTTCAAAATCTGCTACTTGATCTGGGGGTTTCAAAATTTGTCAATAATATTCCTCTGTGTTTTCCACAAAAGATCTCTTTGGAATGGTGATAAGTGGATTTTTTTTTTCTATTTCTACTTTCCCTTCATGTTCTATTACTCCAAGACAATTTTCTTGGATTATTTCCTACATTATTGTGTCAAGATTTTCTTTCTGGTCACAACTTTTAGCAGTCTAATTATTTTTATATTTTCTCTTCTTCATCTGTTCTCCATATCTGTCATTTTTCTCATGTTTCACATTCTTTTCTATTTTCTCATTCTTTATAATTTGTTTTGCTTTTTCTTGATCTTTCATAGTTTCACTGGCTTCCCCTTACCAATTCTAATTTTTACAGAATGATTTTTCTCTTTGAGAGTCTTTTATCTCCTTTTCTGGTTGGTTATTTTTTTTTTCATAATCTACTTGTTTTTCTTGGGTGGCATTTAATTTATTTAATTTTTTTCTCAATGTCTCTCATTTGATTTTTAAATTCTGTTTTGAGTTGTTTTATAAATTCTCTCTGGGCGGGGAGCCATTTCATGTTACTCTTTGAGATAGAAGCTTTTTTCACTTCAGTGTCCTCCTCTGAAGATGAACCTTGGGTTTTTCCTGTTCCTATTGTAAGTTTCTGTGCTGGGATTTTTTCTTCTTTGCCAAGGGTGGGGGAATGGTAACTCAAGTTTCCCTTTAGTTCTCCACTCTGACCAGGAACCCCAAACCAAGAGCTCCCCTCTTCTGCAAGTGTCCACAGCCGGCAGCATCCCTGTCCCAATGCCTCTGTACTCATCGGGTGCTGATACCTTCTGGCCCAGGGCCATATCTGAGCAGCACAGCCGGGCCTAGCTTCACTCAAGTCTTTCTGGATCTAAATCAGACTCCAGGAAACAGTTCAGGAAGTGATTCTTGCTAAGTCTCCAAGCACACCTCATCATTAGCCCATTCCTAGCCAGGAGGTATTTTCACTTCACATGGTTAATCCTGGCCTTGGGCCTTTCTTTAGATCTTGTTGAGTTGTACCTAGAGGACCTCTGTTCTGGCCCAAATCTTAATGATTTTTCATCACTCTGTGTTCTCCCTGAGGTGTAAATTTGTTCTATTTGTGGGGGAAATCTGGAGAGTTTAAAATTTACCAATCTACTCTATCATCATCCCAGAATCCTCCCCCTTAACAATCCTACTAGAATTGCTCCTTGTAGGTAGATCTAGTTGTTGCTTTACAAAAATTATTATGCATTTTTTCTTAAAATAGTTTAAAATTTGATACTTGTCATTTACCTTATCTTTTTCTAAAAAATTAGATTCTTTTTATAGTTTTTGTATAGGTGCCACATGTATAGAATGAATGAACCATTGGCAATAGAAGAATTAGAATAGAATATAATAGCATGTTAATCTTTCAAAATAAAATCACTTTGTTGACCACACAAGATAACATAGCATATTAAAATAGTTATCCTTAGTTAGCTAACCAAATAGAGAGATAATGAACATTAGGGCTTTTTTCCATGTATCTGTAGGCCCGCCCTTTTATATAGTTCTCATTGTTTTGCCTTGAATTTTGTGTTGAAGGCACTGTTTGACCTGCCTTCAGTTTCCTGAAGGTATTTGTTACATACCTGCCAGTTTGATCTTGGGGGAAAAATATTTCTATTTCACAATTGATTTAATTCTGTATGACTACTGACATTGTCTCCGAGTTTGGTTGACGAATTCAACTTTTCTATAAATTACTCATTGTCTTTAAGTTTAAAAGTTCAGTTTTTCTGTGAAATCAATTATCTTTTCTTATGTCAAGAAAATCTGTTATCTCTATTTCATTAGTAATCCTTTAAAGAAGTCTGATCTGTTCTGTTAGCTCTAGTCTTCAAGAAAGTCTGGTTTATTATGCATGAACCAATAACTAGCCTTGTAGCTATACACAATAGTCAGCAACAAGATGGATGATTGCTAGCTTTACATACCTGATCTCCACTCGATCTGTGATAATTTTTACTACAGTCCTCTTCCTTTTGTCTATAAAAATGATCTGTAAACCCTACCTCAGAGTCTTAGCTATTGATGAGAAGGCTGAGATCCTATTTCTTGGTAAATTTACAATTTGCTAATAAATTGGTCATGTTTGAAACTTTGTGCCTCTGTTTACCTTAGTTCAATTGTGACAATACTATTCCTGCTCATATCATTATGTAGATCATTACCAAGGGGTCACCACTAAATGTGTAACAAATTCAGAAGCCTCTTATTGATCCAAGAATTAATCTTCAAGTTGGAAAAATTAATTTTGTAACTATTTATTTATTTATTTTGTTGCATTTGGGCTTTGGATCTGTGAAAAGGCAGTGAAATTAAAAATGACTGGAGAATTTTTATTCCTTAGTCCATTTATCCTTATTCTGAAGAGTTATTATAATGTGTACTTGCAAATTTTAAATGAAATTATGAGAAAATATGACAATAACATGTTGTTCTGTTGTCAACTTTAGAGCCCAGAAATACAGCATGGATCCTTGCTCGCTTTGGGATTCACAGTGGGACGTTATTTGGCTAAAAAGAAAACCAAAGTGACAGAGCTGCAAGACACAGAGACTAATACTGCATTTTTGCCGGAACAAGAACAACTCATTCAGAGTACAACTGAAACAATAGGTAATTGAATTTTTTATGTTATTGAAATACATTTTTATTGTTAATGTTAAACTTTTTTAAATGATGTTTTCCTTTCTCCATTTTTTAAAAAAAATGTACAGTTTAAAAAGGTACAGTTTTCCCAGAAATCTGTTATCCTTGCAGTGACAAAATTTTTATTTAAATTAAAATGTCTTTCTATCCAAAGGTTATTCTATATTTTTAGAGCTAGAGCTATAAATAATATTCTACTATTAGCATACATGCCCACTTTTCATAATTTTTTCATACTGAGATATCCACAGGGATAATTTTGATGTTTGGCACAATGGAACGTTTAAAAATTCCATTATACTCCATACCCTGATGATATGCAATTTTAAAAAATATATAGCTCATACACATTTATTTAAAGCTATTATCAGACATTTGACATATTTTTAAAAGTTGCCAAATTGAAACCAGCTTTCAAATACACTTCAGTTTTGTTTTGGTCACAAAGAGGACAATATAGACTATTCTCTTTATGTTATTCGGTATGTGTTTACAGGTTCATTTTTGGACAGCACTTCTCCTCTCCTGGCAATTGCTGCTTGTACAGCCCTGGGTGAAATTGGTAGAAATGGCCCTCTCCCCATTCCCAATGAGGGATCTGGCTTTACCAAACTCCATCTTGTAGAAAGTTTACTCAACAGAATACCTTCAAGCAAAGAAACAAACAAGGCAAGAGCATTTTATTTTAAATTTCTAGTTCAATTTTGTCATTTTTATTAGTTATCTACTACATATACATGCAAATTTTTGAAAGACATTGCAAAAAAAAAAAATTACTTAGGCCTGAAGTTAGACAAGAGGAAGAGTTAAGGCTAAATTACCTTTGGTAAATTTCCAAGTTCTTTCAAGGATTCCATGACTTTCCAGGAAACAAAGTTGCTAATGTTAATACCTTCATTCTTGTAGTGTTGCTGTATAGTTATAAGGTATAGTTTCTAAAGAATAAAAATTGGCATTCAAAGGTCAATTTTGAAGTATGTGGTAAGGTTACTTAGGCTGTATCACCGACAAGAAATTACAGAGGACAGGTGGTATATATAAGATGTCAAAGGTGATGGAAGAAGAATGTGTCCTATTCATATGGTTTGAGCGAATGACAGGCAGCTCACATTCTGCATTTGTTTCCTCATGATGTGAGGAAAAGGCAAGAGAGTTCTATTGTTTATTAGGTAGAAACTATCCCTACTTATTTCACATCTCTAAAGTGAATTTATGAGAGACCATAATGGTCTGGAGGTCCGGCATGGGTGGTTTATGGTTTATATCATTGGAGGGAATGCCTGCATCAAAGAGATCTCTGATGTCATTGCAATATTTGATAGTATAGAACAAACTCATGCAGAACAGATGCAGATAACCTATTATAAAAAATTTGAGAAAGAAAGATTACTTTCTTCTAAAGGTATCAGGGAAGGCTTCATGGCAGAGTTGAACCTTAAAGAATAGAATTTCAGTAGTCAGGGATGATATGGCAGCCTAGATTTGGGAAATGGAATCAGTCAATACATATTTATTAAATGCCTGCTATGTGCCAGGCATTGTGCTGAGTGCTAGGGATACAAAAAAAGACAAAAGATGGCTCTCAAAAGAGCTCACAATATAATGAGGGAGACAAGCAAACAAATATATACAAATAAGCTACACACACACACACACACACACACACACACACACACACACACACAGACACGATAAATAAGAAATAAGAGAGAGAAGACACTAGAATTAAGAGTTGGAAAAGGCTCTTCATAGATGGTATGATTTTAGTTGAGATGTGAAAGAAACCCAGGAAGTCAATAGGTGGAGCAGAGAAGGGAGAGCATTCCAGGCTTGGTGCATAGAGAAATTGCCCAAAGACATATAAATCTATTTCATTTATGGGAGATGACACAAAGGCAGGATCAAAGTGAATCCCTTCACCACTCAGTGTATATTTGTGAACTCTTTTTCACAGGTTGTGAATAGTTCACATATTCTATGGTCAGACCATTCTGAAAAGTTGGAATTTAGGTCAGAGCTAGATTGTGAAAAAAGGAAAGGAACTTTTATTACTTGGTAGGCAGAGTGGAGTAAATCATAATGTTGTGTGAATAAGATGACTCCATCCTCATTGGAAGGATTCCTTAGATCTTTAGTGGACTTAAAAGTACCTAGTTCAGTTAGAAAGAAACCTTTTCTAGTCATTTAGGTGGTAGGGAATGATGGACAGAATATAGGAATAAAGGTAGAGGAAAACACAAAAGAAGAACATTGCAATGGTGGAGTCAGCAGGACTTAGGAATAAATAGGAATGGACATTGGGGGAGAGAATCAAACTGATTTGTAAATGACAAAAACAAAAAAAGGTCTGAATTTGTAGTCAGACGACCTGGGTTTGAATTTATGCCTCTTAGTAGTAGGAGGCAAATCACTATACTTCTTTTAGGATGTTTCTACTTTTAAAGGAGCAATTTGGACAATATAATCTTTAAGACTTCTCTATATCTCTGATATTCTACTGATATGAATCATGTGAAAAGGAGTAATTAATCTTTCTTCATTTGTAATGGTAGTAACTGATATTTTCTTTGTACAGCTAGTTTTATAAAATTGATTCCCTGTTATTAATTTAGGCAGATCAAATTGTATGTAACATAACTGTTGATTCATAAGGAAGGACTTCAAATTTAAGATTTTCCAAAAATCATCATCAGCCTAAAATTTTTCTTCAATTGTTAGAATAGGCCAATTAACTTCTGGAAGCTGTATTGGTTATTTTAAGAAGTCTGTGTCTCAGTTAACTATTAGAGTGCTTTTTCACAGAAGTAATAATTGGCATTTAAAAGTTTAAAGACATGTTTGATTTTAAATCTATATTCATAAGCATCAAGATAGCTAAAGAGAAGAGTATAAAAAATCATGAACTATAATAGGAATCAATAAAGAGAGAATGAATCTTCTTATGGTCTTTCTGTCATTTAAACTGTGAAATGGATACTACCATAATTTCATTGACAGAACAGTTACATAATAATGACATTTGCCTAATTGATTTTTGGACTTGACTTATGGTTTCAATGGCATATGAAACTCCTACCAGTGCGCACCTCTACGCACTTTGTAGTAGGCTTTCACTACAACTAGTCTGTGTCAGAGGCAGGACTTTGAAACCAGTTCTTTTTGGCACTGAAGCTGACTCATAACTGACTATATCATGTATACTCGGAACATTAAATTAGAAATTTGACCTAAAATAAAGATCTCACATTTTTTCTTTCCTTTTTATTTTAATATATAAATAACTTTATATGTTAAATTTTAGGAATTATTTTCCTTTCTATTCCAATGCTAGTAACTCAAACTTAGTAAAAACTGGGTATTTGGGGATGAACTGAGGCATCTTTATAAGGATTATTGAAACTACCCTTTTGGGACTTCCGGGGGGCGGAGTCAAGATGGCAGAGTGAAAACGTGGCTCTCTGCGTCCTCCTCCAATCTTCTCTCAAACCAACAATAAAATAAGCCTCTGAACTGATCTTCAAGTCAACGAATTCAGAAATATTTGGACACTGCTCTCTGAAGAACTTCATATCAGGTTTGTCCAACTTGGACAGAGGGATAAACAAGCGGACTCAGGTATAGGCCGGAAGTGAGGGTGGGACTCAGCTCAGCTCATCCTGGCAAAAACTCCAAATTCCAAACACCTGGAGTTTATCTGAGGCACTCTGGGCACTCTGTCCTGATTGGGGGCAGGTGTTCTGGCAGACTTGCCTTGTTTAAGGAGTAATTCGGACTTACTCCTAGATCCCACCGGCCCAGCACCTTAAGTTAATTCAACGAAGTGGCCTAGGGCAAAGAGCTTTAGCCGAGGTTTTTCCAAACCTTAAAGAGATATACACGCTGTCTAAAAAAAAAAAAAAAGAAGAAGCAGCAAAAGAGAACTCTCACTGTAGACAGCTTTTATTGAGACAGATAAGAGCTGACCCCAGATCCTGAGGTTCCTTTAGACAAAACTCCAGAGGGAATCAGCAGGGACCATCACTGGTCCCCTTTTCAAAAGGCCTTTCTGGAAGATTGCATAAAGAACCTCATAAGAGAGCTGGAGGATAAATGGGAAAATAAATTGAAATCAGTGCAAGAAGGATACAATACCTTGCAAGAAGGATATGATGCCCTGCAAAAGACATATGAAAAAGACACCAATTTATTGAAAAATAAAATTAGTGAAGTGGAAAAAGAGTGCAATGAACAAAAAAATTCAATTGGCCAGTTACAAAAGGAGCTTAAAAAGGTAACTGAAGAAAACAACACTTTAAAAATAAGAATTGAACAAATGCAAGTGAATGACTCACTAAGACTTGAAGAATCAGTCAAACAAAAACAAAAAAATGAAAAATTAGAAGAAAATATGAAATATCTCCTAGGAAAAACAACTGACTTGGAAAATAGATCTAGGAGAGACAATCTAAGGATTATTGGACTTCCTGAAAGTCATGATGAAAAAAAGAATCTAAACACTATCTTCCAGGAAATCCTGAAAGAAAACTGCCCTGAGATTGTAGAATCAGAAGGCAAAATCACCATTGAAAGAATTCACTGATCACCTCCTGAAAGAGACCCCAAAATTAAAACCCCAAAGAATATTGTGGCTAAATTTCAGGACTATTGCACCAAGGAAAAGATTCTGCTAGCAGCTAGAAAGAAACAATTCAAATACCGAGGATCAATAATTAGAATCACACACGATTTGTCAGCCTCCACATTGAAGGATCGAAGGGCCTGGAACCAGATATTCTGAAAGGCAAAGGAACTTGGATTATAACCAAGAATAATCTATCCAGCTAGAATGAGCATTATCCTTCAGGGAAGAAGATGGTCATCAATGATATAGGTGAATTTCACCTATTTCTAATGAAAAGACCAGATCTGAACAAAAAATTTGACCTCCAAACACAGAACTCAAGAGAAGCATAAAAAGGTAAAAAGGAAAGGACTCTTGCGAACTTTATTTCTACTATGGGGATACTTAAAGTTTGGGGGTATAATTAACTAGATATTACTTTGATAACATGAAAAAGAAAACTAGAGGGGGAAAGGTTCTCATACTGGGGAAAAGAGGGAAAAAGTGGTAAAATAAGATCTAAAAAAAAGGTTACCTCCTTTTTTTTTTTTTTTAACCTAAACAAGATAAAATCTCTTGAAGAGGCAAAGAAAACCTAATATAATTGAGAGAAAGAGGGGAGGGAGATGAGCATTGTGTAAATTTTACTCTCATCAGGTTGGGCTCTAAAAGTGTATGTCAGACACTTGATTTCACATAGAAAATTGTCTGTTGCTAGAGGGAAGTGGGAGGGAAAGGAGGAAAAAGAAAGGGATAAATTATTAGAAGGGAAAATAGAAGAATCAGGGGAAAGGAGTTAAAAAAAGGGGGAGGGGATCTAAAGGGTGGTGGATTATTTGGGAGAGGGAATCATCAAAAGCAAAGTACTGAGGAGGGGGGAAGGGAGAAAGGAGAAAGGAAAGGGGAAAACATAACTTGGGTAAATAAGATGGCAGGAAATAAAGAATTAGTTATTCTAACTGTGAATGTGAATGGGATGAACTCTCCCATAAAGCGGAAGCGGATAGCAGACTGGATTAAAAACCAGAATCCCACAATATGTTGTCTACAAGAAACACATCTAAAACATAGTGACACATATAGGATGAAGATAAACGCCTGGAGCAGAACCTATTATGCTTCAGGTGAACAAAAAAAAGCAGGGGTAGCAATCCTTAT
>JAJPUD010001590.1:93938-118491 GCA_023553655.1 Myrmecobius fasciatus
AGTCATTGCTGTACTTAAGAGATTAAAAGGTGCTGTGAATTGCCTTCATGCAAGACATTATGTACTCACATGAGTGAAATTACTGATCATTCTAAGAATCAGAGTTTACAGGGAATGTTACCTTCAACTTAATTTTCTTTTCCGGGGTAATAGAGAATAACTAACACTCTTAAAATACTTTTTCCTATTTTTTTTATTCCATTTGTACAATGTTCTCATCCAATAGAGGCTAAAGTGAATGATGTGGTTCCATGGGTGTTGGACATAATTTTAAATAAGCACATTATCAGCCCTGTTCCCCATGTGAGACAGGCTGCCTGCATCTGGCTCCTTTCCCTAGTGAAGAAGCTGAATACCCATAAAGAAATCAAGGTAAGCAGCATTATCCATCATAAGGTAGAAATGTGAGCAAATTTATTAAAATCTAAATGTGATATTTCTAATTTAGAGGTATATAGATGGGTCACAGTGTTTTATTTTTAAAATAAAAGAGGACTACGAGGTAAAGTCCATTAAGCAATCACAGTAGACTATGTCAGAAGATGTTCTTAAAAAGTAGGGAAGGGAAAGGTCCTGATATTTTGATAGGCTTCTAAAATCTTGAAGGTATAGTTACATTAGAAGAAGATCATGAGAAAGAAGAATTAAACAGAGTTGGGGATAAGAAGTTTTAAAGTGAGAAATGGGAGAATGCCATGACAAGATAAACACTTATTTAAGAAGTGTCTTGTTCCTATAATCTTATATGTCACTTTAATTAAGAAGTTCTCTCAAAGAAGTAAGTCTAGAATGAGCAATACTATGATATTTGGCATTGCCCTAAATCTGAGAACTAGGAATAATATTTGAGTGAAGCAAGTAAAGTCCATTTTTTTCTTCCAGTCTCATCTCAAGGAGATTCAAAGTGCTTTTGTTTCAATTCTGTCGGATAATGATGGTAAGTACTTGATAAATTTAGGCTTTCATACATTCTTATTAAATAATCATTTTGTAATATTTTTTCTATATTCAAGATAGAATTTGAAAAAGAAAAGAAAATCATTTGATCTGTATTTTTAAAAAACAAATACAAGACTAAAAAAGCTAACATGATAATACAAAGAAAATTAATTGTTTATGGGGGAGGGTTGTTTTCAAAATGATTTGGTTTTTAATTGAAAATTCAGCCATAACCCTTGTACTTAATTTAAGCTTTGAAATTTGGAAATTTAAACTTTAATTTTTCTTATTTATTTTTTAATTCTAATGGCCATTGTCTTCTACATTTACAAAGTAAGAGAGGAAAGGAGGTGTTGCACAGCATTTCTCTTGACCTTTGTAGTTTCTTTTACATATATTTTTCATTAGTTTTCTTTAAAATAATTTTTATATGGAAATGTTCAAGTTTCGTTAAGGTGGTGAAAATCTGAACTTGATTTCTTTAGGATATGGAAATTTGTTTCTTAATGTAATGATTTGGGTTTGTATATAGTTTACTTATGACCATGTTTATGTTATATTCAGTTTTGAGCTTCCAGAGAAACTGTATCTATGTAGTATATTTGAAGTATCCCAGGACAAAATCACATACATTAATCAGGCAAATAAATGCTTTTTAATGAAATTAAACTCAATTATGTTCTAATGTTATATATTCATATGTATAATATATAATGATTGGTTATCAGCTTATTTAAGTAAATTTTTACTTTTTTTTGTTTTGTTTTGGTTTTTGGGGTTTTTTTGGGGGGGGGTTGGCAAGGCATTTGAGGTTAAGTGACTTGCCCAGGGTCACAGGAAATAATGTTAAATATCTGAGCTCAAATATGAGCTCAGATATTTTTAACTTGTTAACATGCATGCATTTAATGTATTGAGTTTCTATAAAATAACGTTCTGTTCAACATTTTCTGTAGAACTCAGCCAGGATGTTGCTTCAAAAGGTCTTGGTTTGGTTTATGAATTGGGCAGTGAACAAGATCAACAGGAACTGGTATCCACACTTGTAGAAACCTTGATGACTGGGAAAAGGTGAGGTAAACATCAGAAAGGCCATAGGATTCAAATTATGCTTTTGGCATCTATTAACTATATGATCCTATATTAGTCCCTAAAGCAGACAAATCTCTAAGAATATGGTATAGAGAAAATATCCTATCTGCATTTCTGGAGAATTATCAAAGTAATAAAATTCCATATCTGGAATGAAAAAAAAGCACAAAAAGAGAATGTTCTCTGAAAGCAGGGAAATTGAACAGGGAATTTTTCTTTTCAATGTAATTACATAGTTTCTAAGTTACTTTTATTATGCTGTCTACAACACATTAACCGTTACCAAGTGGAAATGTGCATTGCTAGAGAAAAAGGCAACAGTAAAAAGATTCAGTAACTACTGGAAAATTAAGAGATTGGATTTGAAAAATTATGCTTGGTTACTTGAATGAGAAAGAATAAGTAAATAGAAAATAACACTAGAAGATTGCATCTTGTCATCTGTATTAGAACAGTTGCACCCCTACATTTTGTATCAGAGAATGTAAGAAAGGATGGTGATTTTGACTTTTGGTATCTACTATATTCTGTCTTTCTTAGGAAGAATAGTTTATTCTCAGAAAAACACAGTTCAGTGTAGAATCTCTTTTTTAATAAGATAACTTAAACATTCTGCACTTTTTTGCTGCAGTACATCAATTTGAAAAAAAGTTTCCATATTAATTAATAGCTCCCAGTATGGGGCGGGGTGAAAATCTAACATCAGTTCTGTTTTCATTCTAGGACTAAGCATGAGGTTTCTGGTGAGACTGTAGTATTCCAGGGAGTATCCCTTGGCAAAACACCAGATGGGTAAGTAATAGCATAGAATTAAATCTTTTTTAACTAAATATTTTTGCTTCATTGTAAATAGGTTTGTGTCTGATGTTTCTTTACAATTCCATAAACATTAGTAGAATAGGATATTCCTAAAGTTATTCTATATATGCTCTTTTATGGTAGTTAAAGCTCATTATTTGGTATAATACTAGTTCCACAAATAAAATTTTATAGTCCTCTCCCCCTTCAATTTCAGTCTTCTTTTAATTTATAAACAATCAGTTCAATTTGTGCTGCTATTTCTCTTCTTAGACCTTTGATTAGTTGAAACTGTAGCCCCTTCCATGTCTCTTTCACCATTCATCAGTCCCTTCCTTCCTACTCCCCTACCAATTCGGGAGCCACCTGCCTCAGTTTGTATCGCAGCATCAAGAAAAGCCAGGTCAAAGTTTGCAGAAACTCCATTGTTTTCCCTCCTCTTAAAATTCTCCCTCTTGTTTCTCTTTTTTACCTCAAACAGGCAATCTTACCTTCTGTGCAATGATGATTCAGTCCAATTGCTGCCTTTACAGAAGGGCTTTGTCTCTGCGTTATTTCTTTTCGCCATACCTCTATTCTACTAATTTTCTCTTAAGCTGATTTTATAATTTAATTTATGATATATACTGTATCTGAAAGTACTTTGAAAAATGCTTTCTTTGTCGCTCCATTGAGTTGAATATTTTCCTGTAGTATCAAATGTTTTTCTATGACTGAATTGTTAAATTTAATAGAATTGTAATGGATTTAGGATGATAACATAAATGAGCATAAAAATCTCATTGAGTATAAAAGTCTCATTTTTTTAGCCCAAACTCTCAGTTTTTGCAAGTTTAAGGAAATATGCTTTTTAATGAACTGTATTTATAGTATTTGTAATATAGTGACATAAGTAGATTTTTAAAAAATAAGTTAGATGAAATGCATTACTGCTTTTTTCTTTGTTTTCCAAGCCAGGGACTTTCTACCTATAAAGAACTTTGTTCTCTGGCAAGTGATCTTAGTCAACCAGATCTTGTCTATAAATTCATGAATTTAGCCAACCATCATGCCATGTGGAACTCTAGGAAGGTAAGCTGCTTCTCTTTACAATAAAGCAGTTTTTAAATTTCTTCTAAGATAAATTTGCTACATTAACAGTTAAGGTATTGTGTGTTTTCCAAAGAAATACTTGACTAGAATGCTGTTACCTTCAGATTCTGTTCAATTCAGGAAAAGACTCTAGATCAGGCAACTTTTATTTGAAAGTTGATGGATATAAGACTTTGGGGTAATATTTACCGTGGCCTGACTTTTCTGATAACAAATGTTTGTGATTCACTTAAGCATATTTTTTTTCTTTTGTTCTGTATTTTTAGGGAGCTGCTTTTGGTTTTAACGTGATTGCTACTAAAGCAGGAGAACAGCTGGCTCCTTTCTTGCCTCAGTTGGTTCCTCGTCTTTATCGCTATCAGTTTGATCCAAATCTTGGAATACGTCAAGCTATGACAAGTATTTGGAATGCACTGGTCACTGACAAATCTGTGGCAAGTATTTATGTACTACTTTCTATATTAATCACATGTTTTAGATCTCTTATCTTATGTATTAGAGTAATTCATTGACCCAACAAACATTTGTTAAATGAGATAGGAGGATAGTTAAGAGATAAAGATTTTGAGTATGCAGTGTGAGAGGCAGCCTGGTTTAAGGGGAAAAGGCCCTAGAATTGGATACAGGACACCTGGATTAGATTTCTAGTTCTGTGACCATAGACCATTCATATTACCTCCCTAAGTTTCAGTTTCCCTATTTATAAAATGAAGTTGATAGTACTTGTAGCTAATTCACAAGATTGCTTTGAGGAAAATATTTTGTAAGGCCTAAAATACTCTATAGTTGTGTAGAATTCTCCTAATCCTTAGTTTTTGGTCCTAGATTTTGACTCTTGAGATTAGCTGATGGTCTTCTTTTGCAGTATAGAAAATCTTTTGATAGGCACTTACCCATTATAATACCTTTAAGATTTATAATTTTAAATTCTCATTGAAAGAATTCTTGTAGTTCTTATCCTTATGTGCTATAGAAACACAACTGTATAAAAGTATGAAAAAGAAATTTCCTATTTAACGTAGACTATACTATTATTCAAAAGCACTAAATACACACACACATACACACACACACAGTCTTTTTACATAAAACTGATCAGAGATTACATACTGTGTCAGATTAATTGACTATATAGCTAGTTAAAAATTTTATTAGATATTTAGGGCCTTTACATTAAAGATTTGCAGTTTTAAATTTGAGGCTTGACACTGAATGCTTGCTTTCTGTAGTAGACCAAAAAAAAAAAAAGTAAATGATAGCAGGTATGTTGCTCAATTTGAAGTGATACTATCTGACCTTCAGTTTCTTTACTAATTTAGAACAGCACTAAATGAAAAATGCTCCCTACAACAAAAAAAAAAATTTTAAATAGATTAGGAAGTTAGGATGTTATGACTTTTTGTTCATAGAATGCTATTTAATTCAAATGGATTATGGACAACAAATACTGTGTAGCAGGGGTGTGAGCACTTTTTATTGGGGGGAACTAATCATTTCAAGTATAAAGATATTTATAAGTTAAAAAAAAAACCAACACAAAAGTATTTTGACACTTTGGATCTCTTAATTATTTAGGTATATCCATTATTCCTTCCTCATGAGGAAAATAGGACCCACTTTATCCTATATGATTCTTTTTAATTTTAAAATGTCTTTTTTTCTTATTTCAGATTTAGTAACAGCAAAAACATACAATAGAGAATAAAAAAGTTCATAAATTCCATGACATATACTTCTTATCCCATAATACTGTTTACCTTATACTAACAGAAATATTCTTTTGGCTTCTGTGACCTATCCTGAAATCTTTATTAATTATTTTTGTAAATTTTGAGACCATTATAATTCTTTTATTCATTGTTGTCTTTAGGATGTATATTTCAATTCTGTTCTTCATTCTGTCTAACTTAGTATATTAAATAATCCGTCATGTTTGTAATCCTTTGAACATCCTATTCCTATGTTTTATATAATTTTTTATTAAATATCAGCCTTGTAAGTTTGCATCAGTTCCTTATGAAGTGCAGATGGCAGGTTTAATCAGAAATGTTTCTGACAAATTTATCCCTGGTGCATGGTATAAATACTTGTTAAATTTAGTGGCAGTACTCTAGATTTGTTGAAATTATTGTAATATCATTATATGTGTCTCATACACATCATATATATATATATCATCTCCATAAAAATAATTTTTACATATACATACACAATACACACTTAAAGAATATATACATATATGTATGTGTGTACACACACACACACACACACACACACACACACACACACACTCCTGACCCTAAATGTCTTTAAATCTGACTCTAATCCTAAAAAAGAATATTTAGAGAATTTACCATTAACCAGGATTCATATATTTTTCATCTCTTACAGTGTCAGTACTCGGCGAATTATTTTTAAAAGTTACCTTTCTATACATGGCAGACACTAGACTTAAAGTAAAAAGGATATGAAATGCAGCTGAGGTTAGTCTTATTCCCCTAGACAGAATTTAGGGCAAGCATCAAAACTGAAGAATTATAAATCTACCCCAGTGTGGGAGAAGATTGAGGCAGCTTTGCATTCCAATCTTTGATGTGTACTTGTCTTTAAATGAAGGAGAATAATGAGAAAGTTACTGGCAAGAGAGTATAAGGAAAAAAAAAAAGGTTAAAGTAGCAAATATTTCAAGAGGAAGAGAGTGCAGTAAAAAGTTAGAGCACAAATAAATCATCAGAGAAAACACGAAGGATTATTTTACTAAGGCTTCAACAAACATTAAAACCAAGAGAAATAATAGCTAATGAAACAAAGTTTCTGCAAAGAAGCAAGAAAGAAATTAACAAATTTGCAATACAAAAATACTTGAGTGGGGAAAAAAGAAAGCAAGCAAAAGGTGTAAAAGGCAATATTAAATACTATCTCTCTCTCTCTCCCCCCTTTTCCCCCTCCCTCCCTCCCTCCTCTCTCGTGTACCTGTGCATACTATGCAAGCCAAAGCCATTGCCTTTCAACATAGGATGCATGCAGATAGCATAGAGATCATAGGCTTTCCAGAAAAATGCGACAAAAGTTCTGCACACTATAGTATAGAAAATAATATAAGAAAATTGCCCATAATTTTTTAAATACAGAACATAAAGCACTGACTAAAAAACAAATCTATAGATCACCTGTAAGAAAAAAACTCTGTATTTCAAAGTCTGAGATACATAATGGGGTAAATTTAATAATTGTAATGACAAATCCTTCAAATATAAAGGAAGGGAAATTTGAATAATTTACAATTATTCTCTACTTGCTAGTTACACAAGGCAGTGGAATAAGCATAGAAGCTCAAACTACAACTAAAAATGGCATGCCTTGCTACAAATCTGAACCTAATCATCAAAAAAATATATATCCATTAACAGTGGAGAGAGATGAACAAAATATTCAATATTCAAATGCATCAAAAATATAAACAAAAAAGGAAGGTAAATAAGCTTAATTACTAGAGAAAGAATAAAGCATGAAGTAAATTACTCCATGTAGAGAGGTTACTTTGAAAAACAAAACAAACTGACCTTCAAGATAAATCTGTAAATGGAATTTAAAAGGAAAAGAAAAATGAAGATGAAAGAGTAGAAGTGGAGCCACCATGGAATTAAGCCCAGAAATCCCCTTATAGGTAATAACCTAGCAGTTATCAAAAATGACAAAATATGGAAATAGACATTTCTGGAAAGGTTTTTGAAAAGACAGGCACATTAACATCTGTTAGTAGAGAGATGAATTATCCAACCATTCTGAAAAGCAATTTATGTGTGAATATATATTAGCTATTATTAACATTATTATTATTGTTGTTGTCATCCATAAGAATAGATAGTATTGTTCCTAAGGATAAATATCATAATAGACTATAAGATGCTTTGCTGAACTATATAATACTTTATATAAAGCATTCCTCTGATTTGCAAACCAAGTTACCCTGTGAAAAAAATGAAGTTGAATAATTTTATTATTTTTTTCCTCCTTTATTGGCCTAGCCAGTCTGAGCAACTGTCTTGTTTTTACATCTTATGCCTCCAACAGATTTAAAACAAAAAACAATTTTTAGTTCCCTTTAGCAGTCATTACCATTTTCATTTCCTTCTGATCTCTGATATATTTGATTCTTTTCATAAGCCTGTATCACTCATTTGTTATCCACTTTTGTTTTCATCTTTATACTGGTCCTTTAAAAAAGAAAAATCTGAGTTAGTTGGTGAGTTCCCAGTGTTTTCACATTTGACTCTAGATAGCATTACCTTTTTTTTCATTGTATAATTTGTATATTTGTCAGAATTTCATTTCATTAAAAGTTGATTAAGAGTTTGTTTTATTTTTTTCATACTTTTTTTTTTTTTTTTGCTGAGGCAATTGAGGTTAAGTGACTTGCCCAGGGTCACACACCTAGGGAATGTTAAGTGTCTAAGACTAGATTTGAACTCAGGTCCTCCTGACTTCAGGGCTGGTGCTCTATCCACTGTGCCACCTAGCTTCCCCTTTTTCATACATTCTTTATTTTCATTTTGATAGCAGCAACAATGGTTAGAAAAGCAATACAAGAAAGTGATCACTTAATAGGTGTCTAAATGGGTTCTTTAAGGATTGACATTGCCTTTTTGAGGGATCTAGGTTTAATTCCCAGTTTTGCTATTTATTACCTGGGAGATTTTGGCAAATCCTTTCCCTTCCCTGGGTCTTAATGTTTTCATGGATAAAATTGGGGTGTTGGATTAAATAACCTTAACAGTCTTTTTCTATTCTAAATCTATGATTCTATGTTTCCATGAACAGATGTCTTTCTAATTCAAAATCTATGAGCCTATGGAATATAAATTCAGAGACACATTAAACTGAAAAGAAGCACATCAGGTAGCAAATAGGTTGTAATGATCTAGGAAGTGATGCTCCATGTTGTTCTATTCTTAAGTTCACTCTGCAGAGGCTTGGAGAAAAAGCTGGCAACCATCATCACCTTGAAGCAGGAATCCTACACAAGCAATGTTTCTTCTTTTCTTCAAGGAGGAATTGAAGAGGGAGAAGAAAATAATGGCGGTGATAGTGGAGAAAACATTAGCTATTCTTTATCTGATTTCTTTGGTAAAGGTTTTCTTTAAGGCTGATAGGTCATCACAGGTTTCGCAAAGATGTGATCCACCCTTTTGTTTTTCCCATTGGGATTTCTTTGAGTCAGGGACCCTCGGTAAGGTGATTTTTGGTTGAAAAGGCCATCATCTCTGTCTTGAAGTTTAAGAGAATTATTGGATATTCTCTTCTGGACATGTGGCCTAGACATTACTTTGATAACCCCGGAGTCTTCTGGATTTTCATCCCCCAAGGCTGTTCTTGGAGGGCTGAAGTGGAAGTATCTGGAGGTTGGATTTCTTCCTGGGTTTCTCCCAATTTTTGACAGGTAGTCCAGCAGCGCTGAGGGCAGGAATTCGAGATTTTATATGTATCACCTTCTTCTTGCATGCTGTACCTCAGTGGCTATAAAGGCCACTCTGTCCTCTAACTCTGAGAGCGCTGAATCAGGGGTTCTGCTACGTAGGACTTGCTTCTCAAGATCAGGAAGCCTCTTCTCCCCTCCATGTGTCTGGCCAGCCTGCTGGACCTCTATGGGCCTGGTGCCAGGTGCAGAACTCTTTTCCTGGGATCAGTCCACTCTGGCCCTCCTCCTCCTCTTCTTCTTCTTCCGAAGACCCTCCCTTGTCACTGACCTTGCTGGTGAGCTCTCCAAGCTTCCTCTTCAGGACCTCCTCTTCTAGGTCAGCATCTGTGTGGGTGTCTGGCCCAAGGGACTGAAACAAAAGAAAGGAAGCTGGCTTCACTTCCTACACGTTCAGACTTGAAAGGAAAAAAAAAGTCAGAAATAGTTCCTGCCTTCAAAGAGCTTATATTCTAATAAAGGAGAACATCTAAATATTTCAGAATATACTGTGACCCCAGCCACGCTACTTATTACCTGTGTGACATTCGAGTTTCTGTTTTATAAGAATGCTGAAGGAATATTCAATATAATTGTGGGTTAGGGAGTTAAAATAATTTAAATTCTTTTTCACCTTGGGTCAAATTGTTTTGTAGAATTGTATCAATTTTTGTTATTCTTCAGTTGTTTTAATCCTGTCTAACTCTTAGTGACCCCATTTGGGATTTACTTGGCAGAAATATTGGAGTGGTTTGCTCTTTATTTCTCTAACTGATTAAAGATGAGGGAACTGTGGCAAATAGTGTCAAGTGACTTGCCCATGTCACATAGTAAGTGTGAGACCAGATTTGAACTCACAAAATTGAGTCTTTCTGACTTTAGGCCTCGCACTCTATCCACTTCAACACCTAGTCTATCCAACAAAGAATTTATATAACTTCTCATAATCTAGTATACATGTCAGTAACATGATAATGATGCTTGGCAGTTGGTAGAAGTTTTAGTATTGTTTGCTATGTTCTCACTTTCATTTTTATTTTACCTTTTTTTTTCCTGTCAGGTGGATAAATATTTGAAAGAAATTCTTCAAGATCTAATTAATAGCCTGACCAGCAATATGTGGCGAATTCGAGAATCCAGGTATTAAGTTGTTTGTTTGTTTTTTTTTTTAATTTGATGTGGACAAATCAGAAAATTTTGAGTTTTTTTGTCCTAAAAGAATAAACTTAAAGTAAAATAAAACTATAATCCCATGTATTTGATTGAGACAATTAAGAGGAAAAAAAAATTTTTTTTTGGTTGTTCATGAGTTTATTAAGTTTGTCCCAACCATCTAAATTGCTTATTACAGTTCTCAATAAGAAAGTAGTCATGGCTTCTTGAAGGGCCTAAAGCAGGGAGAAAGTTCTAGTTCTGGTGCCTGGGTCTCAGAACCTTCTGCTCCTTCCAATCCCCATTTATATTGCAAAAAAACCCCCAAGTGGCAATTTTGAACCTAGGAAGAACTGAGAAGGGAAAAAACATCTACAAACAATCAGTGTTTTCACATCAACTTCTCTAGTCAAAACAGTATCCTCATGCCCATGAGCAGAAACAAAGGAATACCACCAGTCTGGGTAAGGATGGAGCAGAGCAGGGCTAGTCCAGAGAAGAATTCTTTTGAGACAAGTGTTCCAAGAAATGGAAGTGGATTGTCTAATAGCTTCCTATTTTAATCAATATTTCTTGGAAAATAGATGTTGAGAGGCAGTATGACTTAAGGGATAGAGAGCTGGCCTCAGAGCCCTGTATTTTAATTCTGTCTCTGAAACAAATTATGTGACCATATACTTAAGAGAAAAATTTTTTTAAAAGACATACATTATTTAAATTAAAGGTAATGGATAAAAAAAAAATCCCAAGTTTTTTCTTCATCTAGAAACTTGATTATGCCTGAGATCTACAGTAGGCAAGCTAATTTTTCATGTTATTCAATATGGATATGTTCATTGTCATCATTCATGGCATTTTAGGTTAGTCTAAACAAAGGATCTAGTGGGGAAAATAGATAATATATCCCTTTTCAGAATGGTTAGATTTTGTCTGTGGCTATTTTCCTGTACATACTAGTAAAATTGCTCATCTGTTTGGATTATGTATTTGAATCTTTTTTTGCAGCTGTTTAGCTTTGAATGACTTACTAAGAGGAAGACCATTGGATGATATCATTGATAAACTTCCAGAAATATGGGAAACACTCTTTAGAGTACAAGATGATATTAAGGTATTTGACTTTATATTAAAATTGATTTCATAGGAAATTTTAAACTTAAAAAATGTAACATCATCATTTAAGAAATAGATACTATAGTGGAAATATATGTTTTCTGATACTGAGTTGGAGTAGTCAATTCTATAATCTCCCAAGATCCTTGCAGCTTTATCTATATTCTTTGAAATCTATCAGTAGGAGGCAGCTAGATGGCGCAGTGGATAGAGCACTAGTCCTGAAGTCAGGAAGACCTGAATTCAAATGTGACCTCAGACACTTAATACTTTCTAGCTGTGTGACCCTGGGCAAGTCACTTAACCCCAATTGCCTCAGCGAAAGAAAGAAAGAAAGAAATCTATCAGCATTATAGATATGTTCATCCAATCTTTAAAAATTGTCCACTTTGCACATTAAATCAGTTTAGAAGAGATCCTGTGCAATAGGGTTGACTCATAAGATATATGCACGTTGGGGCAGCTAGGTGGCGCAGTGGATAGAGCACCAGCCCTGAAGTCAGGAGGACCTGAGTTCAAATCTGGTCTCAGACACTTAACATTCCCTAGCTGTGTGACCCTGGGCAAGTCACTTAACCTCAATTGCCTCAGCAAAAAGCAAAAAAAAAAAAGATATATGCACGTTGAAATAAATTATAAAGTACCATATGATGATAAGTTCCATAATTAGATCAGTTACCTCCATATGTCTTTGATAAGCAACATATAAATCAAAGTATGAGCTGCTCCAGAAACTAGATTCAGATTTGCCAGTAATATAGAAGTTTATCAACATAACAAATATATTGAGTATCTTAGTCCATTTCAGGATTAAAAGTTGATTAAGAGTTTCTGTTTTATAAGAATGCTGAAGAAATATTCAGTATAATTGTGGGTTAGGGAGTTAAAATAATGGAAATTAACTTTAATACAAAGCAGAGGGCAACTAGGTAGCACAGTGATCAGTCATATGGAGATGAGAAGGACTAGGTCAGATGTGTTTTGAGGAAGTAATGAATTGACAGGGAAGTTGTAGGATATAAGGATGAAAAATGGTTTAGGGCCCAATTGGAAAGATCTTGAATGCCAGGCTGAGGAATTAGAACTTTATTGTTTAGATAATGGAAAGCCATTGAAGTTGTTTGTTTTTTTTTTTTTTAACAGAGGAGTGAAATCAGAGCTGGGCAGGAATTTGTTGAAACTTGTGACATGAAGACAAGTTAGGAAGCTATTGAAATATAAGTAAGAGGTAATGAGGGTCTAAATTGAGGTTGAAAACAGTAGTAATTTTAAAGCAAAGGATGTAACATTGCAGACATAGAACCTTTATGACTTGATAATCAATTAGATGAGGACAAGAGAAATAAAGTCATGAATGACTTAGAATTTAAACCTACATGACTAGGACAGTGAAATAAGCTAATGTTTTAAAATGTTGAATTTGAAGTACTAAGGTGAAATTGTCAGGCAAGTAATTGGCAGGACTGATCTTATGAAAGAAGTGGCTTGAGTTGAGTTAGAAAAATTCTATTTAGTAATTGTAGCCATGGTAGTAGATGAAATGAGATGTTTTAAAGGAAGCAATACTTCCTTTAAGGCACTGGCACTTTAGAAGACAGAATAAGAAGTGCCTGTGAGGCTCTATGCCAGAATGGTGTCTAGGGTGGCAGAAACTCAAGAGAGAGCCAACCCACATGCACCAATTCAGTACTTGCCATGTGCCATATGTCCCAAAAGGAGGAGGAGAATTTGAATGAATGAAAATGACAGGTCAAATAAGAATTCAACAATTATCTTAGTAATTTCAAGGATGGTATATTGAGATGAGTAAGTAGAAGTTACAGTTAAAGACTAAACTTTAATTCAGTTTGGCAGTGAAGGGTCTATCTGGTCAGAGGGAACAGCTTCCTCGGGCCCCCCCCCCCCCCACAGGTAGAGAAGACAAGAATAAAATCAGATGCAGGAAGCAGTTAGATAGTGTAGACCGAAGAAAGAGATGGTGATTAATGAAGAAACCTCTCAGAAGAGGCAGGAGAGGTTATAATAGTATTGGTCAGAGTGGAGGTTTAACATTGCCAAGAAGGAAGGGAAATTCTTTCTCAGGAACAGAAGTGAAGGAGTAGAATAACATAGAGAGATTTTTGAGGTGAGTGGAGGTGATAATAAAGATGTTACATGACCTTAATTTTCTCTTTAAAATGAAATAATCTATAGATTAGGGGAAGGGGGAATTGCATTAGTGTTCACAGGATTGAGAAAAGGTATAAAAGGTCTGAAAAAAGTACTGTGAAAAATTCAGTAAGTCATTTGATGAACTACTTGCATAAATATATTCATTCTCACTTTATGGTGCCTTTAATTTTATTTTTTGAATTAAAAATAGATGAATTACATTTAATGATATAAAAAAAAATTGGGTTTAACGTTTTCTGAAACCTAATGTGGAAATTATGACTTAAGCACTATTTCTTCTTAATGAAAATTTAAATTTGCACAAACCATAACCTGGAGAGACATAATAAGCATTATGCATTATAGTATAGTCCATAGTATATAGTCCAAATAAACATTCCTCATCTAACTCTTACATAGTAATCTTTTTTTTCTTTTTTTTTTTTAAGGAATCTGTACGAAAAGCAGCAGAACTAGCTTTGAAAACTTTAAGCAAGGTGAAAAATCTTTTTTATTCATTTGGGTGCACATAAAGTAGATAAATGACTTATTTTTTGTCCCAAAAGACTATGTTGTTGTATAGCTGTTTATTTGATGTTTTTGATTTAAGTGTGAGAGAAAAAGGCATTACAGCATTCAAATACAGATATTCATCTAACAATACCTGAAATCTGATGATCCATCCATAGGTAAAAGATCAACTCTTTCATCTTAAGATAAATAATGAGCTATCTTGATACAATTAAATATAAGTTTAAAATTGGATATTTGTTTAACTTTGAAGAATACATTTCTTGCTTAAATCAAGGAGCAGTGATTTTGTTTCTTAATGACATTTAGATTTAAAACTACCCATAACATTGACTCATATGTGAAACAAGTACAATAATTTGGTTTCCATAATTCCAATTTAAGATTGCTTTTTTAAAGAGAAATTAGTCATTACTGCATTTCTTAATGAGTTATGTTTTAATGAAGGGATTACACTTTCTTAGTAAATGTCCCTTGTAGTCTGTGTAAGATTAAGTTTGACTCTGTTTCAATTTGTCTACATTTTTTGAAATGTATTATTTTAAAGGCTTTTATAACCTATGTTTTAATCTACATAAATTCTCTGCTTTCTTAAAATATAAATCACATGTTTTTAAGTCCACTGGCCTGTTTAATCATTCTGCACACACATATCAATCATGTCAGCAGTCTTTGATTTTGTTACTGCTTCCTTGAGCATAATCTGTTTGGAATAGAAAAACTGACGAATTTGCTGGCATGTTTAATGTTTTTCTTCCAAAAAGAGGACATTTTAAGTAGTTACTATAAAACTACCCTTTATGATAAAGGCACAGAAATGAGCATAGTATGTCCAGGATCTTTCCAGATACTTATCCATACCCTCTAGTTTTCAGCCTTCTCTTACAAAATTTTTATCTGCCAGACTCTTAATAAAGTCTTGATTGTAATTGTCAGGCAACAATTGTATGGAATTCATTTTAACTTTATTCAAAATATTAGAAATATGACTTAAATGAATAGATATTTCCAGGCAATGTTAGCTTGCATCATGACTTAACATGGCCTTTGAGACAATTTTATAGCTGACAAATCAATCCATAGTTTCTTCTCTGTGTAGGTTAGATAATAAAAGAAATAAAAATCCGCATTTCTTGCTTTGGATAACCATGTAAGCCATTGACTGATTGCAAGACCGAGATGACTAATTAATTTAAGTGAGGTGTTCTGTTTTTTCTTTTAAGTGGAAGACTATTTACTTTTTTAAAATGGGTTGATTCATTTGGCCCTCAGATATTAATTATAGTAGTTTGTCAAATGAGTGCTGTTAGGTGAGAATCCAAAGATTTTTCACGGATCTGTTCTATTTATATGTGAGGTATGTGTGAAAATGTGCGACCCCTCTAAAGGAACAGCAGGCCAGAGAACCATTGCTGTCCTTTTGCCCTGCCTTCTTGACAAAGGAATGATGAGCACTGTGACTGAAGTTCGAGCCCTCAGGTTTGTTCTCTTTTATGACACAAATAGATTTAATCTACATGCCTAGGGTAGAAAGTAAATTGAGATGGCAAAAGATACTACTAGAATATCTTGTAAATTTGTGAATGACTTGGATACTTTGTTAGAAAAATTAATCAAGCAACTAGCATTTATTAAGGACTTACTATGTATGTTCTATGCTCAGTTTTGGAGATGCAACTATGAAGAGTCAAATAATATCTGCTCTCAAGATGCTTGCTTTTTGTTAAGATACCATTAAAACTTTGGGTAATGAAATTGGGACAGTTTTAAAAAGTGAGCCAAAAGAATTTGAGGACATTTGACATTTATGTATCCTTCCATATCACTGCATACATTTCTTTATGAAGATAGGGACTGAATCTGTGAATTTATTGGTGTATAGAACTTCCATATGAGGAAATTCCATTTACCAATGCCTTTCAGCATCTTTTTGGCAACACTGTCTTAGAGAGTTTTACTTTGTGTACTTGTCACATATCCAGGATTAATTAGAGGTGGGACTTGAATCCAGGTCTTTTTAGCCTGAGGGAATGTATACCACAATCTCATGGACAATTTGGCTTTTGCTTACAATTAGGTTTTCTTGTTCCAAAACAGTTCCTTTGAATCATGTGTCTTACAGTTTGGTACACGCATTGACAAATTAATTTGTCTTGAATTTAAACTATGCTCCAGTATCAATTTCCAAAAAAACCTCATTTACACACATATATTTATGAAGATAATTGAAACTTAAACTGATTAATGAAAATCTAAAGTATTTTATAATACTTTCTCACAGCCTTTTAAAAATTGGTGCATAGACACAAAAAAGGTACAGCATATACATTTTTCTAAATATACATTCTCACAGTAATGTGATCTGTGATGTGGGGTTTGGCAGCAAATGATGGCAGGCATCAAAAGTTGGGGTTTAGTCATGTGAAAAATTCACAATGGCCATTCTCTTTGCCATTGAATTGCCATAAAACAGAATGGGAGAGCATATGAAAGACAAGTTCATCAGTGAAACTCATAATTAAATACCCAGTAGAAAGGGAGCATCTCATGAGGTTGGAGCATGCCCTTAACTGGTAGGCTAAATCTTGAAAGGGACTTAGCACCCTAAAAAAAATAACTAGCTGTAAGGAGGAGAAGTGGGGTTGGAAAATATAGTGGAGTTAGGGGAGATACCACGTGGCATGGGGGAAGGGAAGAGACACCACAATTGTAATGTCATTTGAAGCAGGCTAAGTTCCAAAAGGATTTAGTGAAGAACCAGGAGCAAGAAGATAAATTTATGGGACAAGTTAGACCAGAGCTTCATATTTCATATTTGCTAATTTTATGGCATATAAGTTGGTTTGAGTGGGTCTATTCACTACTGTCTCAGGAATTTAGTTATAAGACCAACAGGTTGTTTATCTGACAGTCAACAATGTTTGTAGGACTGTACTATAGTGTTCCTAAGGCCAGGAGACTTTACGATCTTTGACAGATTGTTAAAATAATGGCACTCTTAAGGTCAGGGGACCTTAGTATTACTGCTATATTTCCCCTAGAAGCTGCACCTCATCGATAGGATCATTAGGATCTTGAGATTTAGTGTTTTAAAATACTTTATTAATAAAGATTATTAAGTCCAACCTCCTCATTTTACAAATGCAGAAGCTTAAGTTACAGAGTATTAGTAATGTAACTTTCCCAGTCTTGTAGGTACAAAATGATTTGAATTTAAGAAAAAACTGGTTTCCTAATGCTAGATCTGGTGCTTTTTCTTTTATAACTGTATTTAAGGGGAAAAAAAAATACTGCTTCAAAGAGAGTAATGGCATCAGTCCAGCATATCAGAATGTGTGCAATGCAAACAAATGAATGCTTTATTCGGTCATGCATGCTTAGATTAGCAAGAAAATCAGAGGAAAAGCTAACAAGTTTTTGCTGTTATATAAATGTTAGAAAATGAACATCATAATGCACCAAAAATAAGTTTGAAGGAAACTATCAAGATAAATCACTAAACTAGTTAATTCAACAATTTAAATGAGAAATACAGATAATACAGCTATGTAAATGAGAAATATAATTAAGAACTGGTTTTCATAACATTGAAAATGTTTGTATCCAAAAAGAGAGAAAAATAAAATGGCAAAATAAGAAACAAGAAAAGGGAAATTACAATGAATACAATGGGAATTAAAATAACTGTCAAACTTCTTTGTATGTAGTTGTGTGAAAGACTTCTGGTTTCTTTACTATTAGACAAATTCCCTTTTCTGATGCATATTGAAAAGTTTTAGAGAATGCTAGAGGCAAAATGATATGCTCTAGCCCACACAACTATACCAACAAATATTTTGATAGATGAATTTTTATAAATATATAAAATACTCAGTTTGAGAAATCAGGAAAAAGATAACTTATATAAACCAATCTCAGAAGAGTAAATTAAATACAGGTTATTATATGCCTAATATTAAATATTTTCAGACATTCTAAGAACAATCCTATATAAACAAACCCACATCCTATATAAGCTGTTAACTGATATAGGAGAAGGAAATACTTTCTCTAATACTTTCTGTGAGACAAAATGTTAGTAATTCCCAAATCTGGAATATTAATAAGCAATATAATGATAATTTAAAATTAGTCAATATAATCTATTATTAAAATAGATCATGGAATATCAGCATAATGGAATATTATTTTACAGAAGATACAAATATGAAAAATACATTGATATTGGGAGGAAAATTAAGTGATGCAGGATCAGAATAATATACACAAAGAATATATGCATGTTGAAAAATAGCAAAAAATGTTTTTAAATGCAAAGAATAATGAATGATCAGTAAAATACATAAAGAACCAAGACTTTTAAAAAGTTAATATGGAAATTGTTTTAAAAATAAACTCTCAGCTTGTTTTTTTAACAAGCTGTGTGTGATTTTTGAGTATTATCTTTTGATTATTACATTGTGATAAAAATAATTTCTAAATAAGAGCAAATATAATGTACACAGAAGAAAAAAGATCTGAAAAGAATACAGAATTCTAGAGAAAATAATTGCTTTAACTTAATGTTAATGTAGTACACATGTATTTATGTAGTTTTATTCAAACAAATAATTTGAAGCTAATAGTTTTGCATAAAAATTATGTGATGGAAATGAGAGTAAATTAATTGGGAAATATCCACACTTTTTTATGAATTTCAATACTTTTGCTTAAGAGCATTGATTAATAATGTAAGATCTTTATTTAGCATTAAATAGCTTACTCTGTGTTCTAGCATTAACACCCTTGTGAAGATCAGCAAAAGTGCTGGTGCCATGTTGAAACCACATGCCCCCAAACTCATCCCAGCTTTGTTGGAATCCCTCAGTGTACTGGAGCCACAAGTTCTTAATTATCTGAGTCTCCGGGCTACAGACCAGGAAAAGGTAAGTTTGAAAGCACACTTTTATTTTTCAGAGTGACATATAAAGAATTTTGCTTGTTCAGATCATCTAGATACTAGAAAACTAGAGACTAGAGAAAGAAATTGTAGTGGGAATAAAAATCATGAATGATTCTTCTTGTCTCAGGAGAATGTGTCAATTTTGATAAAAATCAACTTAGAGAAATTGTTGTTCATTAACTTTTCAGTCATATCTGACTTTTTGAGACCCCATTTGGGCTTTTCTTGGCAAAGATATTGGAGAGGTTTGATATTTCCTTCCCTAGTTCTTTTACAGATGAGGAAACTAAAGCAAACAGAGTTAAGTGACTTGCTCAGGATCACACAGCTAATAAATTTCTGAGGCCAGATTTAAACTCAGGAAGATGAGTCTTCCTGATTCCTTCTTTTGGATGCTATATCAGTGTGCCTCCTAGCTACAATATAACAATATAAAAGGATTAGTAGTAATTAAAGCCATAGTTTACATTTATACAATATTTTGCTGTTTAAATAGCATACATATTTCACAATTAACCTAATGAGGTTAGACTGTTGAAGTTGAGTTCTTCCCCCCCAATGTTAGAAATATTGAGCATTAAAGAAAGTACTGTGATACATTAGGTATACCTGGCCTTGGATATATGGGCAGATCATTGTATAGATCAGTTTAGATTTTAGAACTGAGGAAAAATTAAATTTCTTAAGTAGTTTCTTTGCAAGTATTTTTATCCATAAATATGTATACAGATACATACATACATATGTTTGTGAAGGGAGTCACCATTCATGGTAGCTTAAGTATGAATTCAGAAAGTGGTGAATATTAAACCTATTACTTTCTCTCAATGGTGAAACAAGTAAGGTTCAGAAAGGAAGATTCTTGATAATGTAATAAAATAACTTAATTTCATAGCCTAAATAAATTTGCAAGTGTTTTAGGCAAGTTGCCAATTTTGTACCATTTTTTAAAAGACCCATTTAAGGAAATAGATACTAATTGAATATTAGTAATAGTAATTCACTGTGGGGATGTGGTTAGAGAAGGAAAGGTCAGTAACACCAAACTCATCACAATTTTAATGATTGACTTTTTTGGATTTTTTTATTGTAACTTTATATCCAAAACATCAACTTGATTATTGGTAGAAATATGAAGATATTTGTTAAGTAATAGAAAAGGAAATTTGTTAATGAGGAGCTTTCTATTTAAGAAGCTCTAGAACTCAGCCTCGTAACTAGGATTGAGGCAATGACATCTTTCTTTCAAGATTGGAAGTATGAGGGAACAACTCCCCTGTAAGCAGCAGTCTCGGTGGAATTGATACTGCCCCATTTTTCCGGTTTTTTGTTTGTTTGTTTGTTTTGGTTTTTGTTTTTTTTAATTAAAGCTTTTTATTTGTAAAACATAAGCATGGGCAATTTTTCAACATTGACCCTTGCAAAGCTTTCTGTTACAAATTTTTCCCTCCTCCCCACTCCCTCCCCTAGGTGGCAGGAAGTCTAATACATGTTAATGTTAAAATATTTAGCAGATCGGGGCAGCTAGGTGGCGCAGTGGTTAACGAGCACCAGCCCTGAAGTCAGGAGGACCTGAGTTCAAATGTGGTCTCAGACACTTAACATTCCCTAGCTGTGTGACCCTGGGCAAGTCACTTAACCCCAATTGCCTCAGGAAAAAAAAATATTTAGCAGATAGAATATGTATATACATATTTATACAGTTATCTTGTTGTATAGGGGGGAAAAACCTAAGAAGGAAAATAATGCAAGCTAACATCAATAGAGAGTGTGAAAATGCTATGTTCTGGTCCAGACTCAGATCCCACAAGCCTCTCCCTGGGTGTATATGACTGCTCCATTTTTCTATCCACAGAAATTTGTAGTTGAGCCTCTGCTTGGAATGGATCCCTTGAAAGAGAAATGGATAGTTATGTAGATCACTTGAAAGTCTCAATGTATACCTGAAGGGGGGAAAAAGGGAAAGAAATAAGGTAGAAAGAGGGCCTTATAAGGATTTGATTGATTACTTTTAATAAATCTGACACTGCCACGTATTATGTTATATGATGCAAGTCACTGACATTTCTTTGTTCCTTACTTACAGAGATCTCTGAAGTCCCTTCTAGTTAAAAAAATTTCTGTTTTATAAATCTGAAAAATAAAAATATTAAATATGAAGCATTGTTTTACCAAGGACATTCTGTTTATTTTATTATAGCAATCTCATAAAGAATTTTGAGTGCAAAAAAACCTGAGATTCCATAATTCACTGTATATTGATAACATGTTTTCTATCAGTGTCCATTAAAATTAGTGTCATTATGATGGATTTAAGAGTCTTAGAATAGTTACTTGCTTAGGACAGTTTTTCTTTTGATTGTTGAACAATTGGGCATGAGACTAATAAATTGTAAATGTATTTCAATGTGGAGGTCTCAGTTTAAAGGTCAAACTGGTTACCATGTATATAAAGCCTTCAAAATTTCACCTTAGGGAGCAGCTAGATGGTGCAGTGGATGGAGCAGCATCAGCCCTGAAGTCAGGAGGACCTGAGTTCAAATTTGGTCTCAGACACTTAACATTCCCTAGCTGTGTGACCTTGGGCAAGTCACTTAACCCTAATTGCCTCAACAAAAAAGAAAACAAAAACCCCCAAAATTTCACCTTAGAGGAACAATTCTGCTTATGCAGACTCTTTCTCAGGATATTATTGACTTTATTTTTATGGAAACTAATCTGTTGTTCAGCTTTTTGTTTCCTTTTTTTCCCATTATAAAAATATGTAAGCTTTTATTTACCATGCTGTCATCTTAATTTCCTAGTGAGTAAATTGTTCTTTCTTAGGATACTGGACTTAACATACCAAATATATTAGCTTAAGGGGATTTGAGACCATTTCATATGAAGAATAGTCATAGTCATTATAGCTGAGGATATTTAACTTACAAAAGAGAAGATAATTTGATAGCTGTTTTCAAATATCTGAAAAGGTATCATGTGAAAAGGTATCTAATCTAAGGATTAGACTTGATCTTTCTTGCATTAAAAGAGAAGAATAGGACCAATGAGTGACAATTATAAGAATGAATTCTGGCTAGTGTAAGAAAGAATTTATAGTTTCATTCATCTGTTAGGGTTTAAAACTGGAAAGGAGCTTTCTGTAGTATAACATGATATATCTAATTCTAGATAAGTTGGTAAAGCAAGTATTTTCTCCATTTACAGATGAAAAAATGGAATCCTAGAGAGCCTTTAATTTGTCCAGGGTTTTGGAGTTAGGTTTAGAATGAAAGCCTCTTTATGCAGCTTTCAGAATGAATCATGAATATTTTCTTAGTGGGAGCAAAATAAGATTGAATAGACCCATGTTTCCTTTTTCTAATACATAATCATTTAAAAATATTCTGTAGTCAAGATTGAAAATGAAGCAATATTTCCCCTTTTAAAGTTTGTCAATTTTTACCAATGGTTTCTGTATATGAACAACTTAGTTTGTGTTAAATAAACTCAACAGAGAAGTTTTTAAGCACCTGAGTAATTTCATTATTTTTTTTTTCTTGAAGGCTGCAATGGATAGTGCTAGACTCAGTGCTGCAAAATCCTCTCCCATGATGGAAACAATCAACATGGTAAGTATCTCAATGGAAGGGGAACAATTTCAGGTTATATATTGTTCCTATAGGCAAAAACAAATAACATTTTTCAGGTTTCATTCATTAGCTAAAACTATGTCTTCATAGTAACTTTCCCACAAAGAAGAAACTTGGTCCCTAAGAAAGAAGAACAATAAATTAAGGAATGAATCTTGAGCAATGATTCTCAGACTTGTTCATTGTACAGGCCCTCCTTAACCTCACATAACTCCTTCCAGATACTAAAAATAATATTTAGCATTTTTTTTTCAAAAGAGGTGAATAGTAATAATATTCCTTTACTTTCACCAACTTCAAAAAGGGTCAGATTATGCTTCCTCGCTGATTGGGGCTAATTAAGAAGGGAGAAGAGGCACAAATAGGGAATGGTGGGTAGGTGTCAAGGTAAATACAGGGGGGTGAGGTATTCATTAGTGTACTAGCAAAGAGAGGGGTAAAACTGATGTTGCTGATTCATTCACAGGAAGGAGGTTGTGCTTAAGAGCTGTGAGGAACTGAAATTGATTTCCATAATGATCGTGCAAGTCCCCTTCCAGCCCTGGTGTGAGAAAGTATTTAAAAGTCTAGACTGTTCATCATTATTTGTGGTTTTCTGAGAACCCTCATGAACTATTGGAAATGGTATCTTCAATTCAGCTTGCTTTTTTAAATATTTATGTACTTTTCATTGGGTCATTGCCAAGGTTGGGCAAATAAAGTTATTAGTATAGCAGTCTCCTATGTGCAGAGCCCTGTCCTTAGTAGAGGGAGGAAAATGAAAACAATAAAAGACATAATCATTGCTTTTATAGAGTTAAACCTAGTTAGAATACAAAGGGTTGGGGGGGGGGTTGTTTTGTTTTGTTTTAGGAAAAGTACATGCAAGTATGTTTCATTAAAAAATTAGAATATGTATTCTTAGGGGACTTAGAGTAGAAGAATACTCATGTTACTGGGGGTGGGGTAGTTAGGAAAGGATTTCTAAAGGAGGTGAGTTTTAAGCCATATCTTGAGGTATGTATTGGAAAAGAATTGATTTGGAAGAGTAATAGAAAGTTACAGGAGAGCTCTTTTGTTCATAATTGGGTTTTGGTAACATCTCTGCTAAGCTGCTATCTTCCACTGATTTATTGAAATACTGACCAAACCACTACCAGAGAGAGTACAATTCACTTAATCTTTTTTGTGGTTGGTGTTTTGAAATCAGAATGGGTAATTCTTGACAACCTGGATTCTTGCAAATTAGTATAAACCCTATGGTTATGTAATTTGCACAATCACTGTTTTCTTAAATCACTGTATCTGACTTGACTTTCTCCTAATGGTTATCTTTGCATATTTTTTCTCTTTTCTTAGTGCCTGCAATACCTAGATGTGTCTGTCTTGGGCGAGCTAGTTCCTAGGTTGTGTGAATTGATCAAAAGTGGAGTAGGTCTTGGTACTAAGGTAAGTGTATTTTCATAAGGGGGGAAAATAGAAATTCACCACAGTTTTTGAATGCTAATACAAAGATTAGACATGGCATCAGCTTTTTTTTCCTTCATTATCCTCAAAAATTTAGCCATCTACTTTGCAATGTGTGTGTGTATGTGTGTGTGTGTGTGTGTGTGTGTGTGTGTATATATATATACATGTGTATATATATATATATATATATATATATATATATATATA
>JAJPUD010001590.1:118591-142887 GCA_023553655.1 Myrmecobius fasciatus
TATATATATATATATATATATATATATATATAATATCTGTATGCTAATTTGTGTTTTTAAATGTTGTTCAGTATTATTACTCGACATTCATTTTTTTTCTTCAGGGCTGCACTAATAACTAATTTTTAAAAATTCTTAATATTATGCAACTTGGATATTCAGTGGAATTGTTAATGCAGAACACATCAGTGAAATCGTTTTTAGTTGCCATGTATGTACCTTTTGAGTGATCCAGTCGGTATAAGTTGATTAAAGGTTTAGAGTAGCTACTTTCTCTTACTGTTAACTCAGTACATCCTCTTCTTTAAAATGATTAGAGCCAAAACAAGGGATTTGTTTTTGAAAATGGAAAAAAAATTACTATCATATTTAGATATTTTTTTTTCTGTAATCTTTCAGGGAGGATGTGCCAATGTAATTGTGTCATTAACTACTCAGTGTCCTCAGGACTTAACACCTTACTCTGGTAAGTTTTTAAGAGTTGTTTTTTTCCTTGCTTAATCTTTTGTGTATATGGTAATGTCTTGTGCAACAATTGGGGTTTTTTTTAATGTTAAACTGGTTCTGTCAGTAACTAATAATTGCAGGGATTTCTTCTCGCTTTCCTTTTCCCATTTTGATTAAGTAATCTTGGGCTCAGTGACTTCTCTAGTTTTCTAGGTCCCATTTTGTGGTTGATATCTAGTTTATTTCCTAAGAGGATCAAAACATGTTGGATGTTTCCTTCCTTGGACAGTTAATCATTGTCTATTGAACCATGAATTTTACTATATTTATTATAGGTTGTTAATCATTTATTAAGGTTTTATAAGGAAAAATGCCAATCATAATATGGTATACTTTATTCTCTGCTAAATGTCAAAACAGTTGGCTTAAAACCTTAAATTCTCTTTTGCCTTTTGCCAATAGGGAAACTGATGAGTGCATTGCTCAGTGGCTTGACAGACCGGAACAACGTGGTACAAAAGTCCTTTGCATTTGCCATGGGTCATTTAGTTCGAGTAAGTGTTTGGTCTCTCATTTAATTAAGTGAAAAAGAGAATTTATTATTCTCTTAAAATGATCTGAATTCTCTTTCTCAGACTTCACGAGATAGTAGCACTGAGAAATTGTTACAGAAGCTGAACAGCTGGTACATGGAAAAGGAAGGTACTTTCAACTTTGACATCAGCAACTTGATTCAGGTTTTTTGTTTATTTTGCCAAATTCTGTCTGTGTGTTTCCTTGTTTTTAGAACCAATATATAAGAGCTCATGTGCTTTGACCATTCATGCCATTGGGCGCTACAGTCCTGACGTGCTCAAGAGCCATGCCAAGGAAGTGCTGCCATTGGCATTCCTGGGAATGCATGAGGCAACCAGTGAGGATAAGGGGGAGAAGGATGAAGCTACTCTATGGACAGAAGTGTGGCAGGAAAATGTGCCAGGTCTGTGTCCCCACATCCCTTCCTTTCTCTATATATAGAACTGAAAATAGAACTTGTTAATAATAGGATTACCTTCCCATGTTCCCCCAATGACAAAGCCCATTAGTTAATGTATAATTTGGGTTTCTAAATACCTTCTATTAAGAATGAATATATTGAACAGCTTTAGCAAGTTTCTATATGCCTTTTTGAAGTATTGAACTTTTATCTCTTTTTTTAAAAAATATTATATAAGATTGCATAATAGTTTAAAGAGTCAGATCATTTTTTAAGAAAAGCACTTGGCTGAATGCAAGATTTGTTCTTTCATAAGTATATTAAATTTGTTTTCATTAATGCAGGTTCCTTTGGTGGCATTCGATTATACATGCAGGAGTTGATTGTTGTTACTCAGAAAGCTTTGCAGTCTCCATCTTGGAAGATGAAAGCCCAGGGTGCAGCTGCCATGGCATCTATTGCAAAGCAAACAAGTTCGCTGGTACCTCCCTATCTAGGAATGATAATGACTGCTTTATTGCAGGGGTTGGCTGGAAGAACATGGGCAGGAAAGGTAAAAAAAAAAAAAAAATCATTTGTATCTAATTCTTGAAAGTATATACTGAGAGTGGTGGCAAAGGCAAAAGAGTCATTCTTTAAAAGTATCTAATTTTTGACAATAGATACTGAATATGGCTTCAAACGTTGGTATTTCTATTAAGCATAAATTAAATTCTATATATTCTGTTCTTTATCAGTCAGTAACCAAGCTTTTATATGCACCTGCTATGTGCTATGCTTGGTGTTAGGATACAAATACAAAGAATGAAGCAGTCCCTACTTGTGAAGTCCCTACATTCATGTGCATATTTCAAAATTTGAGTACTACTCAACTGGAAATAGTATTGTTTTTCTACGCTAGATTTTGTCTATGTCTGAGCTTGTCAGTTTTTACTATTTCCCAATATCTTGACTAAAGATTACCTATTTCATATAGATTGAAAGCTAAAACTTGGAACAGTATGGTCACTACGTGGTGTTCACATATTTCAGACTGCCTTAGAAACCACAACAGAGTTCAGTAGCGTTTTCAGTGGGAGCTGATAGGTACCTACATTAGGCTAAACAGCTGATAGTACATAGTTAGGTGCTTGCAGGCCTGGATTTAAGTTAAAATATTGGCTATTTTTTGTAAGGGGATTGTATCACATCATAGTTGAATAGTCGTTGGAAAGAGTGAAACTTTAAAAATCCTGCAGTGATAGAATGTAGAATATTTTGTCTTGTATATGGAAACTAAATGATCCTGAGATTGCTAATGGAATCATTATTTAGAGGAAACAAATGATGTGTGGACCTAATAAATAACTTTTTCATAAAGAAATATTTTCTTTCTTTTTTAAATCCACTAGGAAGAGCTGTTAAAAGCCATTGCTTGTGTTGTAGTAGCCTGTTGGTAAGTATTCTTTCATTGAATATACCATTTGGTGATTTCAATTGCGAGTCAACACTTCTATTAATCAATTTTTTTTTTTAATGTATCCTATAGTGAAGAGCTGGAAAAGTCAGTGCCCAATCAGCCCAGTATAAATGAGATTGTGCAAGCTGTTCTGAAGGAATGTCGCAAAGACAACATCAAATATAAAATAGTAGCTGTTAGATGTATAGCTGATATACTCAATGCCACTAAAGAAGATAGATTCCAGGAGTTGTCTGACATCGTAGTTCCAATGATTAAAAAGGTAACAATTGCTAGACTGAAGCTATGTTTTCACAGTAAAAGATTTTAATACTTGAGTTATAAAAAAAGGGAAAGAGGAAAATGTTTTCTCTGTCCTTTTTTTTTTTTCTTCTTTGTAAGTAGCTTTTACCATGAAAGCACATCTGAGAGAAGTTAGCTTCAGTGGTTCAGAACAGGAATCTGCCAACTAGATATTTCACTGTCATCTTGTTCTACTGTGTATGCCAGTTCATGTAAATTTTTGTCTTCTGAGCTTGGTGAAACCAGGACCCTCATTTATTGAGCATTGTCCAAGACCTGTGCTAACTTGTAGTCAGAAAACCCTGCCTTAATGATAAGCTGTGTGGTTTAGTTTTCGTAAAATGGATGGGAAGTTTAATAATTGAGTATTCTTGTTCACTGTTCTAAATCTAACCTAGACTTAAGTCATCTCTCTAGTTGGCAGTGAAGCAATTAGAAGTTCTCAGTTGTAGAACCATTAAGTACAAGATATAAAAGCACAGAAACATTAAATGTATTTAAAAATGACATGTTGATAAATTTAGCATCTAAAACAAGATCACTGGCTCCTGGTCTGGTGCTTTTATGAGTACACCTATACAACAAGAAATGAATCTTTTTTTCTTTTTTTAATAAAAAAAATTAATAAAAAAATTTGTTATTACTTTTCTTAAATTTCTCCTCATATCCTTCCCTCTTCAGAAAACCATCCCCTGTAATAACATTTTTAAAAGGAAAAATAGGAAAAGAATAAGCAAAACCAATTTGTATCCAAAAAAGTCTGAAATATATGTAATATTCTGTCATCCTAGACTTCCTGTCTCTGCAAAAAGAATTGAAGGAAGTTTCTCTGTGTTCATTGGGGTCATGACTGTTCTTTTTAATTCTACAACATTCATTTTGTAATTTTTTTTGTTTATTCTTTCCATTCACATTGTTGTAGTCATTGTATATATTGTTTTCTTGAGTCCTCTTAATTCATTATGCATCAGTTTATGTAGATCTTTCTATACTTCTTTGTAGTTAACATTTGTCATTTCTTACAACATAGTAATATTGCATTACATTTTTATATTAGTGTCATTAGCTATTCCCCAGTTGTTTAGCATCTACTTTGTTTACGATTCTTTGCTACCAGAAAAGTGCTACCAAATATTTTGGTTTCTATAGGGGCTTTCTTTTAATCTGTGATCTCCTTGATGTATATGTCTGCTAGTATGGGTAAAGGATATGGACATTTTAGTCAATTTATTTAAATAATTACAAATTGTTTTCCAGAATGGTTGTACTGATTCTCAGCTCTACCAAAAATGTGCTAATGGACCTATATTTCCATAACTTCTCTAACATTGACTTCTTACAAAGGATGAAATTTTTTCATCTTTCTTTTTCTTTAATATATTCTAGAATTCTCTTGAAAGTGTTGGTGCCCGGACATCAAAAAATGAAGAAGATGATAATGAGAAGGAAAAGGAACTTCAGATGGAATCTTTGCTATGTGCCTTTGAGAGCATAGGCAAAGCTTGGCCCAGAAATGTGGAGACTCAGTGTAAGCACATCAGTGACTTTTAAATTTGAGGAAGGAATTTAGTTAAGAAAGTGCTTCTGGAAATACCTCTTGATTAAAAGTGAACAATTTCTTTTTTCATGTGATCATTGATTTCTTGCCTGGCTGACTTTAGAAATGGTCTAAGATAATACTATGTTTGATTCTAATGACCAATTAATATTCTTACCAACTTTTTTGTGATAGATTTTATCTCACTAATGTTATTGACCTATGTCCTATTTTCATTGTAATGATGTTAGCAGATGAATCTATGAACCTTATATATTATCTTCAGCCACTGGAATATAGCCAGAAGAAAAATCTCTCCAGTTTGAAATTAAATCAGCCTTACTTAGTAATTTTTATTAGGCACATGATTTCTACAGTTGGTCATTTTGACTGAGAGGAGCCTTTTTTGCATACAAATGACTTTTTTGGAGACTTCATCAGCAATAGCATATATCCCCATGGGAAGAGGTGAAATAAAAGTGTTTATTTAGAGAAATATTTTTCTAACAAGCCAAATTTGCTCCCAGTTTACATTCTAAACAAGATGAAAAAAACATTTCTATATTTAGGGAGGGCTGATTGGGGTTTACAAGTGCTATTTTGTCAGAAGCTTACATTTGAGTTTTAGTGTTTTAACTATTATACTTTACAATACACCCTTGTACCCTTTTGCTTTTTTTTCTTAGTATTTTTAATGTTTTTCAATTTGCTTTGCTCATAATTTGGTTTGACTACAAGCAGAAGTAAGATTATTATCTAAGTTACTGGTTTCCTAATTTTTTTTGTTTGTGCCAGTGCTAAAAAGAATTACATTTATTTTCCCAGTAAAGGAATTATATTTTAAAAGAAAATGAATTGTCTGATAGTTGAATATGAAATACTGAAGAAGATCTAGTTTGAACCCAAAAAAGTATTTTTGGGGGGAGAGAATTGGTCAAGTTAGTTTAAAAGTTAACGTTTATGGTAGTCTCTGGAACAGTTAGTAAATTTCTGCTGAAAGAAAAGTCTAGGGGGAATTAGACACAGTAATAGTTGACTGAAAATTTCTGGGAAATAAGGAAAAATTTCCAGGAAATGCTCATTTAAGGACTCAATTTGTACTTTTTCTTAGGTTGCTATCGTCAGGAGTTGTGCAAGCTAATGTGTGAACGACTGAAACTCAGCACATGGAAAGTACAGTTGGGAGTTTTGAGGTCAATGAATGCCTATTTTCAGGGGTAATTCACTTTATACTTCAAAATTTTTTTGTTTTTCTTCTGCATGATTAGGTAGTGTTCTGGCTTTTTGTCATAATACCAGCTAAAAATGACTTAAAAGTGATAGATGTAGATAATTTCATTTTAGTCAAAAAGACTTATTGGAATGATTGTTATTGCTTAATAGAATATCTTTATTCTAATTATTTAGGTTAATGCTTTTAGAAAAGGAGCATGCAGATTCCGAAGCTTTGACTGAAATACTGCTTGAGACATGTTCATCAATCACACACTCTTTAGGTAAGCTTGCTTCCACCCCCAGGTCAATTAAGATTAAGAAGACAACCATATGGAACATTGCATATGTTGTCCTAGATTGGTTGATGTGTAGGCCAGTTTTGCTGAGCTGTGCTTTATTGTTATTTCTTTAAGTTAGGTAAGAGATAGCTCTAGATAAAGGAAGAGGAAAATATATTTGGAAATGAAAGTGATATAAAAACAAAAGTTCAATTGATCAAATCAGACTTAAAAATTTTAAAGGATACATCTAAGTAACAAAATGTTTTAGCCAAAATTATCTAACTCTTGGATTGGATTTGCAGCCAGCCAGTGACACATCTTTTTAGAACATGGGACTGGAGTCCTTGAAGACTGGAGATAGAATAATCAAATAGGAGAAAAAGTTGAGTCTTTGAATTCCTAGAAAAATTCTGGGAATTTGTATGCTGTTAGCTTACAAACTTAAATCAAAAGATTAAAAGCTAATTGGAACCTTTATGATCATTTAGTCACACTCCCTGACCCTTGACACCCTCTCACCATCACTATCCCCACATTTTATAGTTAAGGAAATGGAAATCTAGATAAAATTTAATAGAAGGTAAAGTGTCAAATATTTACTATTTGTTAGTTGTTGTTTTTTTTTATAACCACATGAAAGAAGCATGGCTAGACAATAATTTGTGTGTGTTAAGTTGGCAGTGTGATAAAGTGTGTACATCCCCTCCCCTATATTCTCTTCCCCCCAACCTAACATAATCTTAGGCCACATTAAAAGAGGCAGGATGTCCAGAGTATGTTGTATCTCTCAAGCATTCACCAAATATATCTATCTGCTCTGTGTTAAACAATGTGTTAGCTGCTGAGAATTCATGACATTGAAGAAAACAAGAGGTACACAGATAAGCAAAGCACATTTTTTTAAACGAGAGAGGATGGGGCAGGAATATGTATTGCTAACAAGATCAGGAAAAACCTTCTGTAGGAGGTACCATTTGACCTGAGCTGAGGGATTCCAAGGTGTCTTGGTGAAGAGGTTGAACATTTGAGGAATAGAAGACAGTTTGGATAAAAAGCATAGAAGCAGAAGGGTAGAATATGATAAAGGTTACATATTATTATTGCTCTTGTTCTTATTATATATAATTGTATGTTCTAACCTCCATTAGATTGTGAGCTCCTTGGGAGTAAGGATTGTCTTTTATGTTTCTTTGTATCCTCATTGAAGTGACAGTAACTGGTATCTAATGTTTTATGATGGGGGTAAAAAGAAGATGAAATGTGAGAAAGCAGTAAATAGACCAATTTGACTGGAATGTCAGGTTTGTGAAGGGTAATGGTAAATGAGTCTGGAGTTAGATTGTAAACGGCTTTGAATGAATAACAGAAGAGTTGTATTTTATCCTTAAAGTCAATAGAGAGTCATTGATCACTGACGCAAAGGAGTGATCTCAGATCTTTGGTGTAAGAATATCAGTTAAGCAGGTATATGGAGGATGGATTGGAAAACAGAGAGGCAGCCAAGTGGTATAGTGAATAAAGTAGCAGGCTTAGATTCAGGATTATCAGAGTTTAAATTACATCTCAAACCCTATCTATATGACCCTGGCCAAGTCATTTAACCACATTTTACCTCTTTCTTCATCTGTAAAAAAAATAAGGATAATACCATCTGCATCCCACAGTTGTTGTAAGATTAAATGAAATGATTCTTGTAAATTGCATAGGATACATAATGCCTGGCACATAGTAGGCACCATATTAATGCTAGGGATGTTGATGATAGTGATAATGAGACTAGAAGCAGGGATACAAATTTAGAAGGTGTGCATTCATTGAGGTAAGCGGTGATATTATGGTATGATTGAAAAAAGGAGGGAAGAAGGAGCAACTAGGTGGCTCAGTGGATAGAGCACCACCCCTGAAGTCAGGAGGACCTGAGTTCAAATCTGGCCTCAGACACTTAACACTTCCTAGCTGTGTGACCCTGGGCAAGTCACTTAACCCCAATTGCCTCAGAAAAAAAAAATTAAGAAAAAAGTAGGGAAGAGATGGATGTGAGAGACATTGTGGATGTAAAATCAATATAATTTATCATCTGATGAAGCAGAGAAAAGAGTAATGAGAATAACGATCAGAAGATTGCTAGATGGGTAGTGGTAACCTTAATAGGAAGAGAGATAGGAAGAAGGACAGAATTTTTAAAGGGACATCCACATGGAGATGTCTTCTAGGCTTTTAGGAATAGGGAACTTACTCAAATATAAATCCTGGACACATAGATTTGAGAGTCATATGCATAGAGATTATAATTGAATCCATATGATCATCCAGAAGATGTGTAGAGAGAAAATAGAAAAGGACCTAGGACAGATTAAAGTTGTACAAAGATAGAATGGGCAGCTTTGGCATTTAATGAGTTTGCCATCAGTAGGTCTTCAGAGAATAGATCACCACTGGACATTAGGATATTATAGAGGGGACTCTTCTATAGAGACTGGGTAATTTAACTGAAGGTTCCTTTTAATTCTGAAATTCCCTAATTCTGAGATAGAATCATTAAAGAATAGGAATTTTGTCCCCCCCAAAAAGGTAATTTTAGGTTTTAGTTTAGGAGAGGTATCTCAGATTATCTTTGTATTGTTGTTAAAAGAAGCATGCCTAAGCAGAGGAAGGCATGTCTTGGTTGCTTCAAGTCTCAGTATATTTTATGGACAGAGGACTGGGAATTAAGGAATCTGGCTCTTTCTTTAAGATTTTACCGTGGTTCACTTCTCTGTATTCCTCAATAGGCCAAAAACTCTTATGTTCTTAATGCCAGTTGCTCTGATAGAGTATTTTTCAGTCATTTTTCTAGTGTATTCAGCTCTTCATGAACTTATTTGGGGTTTTCTTGGCAAAGATACTAGAGTGGTTCGCCATTTCCTTCTCTGATTTTTTTTTACAGATGAGGAAACTGAGGCAAACAATGAAGTGATTTGCCCAGTGTTTGAGGCCAGTCTTCCTGACTCCAAGCCCAGTGCTCTATGTACTGTACCACCTAGCAGCCCTGAGTATCTTAGGGATGTTTTTAATAAGTATATAATGAAGATAAATATGGAAAGCAAGAACATTGTAGCATACTGATAAAAGTATTAGATTTGAGTCAGAGGACATTAATTTAAACACCTAGTTCACTATTTAGTTTCTCTTAAATCATTTAACTTCTAATAGTGTTTTTCTTATAGAAAATAAAGGAGTTGGCCTAGAAAATCTTTGAATTGCTCTTTTCTGTCTAAATGTTTTAATCCTAGCAGGACTTCTATCTTCTTAAAATTAGCTAAATAGTAGAATTTCTTGTTAGCACTTGTGTTTCCTTACTTAGACTTGAATTTGTGTGATGCATATATTTTTGGTGGTAATACACAAAGCAATATTTGGCTCATTTTGCTGCGAAGGAGGCTCAGAACATTGCTTCATGTTTGAAGAGGAATTCCGTTGGGTAAATGCAAAAGATAAAAATAATTTTAAACATCATTTTCTTCTTAGAAAATAAAAGCTATACATCTATAAGAACAGAAGCTTTGTCTGTGTTAGAGTTGCTGCTTCAAAAACTTGAAGGTGAGTATTTCACCTGATAATTGAAAATTATACTAACTTTCACATCTTCCAGTCTATGCCAATTTCTGTGTACTGCTCCTGTAATTATATATCTGGATGGGATAAACTTAAAGATTTTGTGATTTAGAAAAGTTTCCATAGTAATTTGCAGTGTGTAAGCCGAGTTGTATAATACCAATTTCTAACTTTAATTTTCAGTAGGATTAGGTTACCATGTATTTTTTCCATGTAACTTTTATACTTCTGTGGTTACAGTTCTTTTGAGGAGGTTTTTTTTTTTTCTTTAAGATAGTATTTTAAAATTACAGAAGTTCCTTTTCCAGAATAACAACTTGATTTTCATATTTGCAGCATTGGTGACTGTGAAAGCAACTTAGAGGAGACAACTCAATGTTTAGACTAACCAAAGCAATAGATTAATTAAATATAAATAAATCTGAATCTGATATAAAGCTTGTTCTTTACCATTTTGATCTGTTTAATAATGCCCCTTGAAGCTGGTGTTAAAAATCTCTCAGAAGATGATTCAAACAACTTGTTTTGGTAGTAATAAAAAATAGTTTTATTCAAGGCCCATTTCCCCCCACACACACACACACATGTTTCTTTTTTTAATTTTTAAAAAATTTTTTTATTAAAGCTTTTTAATTGCAAAACATATATGTATGGGTAATTCTTCAACAATGACCCTTACAAAGCTTTCTGTTACAAATTTTCCCCCCCTAGTCCCCACCCCTCCCCTAGATGGCAGGAAATCCATTACATGTTAATTATGTTAAAATACTTGACAAATTGAATATATGTATGCAAATTTCTACACTTGCTGTGCAAGAAAAATCGTATCTACAAGAAAAAAAATCTGAGAAAGGAAACACAATGCAAGCAAACATCAATAAAGAGCATGAAAATGTTATATTGTGGTCCACATTTCACATCCCTCTCTCTGGGTGTATATGGCTTTCTTCACTGAACAATTGGAACTGGTTTGAAGCATTTCATTGTTGAAGAGAGCCATGTCCCATCAGAATTGATCATCATATAATATTGTTGTGCCGTGTATAATGATCTCCTGGTTCTGCTCATTTCACTCAGCATCAGTTCATGCAAGTTTCCCCAGGCCTCTCTGAAATCATCCTACTGGTCGTTTCTTACAGAGCAATAATATTCCATAACATTCATATACTATAATTTATTCAGCCATTCTCTAATTGATGGGCATCCATTCAGTTTCCAGTTTCTAGCCACTACAAAAAGGGCTGCCACAAACATTTTTGCACATGTGGGTCCCTTTCCCTCCTTTAAAATCTCTTTGGGATATAGGCCCAGTAGAAACACTGCTGGGTCAAAGGGTATGCACAGTTTGATTACTTTTTGAGCATAGCTCCAAATTGCTCTCCAGAATGGTTGGATCCGTTCACAATTCCACCAACAATGTATCAATGTCCCAGTTTTCCCATATCCCCTCCAACATTCATCATTATCTTTTCCTGTCATTTTAGCCAATCTGATAGGAGCCCCATACATGTTTCTATGAAGTAGAACTATTCCCTTTAATATCTTAACTTTTCGGAGTAAGGTCCTGGGTATCTCTTGTTTGTTTTTCCTTTTGTTATTGTTGTTGTTGTTAAAATATTACTCAGTTTATTTTTAGAAACACTTAAAGAATACTTGATTTTACTCTTAAAGTAATATGTAATATTGAATTACTTGCTATCTAGGGGAGGAGGTGGGGGGAAGGGAGAGAAAAATTGGAATACAAGGTTTTGCCAAGGATTAATGTTGAAAAATGATCCATGCATATCTGTTGAATATTTAAAAGCTTTAATAAAAATTTTTTTAAATATGTAAATTTTAGTTATTACTGGAGAACTTGCCCAATTTTAACCTAACTTGTAGTACTGATTGGTGTTATATATGGATATAAATTTGATTTTTTTTTTGTTCCCTACATTTAAAAAGGGTAAAAAAGTTTCTTTTTACATTGATTCTAATTATCAGGATTCTTTAATGTTCATAGTTCTGGAACAGCATGTGGAATAATTTTGTATGGTGATGTATAGGAAGTTACCTCACAACAGAATGCTTTCTGTTGTTTTCATATGATACATGCTTTTAGACTAGAATTGCATTTACACTATAGAACTGTGTGACTTGCCTAGGGTCACACAGCTAGGAAGTGTTAAATGTCTTGAGATTGGATTTGAACTCAGGTCCTCCTGAATTCAGAGCTGGCGCTCTATCCACTGTGCCACCTAGCTGCCCCTTGTCATTCTTTAGTGTGACTAATAGGACTAATAGTCACCTTATTGGCTTATGGTACATCATATTGTTCCACTATGTTTCTGTGATGATAGAATTTGGTCATTGATATATCCAAAAGCATTTAGTTAGTTGCTTTTGCCAGAGAGTTGTGTTTTCTCAATTCACAAGTTTCTCCCCCACATTTCTGATCCTTTTTTTTTTTTTTAAATAAATTAGACTCTAATTCTTTTTTTTTCTTCATTTTTCCCTTCCAAAATGTTTTGTAGAGTCTAAACAGTGGGAAAGTTTGACACCTGAATGCAGAACACTGCTCATTGAGTCTTTAACTACCATGGAGACTGATAGCAGGCCTGAGCTGCAAGAGAAAGCATCATCACTGAAGAAAACGCTTGAAAATCTGGAGTAAATTAAGGGAGACAATTCTCCCTCCCTCCAATAACCAAGTGCCATGTAAAACAAAAATTGAAGAAAAAATTGAAGAAAACCAAGTGGGGAAAGTAAAGGTTAATCTGTAGCATGCATCATTCCTTGGCCGAAATAAAAAAAAAAAAAAAAAAAAATGCCTTAAATTCTGTTCCCCGTTAGCTTTATTTTACTGTGGTGTTTAAGCAACTTGGCTGACTGTGGTCATTGTTACCTCATGTTTGAAAAGAATATTTGTAGTTGAATAAATCTATAGTAAATGCTGTTTGAAGGACTTAAGTGGACTAAAATGTATAGGGTAAGAAAAAAAGAGAGTCCTTTTAGGATTAATTAAGCATTGGTCTGATCAGCCACAGTCAAACACACTGTAATTTGATTTTAACATAGTGATGTCATTTTGGTCCTCTTCAAGAACAGAGGACAACATCCAACCAACCAGTTAGTTCAGCATGTAGGTGGATTTGCTGTAGAAAGTTATAATTCTCATGCAGCAAAACTAACTGTGATGTTAAAGAATTAATGGATATAGAACAGTTGAATATTACACATGATTGGAAAGTGGGGAGGGAAATTTGATTGTGTGGTATGTTGTTTGGGGGGAGAAAATTTTTGGCGGCTTTACATTTTGAGTCACTATTAAAGACTTGTATTTACATAGGAGAACTTATCCATGCTATTGATCTCTGGTTGTCATAACATTTTCTCAGGTGTGTGAGGTTGAATGATATTTCATTATACATTCTAATTGTGGGTATTTGGTGAGATAACCAAGCTGCCTTGCTTTGAGAGATTTTGTAATAGCAGTGTAAAAACATCCTATTCCTCTATTGAAAGATTGAATTCATGTGAATTGATTCAGTGAGTGGTGGGAAAGGATAGCACCTAATTAACCAGTTGTGAAATATTTTGTTATTATGTATCAACACTTCTTGGGAGAATTTGGCCATGGCATTTCAGTAGTTGCAACACATTATATTCTTATTGCCATTAATGAAACAAATCACAGTAACTTTTTGTATGAATATTTTTCAAACTATGATTGAATTTTATATGACAGTAAGGTAAATTTCCACATTCAGAGCCTTGCCATACCCCTGTTCTTATTTAGAAAAAAATGTTAATAATTTAGACTCAAATCTTAGGATTTTTTTGGTTTTGTTTTTCCTGTAAACAAACTGATCTATATAGCTCATAAATTTTAGAGGAAAAAAATATATTACAGCAAAACTCCCCATCTTGGAAGAAATCCTATTCTTATTGTCTTTAATATTCCATGTAGACAGAATACCAGAATCTATTTTAAGCAATTGACATCTCTTTGGTTTGTTCTTGAGTTGAAAAGGAGGGACTTATAAAATGAAGACCTAAATCAAGTACATACTTTTTACCAGAAAGTGATAGCTTAGCATGGATTCTGATATACTTTTTTTTTTTAAGCAATGTCATTATTCTGAATTTTAAAATGACTGGGTTTTTTTTTTTTTCTTTTTTCTTTAAATGCTTAGCTTTCTTCATGTTAGAGTAATCTGTATCTGTGGCTTACTTCCATGACAGTGAGCATCAAATGGTTTTTTTTTGTTTTTTGTTTTTTTTTTTTTTTTGGTACGCTGTACTTTCACTTAGACTGTTTTGAGGGACCTTTGTGTTTATTCCTCTTCCCTATGATATCAAGTGCCCTCTTTCCATTACATTAAATGTGTTTTCAAGGAAGAGAGGAATGAATGTAGGCTAGGTCCAGTTATTAGAATCTTCAGAGAACAAGTGTATTCAAGTCTAAACCATGAGTCTCTTTGCACATTTTAGGTGGATAAGCATCACTAAGTTTATTCATCATAAACTTAGTATTTAACATGGGGAAATTACCTTGGTGCTGAGAGCTGGTGCTAAGACACTTGAATTGCTTAGTGATAGCCTGCTGTTTGTTTACATTTATTTTGACTTACTGAGCACACTTCTAATTTTTACACCTAATGCCTTCATTTCCTGTAGTAACCAAATCATTTGCACAACATAACTGTCTTGCCTCCCAGAAATGATGAAAAAATTTCATTCAGCTTCTATGTGTGTGTATGTGTGGACAGAGTGTATGTGTAGTTAGGTATGTATGTATGACTATTTGTATCTAAGGGAACGATGTTAAGGAAAAAAGTTGGTTTTGTTGTGAAATTTTGACCCAGAAGAACAAAAAACAGCAATAGATGATCCATGATAGATAGCACGGACTAGTTGGCACCTCCCTAGGAATAGTCCATGGTTCTGATCTGACAACATCTGATCAAATTGTCTTAAGAGACAGTTCCTTTTTACTGTGATATTACAGTGCACTAAAGAATCATTTCTGTAAATGGGGGGGGAGGGGGAGATCTGCACCCTTGCCTCTGTTCAGAAAAATTGGGAATGGGTACAGTGAAACAGTTCAAATTTTTTTTTATGATATAAAGAGCAATATGAAATTTTCCAACTGCCTTTTAAATTATTCTATTTAGCCTAGTGTGTGTGCCTACATATACAAAGTCTATCTGCACAACAAAACTGAGACTTTGACTTAATCCCCATTGACTTCCCTTCCCCTCTCCTATCTCAATCTTAATTTGTGAGTTAGATTTTTTTAAAAATGCGGCCTTGCTAGAGTCTTTCCTCTAAAAGTGGTCGCACTATGTAAACACTGTACTTTGCCCTATGTGGGTTTCCTTATGCTACTGCTGCAATGTGTCTGCTGCTTGTGAACAAGGAGTGAAGGTGGAACTTTAACACCAGCACTCATTCATGTGCAAGCTTTTGCTTAAACTGATGTATAGTAAGAAGGGTTTTCTACATGCAAGGTCTTCATAGAATTCACTACAATCTGTATGTAGCTATCTAAGCATGTAATGAATTTATCTGAAAGGAAATCCATCCCAATACCAAGAAGGTATCAAATGGTAAATAAAGCTGCATGACCAATTATCCCTTTGGATGTAATGGGTAATTTTTTCCCCTCTTGGAGTATTCTTAACTGACCATCTTTCAAAACTCATGGCCTGTCTTATTTTGAGAGAATTAATCTGATATGCAGGTACTATAAAGGATTCTATAATTTCAAGTAGAAGTTTTCATGAGAGAGAGAGATATTGTAAAGGGAAAAAGCCATATATTGACTTCAAGATTGATGAATATGATTTTGGGGGGTAGGAGGTAAGCTCTTCTGTCTTTTTAGGAAAATTTAAATTAGATATCAGTTTTGGTTCTTTGTAATCAAAGTTTTTATTTTGAAATGTGCATTTTCATGCCCAATCAGTTCATCTCTTCTTTCCCTCCTGCTTTTTACAACCTAATGTTAATTTTTAAATTGACAATCTCAATATGAATTTATATTCCTTCTACTAGACATGCTACCCTTGCTGTCTTCATTGACTTTCTTATTCTTCCTTTGCCACTTGTTTTCCCTCAATTGGCTCAGCTGTTTTAGCACCTAGCTAGGTGCTGTGTCCATTCTGTCTAAACAGATGTGTCAACAAGCTAACAAATTTATCAGGGAGTTGAAGCTGCCAGATCCTCCTCTGGATTCAAAGAATGATCTTCACGGTAAGTAACTTCATAATAACTTATTACACCAGAATTAAGGAGCATCATGTTTAAAGGAAATGGATTTGGTAATATTCACTTCAGCTTTGCTACTATCTTCTGCCATGTTTTTGCACATTACTTTCATTTTGAATGAATGAATGAGGGGGAAAAATATTGAAGCACTTACTGTGTGCCAAGCTTTGTGTTACCAAATACAAAAGCAGAGACAGCCCCTGCCTTTTAACGAAGACATTCTCATTACGTACTAATGAGGAGGAACAGCACATTGAGAGAGGAGGCCAGGGAGCCACATTTTAGTTTTGGAAAGTCGTAGGGATAGTGAATAAAGCATAGTGAGGCAAATTAACACACCCTTCCCAGGAATCATGGAAATTGCTATGATTGTAGTTCAAAATTAAAAGAGTGAATTTGAGGATAGAGATAGTTCAGCTAGAACCTAGTCCTAGAGACTATGCAACCTCCAATCAAATCAGCAGGAGTTCCAGGAAGGAGTTTCAGAAATCCTTCCCTAGAGTTTCTATTTGGCATAATTATTATGATGTAATAACAATTATTACAACACAATTACAATACTATTGCAATGAAAAATGACTTGTTAGACAATTTTCAGTTTTTCATTTGTCATATCTGATAAGACCAAGTCTCTCAATGATATTAGACTATAAAATTAAATTGAAAACCATCAAAAGAAGCCATATTCTCAAAATAAATCTAGATAAGGGGGAAAAAAGTATTATTTAGCTAATAAGCCAAGTATTATGCTTAAATTGATTTGTTGGCAAGTGAAAATCATTGACAAAAATGTTCATTTTCCATCTCTCAGAACTGTTTTATTGCTCTTTTCATTTGTCTTTTTTTTTTTTTAACCTTTGACTCTGGTTTATTTTTTAATTCAGTATTTTTTTAAAACTAGCTCCCCAATATATACATTGCTTAGCTAGGGAAAATATTCACTATGATATCAGAAAACAGTATGCTCATTTTGCTTTTTAAATATTAGGGCATAGTTATTTCTGCACTTTATAACTCAAGTAATAATAAAATAGGTTTATAGAGATAATATTAAACCAGGAAGATATACAGAAATCCTGTAGACAAGAAGTTTATCTTATTCGCCATTATTTACACAGTGCAAAAAAAAAGCAGCATTGTACACAATCCAAAAAACATTTCCACTGTGCATTTAATCACATCATCATACTCGGCTCCTTTATTTCATCTTTAACCTCAGTTTTACTCTTTGTACCAGGATGATGGGCAGTTTATGAACAGTTCGCAAAGAGTACCACGTAAAAGTTCATTGTTTCTATTATTCATGAATAGATGGCATGGTACAGTTAGAAGCAATAAATTCGATGGGAAAGGACCTAGGTTTAAATCCCACTTCTGACACTACCTGTGTGCCCATAGGCAAGACACTTTAATTCTCAGGGCCTTGTCTTATCTGTAAAATAATAGGAGTTGGATTAGATGGCCTTGTAAGGTATTTTTCTAGCTTTAAATATGTAATTCTTTAAATTTGGGATCCTGAATCCTGGAAAAAGTATTGTGGTCTTGTTATTTTTACTGTAATTTATGGGTCTAGAAAACAAAATTTTTGGACAGTGTAATTTAAGTAGGTGCCATCAAGTGAATGGTGGCATGCTACCATGGAGTGTGACTAAGCCAAGCCAGGCTTTCCCCAAGTATAGTTTAAAAGTAAGCAGTATTTACAAAAATTTTAATTTAAGATACAGTCTGACAAGACCATAACTGTTTGCTGACTAAATTTTACTACTTAATCTAATTTCAGCTTTTCTTATTTTCCTTGAAGGAAAACTACATGACTTCCTGTGTTAAAATTATTTTTAAAAAATAACACCCCACGGGTTTAGCTGCTTGCAGTTTTACTGTCTTGCTGATTAATTTCTGCTAACTCCAAAACTTAGGGAGCTTTGCCTTTGTTTTTTGCTGGAATAGGCAAGGCAAACATTCCCTTTGCAAGAAGGAGAAATGATGTTTACTCCACATGCTAAGCTTTCTTTTAGTAGTCATGGTCAGAGTGGAAAGAGGCCTAAGACTATCTTGAGTTTATAATAATGTTACCTGTTAATGATAAGACAACCTTTACTTGAAGCCTGCTTTTAAGGAGAGCCTAATTACAAACAGCCATTATGACCCCACACAAGCCTTGTCTTCCCCAGTTGTCCATCCACACAGTTCCTTCAGGCTGTTCAAATTAATACCTTCACTCCTCTCTAACTACAACTGACTCATACCCAGATTACAAGATAAATATAGAGTATGCTCTCTTTTCTTATAAGTTAACAGAAATGCATGACTTCTCAATGAATTAACTCTGAGCCATCTATCAATTTATAAATAAACTGAGGAACCCTGGTTTTTTTCCATAAGATTTTGTTCTCTCAATATCAAACCTCTGACTCAAATGTTTAGATAAACAATCTATTAAGTGTAACACAGATTTAAATCTCAAAAACGTGTAAATTGTGAGATCACATGTGGTATCACCTCTAACCAAGTGCTACTGCCAACTTCTCGCAAACCAGTGTTTGTGAGATACACCATCATCCTACCATTCAGCTTTCATGATGGCAAAATCTCTCGGCAATTCTTTTCAGGATATCTTTTCCACAGGATGAATTTCTTCATTATCAAAGGTAATAATTAACTCAGTCTCTCTCATACTCCAGCCTCTACTTTCTGAACTGACACTTAAAAGTACTTTCACTCCGGGCCTACAGCTTCTGATTGATAAGCATTTATCGTGGCCCAGCCAATGCGAATCATGTATCTATTCCTTTCTCGCTCCACATTTTCCACCTTTACCTCTGGGACCAGTAGTCCAATCTATACTACCACCTTGGGAAGAACATTTTAAATAATTGCTTTATGACTCCACTCTCCATTACTGCTACCCTTGCCCCAAATTCCCATCCCTGGCACTCCACGCCTATTTTAATACTGTTTTCTCCTAGTAGATTATAAAGTCCTTGATGGCCAGTTATCAACAGCACTCAATACACTACTTGGAACATAGTAAGTGCTAATAAGTACTTTTCAGTTCTTTAGCTCATTCATTTTTCTTGCTGCTTAGCATATGCCTAGCACATAGACACTAAATAAATGCTTGTTGACTTGGCAGCTTGACATTTCATCTATGTCTCACATAATCTAATGTATGATGTAACTTGCTCTAGGTGACAAAATTTGATAAATGTGCAATAAAACACCTAGAATCTGTGCAAGAACGGCTTTTGAGGTTAATATTACACAAACGTGCAAAATAAAATACATGGTATTTATTTTGGAGGGAGGACACTTAGCAATTGGAGAGGTCAGGAAGGGCCTCCTAGAAAAGGTTTTGGAGGAAACGATTTTAAGAGGTAAAAGGGAGAAGGGATTGTGTTTCAGGCACAGGAGTCGACTAGTGCCAAGGCTTGAAGATTTAAAAAAAAAAAAAAGTTTATTATGTGTAAGAAATAGCAAAAAAGACAGTTTGGCTTGCTTATAGAGGGAAAAGAAAATTGAATAATGTATATTAAGACTAGAAAGGTAGTTTGAAGGAATTTCTGTTTGAACACAGAGGAAATGGGGAAGCTCAGTTTATTGACTAGGGAAGGTGGTGATATAATCAGATCTGAAAATGGAAAACCACTTGGATAGTTATATAGAGCAAAGGTACCAAACATTCTCTAATACAGTGGGGACTCAATTAAAATGCAATTACAAAGTATTTATGAAATTACAATAAAATATTGTTTAGTTCGTTTTTCACTCTTGACTCTGTGATTCTATTTGGGCTTTCCTTGGTAAAAGACACTAGGAGTGGCTTACCATTTCCTTCTGTAGCTCATTTTACAGAGTAGAAAACTGAGGCAGAGTTAAGTGACTTGTCCAGGATCATACAAGTGTCTGAGATGAGACTTGAACTCAGAAATTTGAATTCATAATTCCATGGCATTCTGTCCATTGTGCTAAACTAACCTACTTCATAATAAAGCATAGGTAATGTTAATTTGTATTTTTCTATATAAGTATATTGTCAGCTAGGATTCTTAGTATGGTTTAGTGGCCCACATTTCTACTTGAGTTTGGTACCACTGAAGTAGATGTTATATTGGAATCTGGAGAATTTAGGAGCAAAGAAACAAAATTAGGAGGCTATTGCAATCCAGGTGAAAACTAATGAAGTCCTAAATTGGGGTGATGATCATGTAAGTAGAGAAATAGGGTATGTAGGAGATATTGTGGAGGTAAAAATTATAATGTATGAGTTACTGCTAACATTAGATAAAGACATGGGAATGTTTTTTCCTTAATTAACAAAGTTTGTCGTTCAAGTTTAAGGTTAGCCACATTTGAAGCACCAAATCCTCTTCCATTTCCACTTCCAGAATAATGACTCCATTTGTAACATAAGTCTGATGAAGTATATCCTTTACCTTTAGAAGAACTAGAAGGGACCTCAGAGAAAATCTAGTCCAACTTCATTTTGTAGATAAGGAAAATGAAACTCTGTTTAGTTACCCCTGGTCATACTAGTATTAAATGTTAGATATGGTAAATTGTTATCCTTAGTGCTATCATGGAAATAGGACCCGTTTCTAAATCAAAATCCCCCAAACCGTGGGTAGGATATTGGCATGAGAAAGTCCCCAATGTTGAGCTAGGTCTGTGTAAGACCACAGCCTTGATAATGAACCATAAGAAGAGCAATTAGGCTTCTTCATACTGAGGATGGGACAACTGCCAAAATTGTCAATGGTTTGGTGTTTCAGTAAATTAAAAATGGGCACAGATGACATGGTGCAGTAGGTAGAAAACCTTGAAATCAGGAAAACTTGGGTTTGAGTTCTGCTTCTGACATACTGACAGTGTGATTCTGATGCCCTACAATAATGCATCAGGACAATGTTACATAGGAGTTGCCAGAGAGCATTGGAGGACACTGAGAGTTCTCCATACAGATGAAAATACATGTATCTAAATAAAAGTGGGATGCATGTATATATTATCCCAGTGCAGATTTAGTGAGGCATGCATAACTTAGGTCAAAGAGAATAAGTGACTAGGGGCAGCTAGGTGGCGCAGTGGTTAGAGCACCAGCCCTGAAGTCAGGAAGACCTGAGTTCAAATCTGGTCTCAGACACTTCCTAGCTCTGTGACCCTGGGCAAGTCACTTAACCCCAATTGCCTCAGCAAAAAGGAAAAAAAAATAAGTGACTTATCGATGTTCATTTGAATAATAAGTGTCAAATGATAATTTATAATATTATTATGATGATAATAAGTTGATTTGCTTTAGGTTTCTGAGATGGTGACTTCTGAGAGGAAATTAGCATCCTGCAGGCACTTTATTCACAGCACCAATATGGGATGACAGTGGATTGCAGAAATAAACCTGAGAAGGATAAACAGGATGCTGATATTGACTATTTAAAGCAGGGGCTGATGGTCCTTTGAGTCCCACTCATGCCCTTTTTCTTATTGAATTGTCCTTTGATACTACAGTTGTGTGTAAAGAATGAATAGTCTGGTGAAATGAACTAATAACCCAAGAGCCATCTATCGGAATCTCTAAGGATTCATCTAAGAGAGAAAAGGGCTCAAAGTCCTGATGAATCAGGCCCTGATGAAAAAGGCAAGATCTCCTTAGGAGGAATCTGGTTCCACTTTATGGAGACATTCAAAAGCCAAGTATGAGTCCATTCTGGATTATGGGTGGATGCTCTTTTTATGAAGATATTAATAGCTGGTTCTTCAGATTTTGATCAGATGAGGCCTGACTCTTCTGCCAATCTGTAGAACAGTCCCCTTTGAGCCAGCAATTGGGCTGGGGTATCAAATTCTGCCACTGCTCCATTGTCCATGACTAGAATCCTAGCAGAAGAAGCAAAATAAAGTGTTCCTATGAAGCTAAATTGCTCTGAGATTCACAACCTAAATGTAGTAGAGCATATTGAGAGATGATTATTAAATACCCAGAATACTCAAATTTATGAGTTTGAAGATTTCCTAATGACCACCTAGACCAGTTCTTTCCAGCAAAAGAATTCCTACCATAACACTCCCAGCAAAAAAAGTCATTCAAACTGTATGAAATCCTATAATAAAAGGGAACCTAGTACCTCTGACAGCAGCCCATTCCAAATTTAGATAGCTATTAGGAAGTTTTTCTAAAAATAAGCCTATATTTTATTAAAATAAGCCTTTTTCTATCTCTGCCCATTGTTCTTGATTCTGCTTGTTATTGTTCATTGGCATCTGGTTCTTTGTGACTCTGTAGACCATACTGTCCATGGGATTTCTTTGGCAAAGATTACTAGAGTGGCTTCTATTTCTTACTTCAGTGGATTAAGGCAAAAAAGTAAATTAAATGACTTGCCTAGGGTCACACACCCAATAGGCTTCTGAAGCTGGATTTGAACTCAAGTCTTCCTGACTCCAAACCCAGCATTCTATCTACTGTACCACCCAGCTGTTTCCTTTGTGATAAATCTAAATCCTTTTCCACATGCTTTTCAAGTATTTGAAAATGATAACCATCATATCTTTCCACCCTCCAATTTTTTTCTTTTCCTCAGTTCCTTCATACAATTCTCATATCATGGATTTGTGGCCTTTTACCACTCTAATCACCTTTTTCTGGATGCTTTCTGCTTGTTAGCATCCTTTCAAAAATATAACATTCAGAAGTAAATGCAAAATTCCATTTGTGGTCAGACCAGGACTGAATACTGTGTGACTATTACCTGCAAGCTATGCCTCTATTAAAGAAATCGCATGTTACACTGTTGCCTTTATTGAATTGTCAGTACTCTAAAATCCTCTGATCTTTTTCCAATCAACTACTGAGTTGTTTCTGTCCCTCCCTTCTCTTTCTTTTGTACTCATGAAGTTGGTTTCTTTGATCCAGTGTAAAATTTTACATTTATATTCATTAAATTTTATTTTTAGATTCAGTCAAATTTTCTAGCCTGTCAAGACTTTTTGGATCTCAACTGACTTCCAATGTATAAGCTACTCCTCCCAGCATCATATTGCCTATAAATTTGCTATGAATGCCATGTATGCTTTATCTAAATAATTTATTAAAATGTTAAATAGCATATAGGGCCTTACAGAGGTCTGTAAAATATTCCACTGGAGATTCCTTCTAACATTGCCTATTCTTGGGTCTAGATCATCAATCAGTTCTTGTACTGTCATCTAGCCCACTTCTCTTTTCCACAAGAACTACATGATTTTAATTCATTGTAATAGGTAAGGAAGAAGCTAATTCTCAAGGAATATATTTGCTTAAGTCAAGAAGACAAAAGACAAAGCTCACTTTTTACATTAACTATGGTCATATTACTTAACTTTTTGGAGCCTCTTTCCTCCTCTCTCGATATGAAAATATTACCTCCCAGGTTGTAGCTGTTTAAGACACAATCAATTGTCAGCCTTCTTTTGGCATTTTCTTCTCTAGATTGTTGGAATATAAAGTGCCTCACAAACTTGAGAGTATTGTGTAGATATCAGTGGTTATGCAAGGTAGGATGTGTTCCAGACAAAAGGAAATTAACTTTCTCCTGGAGGCCTGGTGTAGTCCGTAGATTGCCCTGCCATGATTCTGAATTGAAACTAGACTACAGTAAGGATTGGATGTTTTCTATCTTCTGTTCTCTTCCATTCAGGTATAGTGCTCACTTCAAAAATCTGTACAAAGCTGAATCCTCTATCTTTAGGGTTTTCTGCATACCTAGGTTATGTGTGTCACGGGAAGAATTGTGAAGAATTTAGTAGCAGCCTGAGTTCACAGTTGAGGGTTGGGTTAGGGAATTGCTGAACTACAAGCAGGACTCACTCTAGGCATCTTTCTGGGAAGATACTGGAGGAAAAGACAAAGGGATTCTATTCAGGGGTTACCTGTTGCAATCCATCACTGTGTGCAGACGATGGGCAATGGTCAGTACTGTGCAATCTGCAAACTGATTTCTGAGGATGGCCTGAATCTGGAGATCATTCTGAGGATCCACAGCAGCTGTGGCTTCATCTAGGAAAAGGATTTTGGTTTTCCGGAGCAGGGCCCTAGCCAGACATAAGAGCTGCTTCTGGCCTACACTGTGTTAGCAAACAGAAAAAACAGAAAAGAGTGACTCACATGGTGACCAAGGGGTCACTAAATCTTCCATTTCCTTTTCTTCCATGCATTCCTACACACACACATATTCATTCTCTCTCTCTCTCTCTCTCTCTCTCTCTCTCTCTCTCTCTCTCTCT
>JAJPUD010001590.1:142897-199047 GCA_023553655.1 Myrmecobius fasciatus
CTCTCTCTCTCTCTCTCTCTCTCTCTCTCTCTCTCTCTCTCTCTCTCCCTCTTCTTCTCCCTCTTCCTTTCCCTTTTTCTCTCCCTCTCTCTCTTCCTCTCCTCCTACCTGCCCCTCTCTCATTCTGTTTTTTTCAGACAGTCTGAAAATCAGGGCAAAGGCCAACATGGTGGCTGTTTTTTCTGAACTTCTGTCCACTGTTATCTGTTTTACAGCTGGAAAGGAATGGATATTTCTAATTCCAGTTATGACACTTGTTACCTATATATGGGACTTTGAGCAAGTTACTCAACTTTGGAGGCCCTGTTTGCTTATCTGTAAAAATTGAAGGAGTTGCAGTCAGTGAACTCCAAAGTTAATTTCTAATTAACTAAATCTGTGATTTTGTGATCTGGAAAACTTTGATCTTAGCTTTGGTTCTTCTGCTCATTATGTGACCTTGAACCAAATCACATTCTCACTGGGCCTCAACTATCTTATATATCAAATGAGATAAATACCATGATAGCCAGAAGGAAAATAACTAAACTAAATAATTTAGTTCTTCACTTCACACAGATCCCCAGTGGATAGATCTAAGGGGTCTGTGAATTTGAATGGGAAAAAAATTACATCTATTTATTGTTCATTAACTTTTAGTTTCCTGTACAATCCAATGTTTTTAGGTTATGCATTTAAAGATGTAGTACATCTGAAGAAGATCAAAGACATCACAAGGGGTCCATGTTACCAAAAAAAAAAAAAAGTTATTAAGAACTCTTTGAGATGGATGATCTCTTGAGGTTCCTTTCAGATCTGTTTTATGCTACTATAAAGACCAGACCCTGCCATCAAACCACTCTTATCATGCCCAATTCCTAGCTCTAGGTTATGTAGTTAAGTGTTTTCCCCCTTTTTTCATACTGTCCTTACCTCAGGTTGTCTCCCTGGTCTGAGCATTCATATTGTAGCTGTCCAGGGAGACCTAAAATAAAGGTCTTAAGCTGAACCATTTCTAGTGCCCCCCAGATCTCATCATCAGAATGTTCATCCAAGAGATCAAGGTTCATTCTCATGGAGCCAGAAAACAAGATCGGGTCCTTGAGACAGAAGGGGAAAAGTAAAATTCTAACAAAGCAAAGAACAGGGCATCTTCCCTTTTAGACACTCAGATTATTCTCCCTCAACCCACATCTGATGCATAAAGTCCAAATTCTTAGGAATGATTACTAATGGTTTTCTCCAACCAACCACATACCTGAGGGATGATGGTTATTTTGGACCTCAGGACATGCAGTCCCACTTGACTGATATTCATCCCATCAATCCAGATTCCTCCTTCTGCAGCTTCGATGAGCCTCAAGAGACTAATGGTAAGGGATGATTTCCCTGCCCCTGTACGGCCAACAATGCCAACCTAGAATGAAGACCCAGGAGGATGGCATCTTCTGTTATTAGAACTAGTGTCTTAGAAACTCAAGGAAAACCTAAAGCTTTTCAGAGCTGGAATTCACCGAGTTGTAGTAGTTATAATGGATGAATGACCCATAAGAAACCTTGCCTACCTTCTCCTTCGGGTGAATTTTCAGAGTCAGATTCCGTAAGGCCAACACTAACTCTGGCCTGTACCTTAGGCTGTAGCCTCGAAATTCAATCTGCCCCTGAGCAGGCCAGTTGGGACAGCCCCCATTATGGGGCAAGATCCAAGGGGCCTAGACAAGATACAGAAAAGAAATAGGAAGAGAAAGTCACTTAGAAGAACTTAAAACTTGGGTCTGGACATTCTACCAGGAGAAAAGAAAAATGCCTTTCTCTGAAACATGCTATGATTGAAAATAATATATTGAAATCAGAGGTCATAATAGATATTTAGCTACATATGTATGGGTCTACACAAATGATCCTAGAATTTGAAAAGGATCTTGTCAATAATTAACTGACTTGCCTAATTAATCCAACTAAAGCCAACTAATTTAACCTACCCTGGAACAAAAATTCTGTGAACAACATTCTTCCACAGTCATCCAGCTCTTCTTAGAAAACATGCCCCCACACTTCATTGATGAAGAATCTACTTACTACTAACCAATTCCCTTTTAATTTGTTGATTCTAATCTCCAATTCTTTCCCTACCTGAAAACATTAGATGAGATGATGGCATGGATTTCTGATTTTTAAAAAGGCAGGGCATTATGATGTGGCCAACTAGAAAAAGTCTGTTGTCACATTCTGATTATAATAAAAATCATGATGCTTTGTTTCAAAACAGAGAAAGTAGAGATTACCTCCTTGGAAGTTGTAGTATAATCTCTCATCCTCTCCACAGAAACAATGTTATTCTCCAAGTCTGTCCAAGAACGCACTGCCCAGTGCAGGATCTCAGTTACCTGACATGAATAAAGTGGGTGATGTCCAGGAAGTTTGTCCTGACAGCAAATTTTAACTTGTAGGTTGAGTTGTAAAGGTCTACCCTTTTGATCCTGCACAAATATACCCAAGGATCATAAGACCATGGAGCTTAAATGATCCAAGATCACACAGATAGGAAACATCAAAAGTGAGACAACCCCCACACACACATCTTCTGCTTCCAATGCTAGTGCTATTTCCATTTTACCAGCTTCCTTTTCCATTTGAGGAAAGCAAATAATATAAAGCAAAGCAAGCACTCTTTCCTGGGGTGATCTTCAATTATACTTTCTTTAGGCAGAGATGCAAACAAGCACAAACATACCAGAAAGACACAGATCAGGAAAGAAAAACGAGATGGTCCTGGCCCTAGGTGATAAAGACAATTACTGAGTAATCTGGCAGTATAAAACTTGGCCCCTCATCAGTAGGGCAGATACGAAGAGGCTACAATAGTCTCCAGGAAAGAAGATGGTTTGTATTGAAACATTCATACTGTCATCCTTTTAGGTCTAAGAGCATACATATATAAGATGTCTGAGGTTAACGACAATCACTGTTGATCATGGAATAAAGAGAAGGCTCCCATGGTCTTGATTTTCATAGCATTGAGTTCCAACCAACTGACTAAGCTGATTTCTCAGCCCCACTCTGACATTGAAGATTCTGGCATGAATGCAGAGACCCAGTAGAGTCATTCATAACTCTGCTCAAGCCCTGAGCCTGGAAAAAGCATATTAACTTTGTATTTCTCACTTCTAGTGGCAGGACTGGATTCTTTTCTACTGTCACTTCCCCTTTCCCAACTCATCTCCATTGCTTTATATTTGGATACAGGGAGAAGCCACAGCCTTGTTTCAAGCACACTGGAGTATGAGAAAATGATAGAAGTACAGAGAGAGGCTGAAAGGACATGATGGAAGGAGATATGGGGACCTTGTCAAGAAAGGATCCAGTTATTAGCTCCAGAAGGGTAGCAAGCAGGTGGAAGGGTCTGGAAGACTCTAAGTCTGAGATTTGCCTCATGCAAGACAAAGCATATCATTTTCCTAAACAATGTCCAAGGGTGGTATGCCTTTTTCAACAGATATCTTTGACTTATAGGTCCTAACTCTGCTACCAGTTGTCCAGGTAACCTCTAGGTTTTCATAACACTGCTTTTCTCTGGGTCTCCTCCTACCTTTTCCTCCAAATACTTCCCTCTCCAATGACTCCCTATTACTTACAGCACCAAAATCCTCTCTTTGGCTTTTAAAGCCCTTTCTAGCCTGGTCCCTTTTTATCTTTCCAGCCTTTCTTATGCCTTACTCTCCTATACATATCCCATAATCTAGTGATTCTGTCTTCCTTGCTTTTCCCCACTCCATCACCCAGCTGTTAGAGTTTTCACTAGTTGTGCCCCATGCCTGGAACCCTCTCCCTCTTCATCTCTGCTGCTTCAGCTGAAATCCTATCGGCTACAAGAAGTGGTTCCTAGTTCTTTTTAATCTTAACTGTCTTCCTTCTGAAATTATCCTCAACAGAATCATTTGCATGTGGTCTCACTCATATTGTGAGCTCCTTGAAAGCAGGGATGGGGCTGTTTTGGTTTTTGTTTTGCCTTTCTTTGTATCTCTAGCTCTTAACATTAACTGACTGATGTTAGCCAATCTTTTTCATCTGTGAATGCCTTGAGTTTCCACATCCATTTTTGGAATAGATGATATCATTGGATTATTTAATGGGAATGAACCTCAAAGTCCACTTAGCCTAACCTCTTCGTTTTACAAATGAAAACACAAATGAAGTTCCCAAAAGCTAAGTGACACACGGGACCTGAGGTCCTCCAACTCAAGCCAAGTCTCTTTCCAAAGTGTCAGACTGCCTTTGATGTTAACATTTCCTGAGTCCTCTTGGGTTCTAGAGCCAGAAGACATGCTCCTTATACATTTTCAGGACAAGTGCTTTTCCTTAGGCTACCCACCTTCAGCTCCCTAAGACAGAGAAAATCATTGGAATACCTGGAGAGCCATTGATACGGAAAACCCTACAATTCCGGGACTGAGATGAGGCTTGCTGAATACGGCGAAGAAGGCAGCAGTGAAGATGAGAATATTTCCTAGAAGCTCCATATTGGTTGCCAGCCACCTGTGTGACCCAAGAAAGGAGGTGGTTTTTTTTTTTCAACCCAAGGAAAGGCTATTTTTTTTTTTGCCTGTTTCTATATTATTATTTTATATCAGTCCTTTGGGTAGTTTATCCCATATGGAGATTTCTGATGGTAATAAGGTCTAGTGCAATCAGTACATGTGCCCTGAGACATAGCAACTTTGGAATATTGAAAAGACCTTGGGGTTTCTCATGATTAAGAAATTCCAACCTAGCACTGGAAGCCAGTGACTCCCTTTTTCTATACAGGGTACATCTGTGTGAGAGACAGATGACAGGGGAAAGACTCCTCAAGAATTCTGCACCAGACACAAGTTACCTATTTTGCTAGCAGTTAAATGACACATAGCATCTTTCATCTCACTGCTTTTGCATTGACTAAACCCTATAGATGGAATGCTTTCCCTCCACATACCCACCTCTTTTTTAGAACCCTTAATTTCATTCAACACACAGTTCAAACACCATTTTCTCCAGAAGACTTTCCCAAGTTTTCTCCCACCATGCAACAATTACTACCTTCTTCTTTAAGGTTTTCTTCCATATGTTTCAAATGTATATTGCATGTATCTATTTAAACACATATATGTTGTTTCCCCCATTAGAATGTTAAGTTTCTTGAGGGCAGGGCTTGAAACAGTATGAAATTAATTATGTCTGATAGTTTACAATAAAGGTAGCACATCTGCTCTGCTACAAAGAAGCCCTCCTCAGGGATCAGCCAGGTAAGGAAGAAGCTGACTTGTGACCCAATTAGGAATGAGGAAGTTTAGGTTGTGTGCCTGGTAGGGTGACTCAGAGTGCATCTCTAGTTACTTGATTCTGCAGTAAAACAGTTTTTAGCCCCTTCCCAGGGAAGAAAACATTATTATCCTATCCCACAAAATATAAGGTGACTATCAAAGACTTATTAACTTTTGTTTGCCATCAGGAAAATCACTGACTAATTGATCTTGGGCAATTACATGTTAGTATGAGAAATGTTAAAAAACAAATTGGAGAAACCACAAAGGATAAACAGGGTTAGTATGTGAGACAGGAGAAGAAAGGAGAGAAAGATGACCAGACTGTAGATCCCATGTCCTTCCCAAACCCAATGCATGTTTTTATTGCATGATTTTCATCTCTACCCCCAATTCCCCCTCCCTTTTCTTCAAACATCTTTTATACCTGTCAGCAACCAGCCTAGGGAAGCTGGCTCTCTGGTGCTCATCTATCCGTGAATCATTCTGTGCAATAAATTGGTTCTGAGCCTGGAAGGCCCGAATCACAGCACTCCCTTGGAATGTCTCTGAGATGTAGGAATAGATGGGTGAGCGGCTAGCCGACTCCAAGCGCCTTAGCTGGCATGAACTGGCAATATACAGGCTCTGAGGTCAGAAGGAACAGACAGATATCTTCATGGATGAGTGGGAGGACACAGTAGCCCTGCCCATAATATAGCAGGATTTAAGAGTTAAGATAAAGGGTTAATAGAAACCATCATTGCAGGAGTGCTGGGTTGGGAAGATGGGAAATCTGAATTCTAGTCTTGGTATGTTACTACATCAGTGGCAGAGCTTGGACACTGTCAAAAACATTTCCAAGTTTGGATTTCCTCAATTGTCATTGACCTCCTGAGGACATCAAGGAAGGCTATCTCAAGAGTACCCAGAAATGGCCTGGAGTTTGCTGAAAGAAATTAAAGAAATAGCCCCTTCTCCCCAAGAAACACTTCTTTAGTGTTTCATCTCAGCCAAGAGATGACCATAGTTATATGAAAGATGATGGCTTACCATTTTTAGTTTGTTATGAATGAAAAAAAAAATAATTTCAGTATGAAAATAATTTAACTATAAAGTAAAACTAACAAAACAGGATTATGAGAGAGAATGGAATAGACTAAGGATGACAGATTTCCTGAGAGATCTGTGAGAACCGATGAAAAACCTATCTGTGGGCAAGAGCCCAAATCTAGTAGTCTTGCTTAGATGTGTGTATGTGTGTGTGTGTGTGTGTGTGTGTGGAATGAGAGACAATTTTGCATATTAAAGTACTAGGAGGGATGAGTGATATATAATGCTGTGTTTTGCCTCTCTTTCTTTTCTTGGAATTAAGTGTTCACTGGGTTCCATACCTGAAGCCCAATATAGAGAGCCATGAGGGGCAGGACTACCAGAGCAGCCAGTGGAGTAGTTACCACTACCACCAAAATCACTTCCAAAAGTCCAAACAGAAAGCCTAAAAAAGACTTGAACTTGTCTGGGATCACAGCATCAATGGCATCAGTCTCCTTAGTAAAGCGATTGAGCAAATTTCCTATAGGGGTCTGCTCAAAGAAGGTCATGGGAGACCGGGCCACATCATGCAGAAGCCCTTGGAACAGCTGTTGAGATGCTCGAATTCCTCCCAGTAGGACAACCGCTATGGAGCCAAACCTTCCAATGGCTAAGACATAAAAACAGGAAATAAGAATTCATGGTGTTGGCAAAACATGTGGATTCAAATCCTGACTGCCATTTGCTATTTGTGTGACCTTTGGCAATTTATTTAATGTCACTAGGGCTCAGTTTCCCCATCTGCAAAATGAGAGAGTTGGACTATCTATTAAGGTACCAATTAGCCCTCCATCTATGATCCTGTAACCCCAAGAGTACCTGTAGGCATAACAACTATAAGCTGAAGGAGGGAGAAAATGGGTGGGAAGTGGGAAGAGCTATAAGGTTCTTTTAGCTAGGACTTTACTATAAATAACAGTGCAAATGTAAGTGATTCATAGTGTCCACAGGTCTGTTGTATTATTTGTAAAGTCCTTCAGCCCTAACAGGCTGAATTAACCCACATCACTAGTAATTGATCTGCTCCAGGATTGGGACCCAGTTTTTTCTGGGCCTCAGTATCATGTATAAAAGGAAGAGAGCACCTATAATATCATTAAATTAAAGATGTGAAAGTGCTTCCAAAAAGGCTAAGTACAAATCATATGTAAAGTGGTTTTATTGGTGATGAAGAACTTGTGACAATTTACAAGCTAATTTAATCTTTGAGAAGGGGGAATATGCTTTTATGTAGCATCTACTACGTGCCAGGCATTGGGCTAACTAAGCACTATACAAATATCTCATTTGATCTTCTCAACAACCCTGGAAGGGCAATGCTTTTGTTATTTCCATTTTACACATGACAAATAGAGATCAAGTGGCTTCCCCAAGGTTACACAGTAAGTGTCTGATGCCAGATTTGAACTCAAGTCTTCTTGACTCGGGCCCACTGCTCTATCAACTATGGCACTTCGCTGCCTAAGAAAGGGTTAACTAAGCAAATTCAAAATATGAACAAAATGGCTAGGATAAGAGTGAACCTACTAAAGAAATCAAATTGTTTAATAGCCTCAAATACCTTAAAAGCATAATTGATATAATTATAATAGCCTCATTTTTTCATTAACAGTTCACCCAAAGAACTCTGATAGTCCTTAACCTTTCTTGACCTTAGTTGCTTCATGTAGTAAATTAAGATTAAAATAGACAACCTCTAGCATTTACTATCTGTGATCCAATACTTTATTAATTTATATATGTATATAATAAATATAATAATGATAATAAATTAATCCCAATTCTTATACAGTCCAAATTTACACTCCTGAGTTGTTATAGCTAGAAGGGGTCATCTAATCCAAACCCCTCATTGATCAGATGAAGAAACTGAAACCTAGATAAATGAAGTGACATAGCTAATTAGGTCCAGAGACAGCACTATTTGAACATGATAAAACTATATTTCTTTAAAAATTATTCTAAATTCAATTAAATGTCATGAATACAAAAAGTATCTTCTCCCAGTTAATTGGAAAGTATAAGGTAATGGTGTATTTTTAAACATAAGAAAAGAACCCAGAAAACTGTCAGAACCCACTACCTTATTTACCATTTTGTGTGTGTTATTAGAGGGGTGATAAAGGAAGCTATATTTGGGCAAACCTTCGGCCTTCTTCCTGAGATCCTATTTTGGGAAGGTTATTTGGTGCTACATGAAGGCTTGTTTAGGAAGGGGCTTGCATGTTGATTTTCTATAGCCCATATCCAAAACATGTGGAGCACAAAATACATGATCTAGAGATTTCTTTGGTTTTGGTTGTCAGTTCCTTTCTAAGACATAGAAAGACTATGGGAGTCTTTTTTCCTGAATCACAAGGATCAGAACAGAATCCAACCTGTAATCAGAAATAAAATAGCTGGGCTCCTGATGAGTGTTGGGGAGGGAAAGGGAAGAACAGGTAAGGGGTAGTTGAGATAGGCCAGTGGTACCTGACCCTCCTGAAGAAAAGAGGGAACTACAAAATACCTATGGGAGTGGATTAGAAGAGTGAAGGAGGAAATGGAGCGTATAGGTTAGAAACACCTTGGAAACAGCCTAGTAGACCAAAGACCCCAACCCGAAGTCCTGTGTGCTGCTGGGTCCCGTTCATGATGGGATCATCTGTCCAAAGACTGAGCCAGTAACCACGGGAGAATGAGACCACCTGCTGACAGAGGAATAAAAACACCACAGAAAGGCAGATTGGTGTCCCCACTGCTCTCAGGTAGGCCAGGTATAGGGTGGCATTCACCTGAAACACATAACAAGTGGAGAAAGTGTGGAGGAGACAGACATAAAGGGAAGAGGAAAAGAAGGGGAAGGAGATAGGGCATGAGAGTGAGATAGGGAAGATAAGGAAAAAGAAAACCTTCAGTTAAACTTCTCAAAACATTCTAAGGCAAGAAATGAGCATTCTCAAGTCCACCAACTAATCATTTGCTCCCATAAGGACTGAAGTTTCTTCTCTAAGTCAGAGCCCCAATCAGAGTCATTACATTCTCCTCTCTGAATATCCCTCCAGTTTTATATCAAGGCATCCTATTGTCTTTTTTTCCCCTGTTCATTTTTAATTTTAAAATACGGGGACATTTTTTAAAAGTTTAAAAACATTCAGTAATGCAGTGAGCTACAGGGCTCTCATTGGACAAAGACCTAGGGCAGCAACTGGTTAATGGGAGGAGAAGAAAAGAAACAACCATTACCCTGCCATATTGTACTCTGTCCCCTTGGGTCAGCTGTCCTGCCATCCTGGTGCCCTCAGCCTGGCTCTGGAGGGTTGTGTTGCCTTTTCCATGGCAGTCTTTCATGGAGCTACAAAAAGGACCAGTCATTAAGTCAAATTTAGTTTCTGAATGTCTTCCTGATGGCCCATCTATACTAGCATTTTAATATTACAATTTTTTTTTCTAAATTTGGCTTAGAATAGAATCAAGGACCTTTGAGAGAAGCTCTCTGAAATTATCTCCTGCAGAAAATAAAATGAAGGCAGATTCAGGGATGGGGGAGCAGTATTTGTGCAAGATTTAGGAATCTTATTCCTAATATTCCTAATAGATATAATCTCAATATTTCATGTGTGGGTAGATTTTAAACTTGTAGTATAGATAAAGATTGAAAGACAATAAAAACACACATTGACCATTCATGTTTCCTACATGGGCTATCTCGGAGAAGTCAAACATTCATTCATTATGTATCAATTCATCAATTCTACATAATTTTTCTTTTCTCCATCAGTTTTCCAAGTTGATTATTTGTTTAAATAAGGCTATCTACGGTAGGGATGCCCCAACTATCTATGTCTCAAAAGCCAAATATTTACTTTGTTTACATATAAACTAAGATGAAATGTAGTGATATTTTAAAGACAAATGAATTCATTTCATTAAGGATTTTTACCCCATCATATCAAAGGAAAATATTTGATGAACTTGATAGCCTGCTATAAAATGTAAAAATCACATTTACTTTAGAAATATTAAATCTTAATAAATTTATTGTTAATATGTTAAATAGTATTATTAATATTTAATGTGCCATATGATATAAAATAAAAATTAATTTACATTGATATAATATACAACATGTATAATTTTTCAAAACATTTTAAACTTCTATTATCTCATTTGATCTTTACAGCAGTTCTGTGAGGTAGGTAAGGCAGGGATAGTTAAGTAGCTTTTACAGATGAGGAAACTGAGTGTCTGAGAGGGTAATAAAAGAATTGGGGCAAATAGGTGGTTCAATGGATAGAGTGACAGGCATAAAACCAGGAAGATGCATCTTCTTGATTTCAAATCAGGCCTTAAGAAACTTATTAGTTGTATGACTCTGGGCAATTCACTTAACCAGTTTGCCTCAGTTTTCTCATCTATAAAATGAGTTGGAAGAAAAAAAATGACAAGCCACTCCAGTATCTTTACCAAGAAAATCCCACATGGGATCCCAGAGTGTCACACATGACTGAAAAGCATCTAAACATGAACATGAATAAAAAAATTAATTTTGGCCCCCCAGATTTCTTACCCTCTACCCTAGTATTCTTTTGCACTGCTTCAATACTTTCATTGACCAGCCTTGTAAAAGTAACGGTTTTCATGACATATAATTAGATTTGAGAATAGAAAAAAAAAACAAAAATTGATGAATTTTCCTAATTGTTCTGTCCTGCTTCTATAGACATTATCAAACTTTGAATCTTTGGGTCCTGCTATATGCATAGCATAGATTTATTATCATCTAACATATACAGAATTTTAGTGGGAAAAGATTTCTTAAACATACCTAAAATCTGCCTTTGCCTACTTTGGTATTTATTGTGGTTTTGTGATCCATATGCAATCATGGTCTTACTTATCAGACAAAAATGCTTTTCTATGTTAGAAATAAAAACACCAGCTGTGTGACCTTGGGCATGTCACTTAACCCCAATTGCTTCAGCAACAACAACAAAAACAAAAAAGAAATGAAAACATAAGAAATTTAATGTTTGTTGCAAGTTTGCAAAACTGACAGAACTTTTTTTTTTAGCTACCCAAAGCCACTGTTTGAATCTGACTTGGGTACTTATAAATGTAGCCTTTAAAAGTCTTGGACCCCATTCTTTTAGATAGGACCATTTCCCTGTTCACTCCCATGCATGCAATCATGCAGGTCCCTTTATCTCATGCCAGAAACTGAATTGTTATATCCCAAATCCCACTCCCGCTCAATGTCACTAGGATGAATCCTTGAAGGTGTTCTTGAAGGGGCTTCCTTCTCCCTGCTCTTGACTTCAATTAAAGTCTGTTTCTCAAATCTGATCCAATTCTCATGTCTGTAAAAGTGTACATTCATCATTGTGTTCACTGATACCTTGGAATCAGTTTCTCTGAAGAGAAAATGAATCTCCCAAATGCAGAATTAGAAGAAGTAAACTACTACTAAGCAAAATAAAGTGGTATTGTTTATGGCAAAACATGGCAAAAGGATCAGTGAAATTTTTCCTTTATACAAGTTAGGCACTAGATTCTATGAGGGATACAATTAAGAGTAAGGAAGTATCTGTCCTTAAGAAATATATAATCTATGCTTGCCATTTTGGAAAGGGAAGAGGGAGGGAGAGAGAAAAATTTGAAACTCGAAATCTTATAAAAAATTAATGTTAAAATAATTTTTACTTGTAATTGGAAAAAATACTATTTACATTTTTTAAAAAGGAAGTTATAATCTAGCAGTAGGAGTAAGAGAGAGGGCAAGACAAGTGCACAAATAATTATAGTGTAAAGGAGGCTGTAAAAAAGAGCACATAAATAGTACACATGTAATCATTATATAGACAGAGGCTGAAGATCCTAAGGCTTCCTCTTGGAAAGGCAAGTTGAATCCCCAAAGGGCTACTAGCTACATCTCTTTATTAAAATTCCAAACATCTTTAGGAATTCAGAAAAAAGAGTAAATAACAAAAGAAAAAAAGAAAATGTTAAAGATTTTTGATCAATATGACTGCTTGCTCTATTCCACTTCTCCCCTTTCCTCCAAACCAAGAAATGTCAACTGGTTCCAGGAGCTTCTGAAGTTTTTTTGAATTTGTGTGTACTTTTTCTGTCTTGGGAATGTTATGAAGGCAACACTAACCTCTCTGGTTTTCCTGCAGCCCCACTTTCCAAAATGTTCCTGGAGTTCTTAACTTCTGACAGCTTCATTTCTGAAAGAAGCATTTGGGGAAAATGAAAAGTTTCTCCTAAGAGCTGTCTCAAAGGATCAGTGACTCAGGGCATAGAGGACTATTTGTATATTGACTTCTTGCCCTTAGGTAGAAGCCTCAAAAGACCTTCCGAGAGAAGAGAGACAGAGAGAGACAGAGACAGAGACAGAGAGACAGAGAGAAAAAGACAGAAAGACAGAGAGAGGAGAGACAGGAGAGAAGAGAGAAACAGGGACAGAGAGAAGAGAGACAGGAGAGAAGAGAGAGACAGAAAGAGAGAGGGGGAGGGATGGAGAGAGAGAGAAAGAGAGGAATAGAGAGAGAGAGGAAGAGAGGAAGAAAGAGAGAGGAATAGAGAGAAAAGAAAAGAGAGAGAGAGGAGAGAGAGAGACAGGAGAGAGACAGAGAGAAAGAACAGAGACAGGAGAGAAGAGAGAGAGAGATAGAGGGGGAGGGAGGGAGAGAGGGAGAGAAAGGGTGAAGAAGGGAAGAGAGTGGGAGGAAAAGGATGAGGGAGGGAAGGAGGGAGGCAGAGAGAGGGAGAGGGAGAGAGAAAGAAGAAAAGAAGAAAGACAGAGACAGAGAGAGAGAACGAGTGCTCACCCTACAATCTAAATTCAGGTAATTACCTTGGCTGTGATTGACCTCTTCCTGTTTCAACCTAGTCAAGAAGTCTACAAAAGGGCCATTCCTCTGTAATAGCTCCTGGTAGGAGCCACTCTCAGCAATTGTTCCATCTTCCATTACAATTATGTGATCAACTTGTGGTAGGATTTGGACTGCATGGGTCACAAGAATGCGAGTCTAGGAAAGATAGGAGACTGAGTTATGTGTGTATAGGTTAAAAAGATGCTTTTAAAAAATAAATTATGAACTTAAAAAATATGAACATTTCAATATACAAAAAATAGGGGATTGTGCATGAAACTGTGGACTTCCATTATATGTAATTTTTTTAGAAGTGTTCAGCAAGGTCCAGATTAGTACAAATTCTTAAATCTAAGTGGTCACATATATTTTAATTTGCACTATTTGAAGTTATATAAAATAAGGTAATTGGTTTTAAACCAATGGCCCATTTCACAGTTCTCCTTATTTGCAATAATTGGGAACCAGCTGTAGATTAAATTTTACATAAGAACAAAACAGTTTCTATATTGAAGACAAAGTTAGTAAATTAATCTCCTATAATCCTCCCCTTCCCCAAAACCTCTTTTTGAACAGAGATGACTGGAAAGACATATATCTAGGAAAGACACATTGGTCTGATCTTAGAATTTTGACTCTTAGGTTCATAGAATCATAAATTCAGAATTGCAAAAGACCTTGAAGGGAACTAGGTGGTACAGTGGATAGAGCCCCAGCTGTGGAATCAGGAGGACCTAAGTTCAAATCACACTTCAGACAGTTGACACTGGCTGTGTGACCCTATATGCAGATCACTTAAACCCAATTGTCTCCCCCACTCCCTGAAAAAAGACCTAGCAAATTCAATCACATCGTTAAGTGACTTGCCCAGCATCACACAGTTTGTAAGCATTTGAGGCAGAATTTGAACTTGGGTCCTTTTGACTCCAAATCCTACACTCTAGCCATTGCATAGAATCTTAAGGAGCTCAATGATCTAAACCAATTCCCTGTAGTCAATATTGTCCATTAAACATCCAAAAAAGATAGTTTTCCCTACGCATAAGGATTTCTGGAATTGAATTTGAGGATTACTTTTCTATATTTTCATCATGCAAGGATATAAATTTGTGTGTTTATTCATGTACTTCAATATGTAATGACCTATTCCACTTTATATTGCTGAACAGTATGTAATCGAAATTGTATTCACTAAATCTGATTCTCCCATCGACTTCCTCTATAATTTCAGAGATTCTTCCTATTTATTTCTGCTTGATCCTCTCTTGGTAGCAGTTTCCAAGTTTCTCACCTCCCTGTTACTTTGTCTAAAGGTCTATCAATAAACACTTAAATCCTCATGAGATCAAATATTTAAAATGAATATTTCTATAACCTGAACAATATTCTAATTAGGTCAGAATGACTGGAATTTTACCCTAGGGTGTTGAAATTTACTTGTCCTCCTTCAGTAGGAAAAAATAACTAAGTTTAGCAACTAGTTATCAAGAATATTTAGTTTAAAAAGGAAACTAGACTTTCCCCTTGGTCTTCCAGGTGCCCTTCCCCCAAACTTGTCCTGTTTCCTCATGTGATGGCAGACTCTGTGGTTGGGGTAGGGGTGGAAGCCCTAGATCTCTGTATTTCTTTCCTCTGGAGCAATGTCCTGAGGCTTGTATCCTGAGATCCAAAGTCTCTTACTCCCCCTGCTGCCTAATTGAATTTGTCTTAAAAGAAAAAAAGGTTGTTGTTTTGTTTTTGAGGCAATTGGGGGTATGACTTGCCCAGGGTCACACAGCTAGGATGTGTTAAGTGTCTGAGGTCAGATTTGAACTCAGGTCTTCCTGACTTCAGGGCTGGTGTTCTATCCACTGTGCCACCTAGCTGCCCTGAAAAAAAGATCTTTATAATGCCTCTTATCCTGCATTTTGTAGATCAGGGTGGTCCAGGTATTTGTGGTATTTGATTTAGTTATTAGAATTTTTAGTGATAGATTTGAAAGTGGAATGCCCTCCAATTAATCAATTTTTAAAAATTTGAAGTTACAATTATTAGATTTTTCTCAAAGTGCTTATGTAATTCATGCTTATTTAACTTAAAATTACCTAAAATATGAACACACTCTGACTATTGACCATGTTTTTTTATTGTACTAATGAAATATGAAGTCCTTGAGGACAGAAGATATTTTCTATTCATATCATAACTAGAAAAGTTGTTTTTTCTATTCCGTAGAATGTAAATAATTATGTAGTGACAGAGAAGAAAAAAAAAAAGAGTTACTTTTGTTCTTTTCTTCATTGAGGGAGAGAGGAAAAAACAAAAATGTCAGAAATGATGGGAAAATGAGATGGATTTGGAATGGATGAGGGCTGAGTCCTATTAAATTCTAGTCTGAAACCTCTGGAGCTGGGATAGATGGACAAGTTCCCCTTTGGGTGCAATACCATTCCCTGAAGCAATCCACCTGGTCCAATGACATGATCAAAGATGTGCTGGCCAATATGAACATCTAGGGCTGCCAGAGGGTCATCCAATAGGTAGACAGATGCTTTCTTGTACACAGCACGAGCCAGACTCAGCCTCTGCTTCTGGCCTCCAGAAAGGTTAATGCCCTGAAGAAGAGGATCCAAGAGATGGGGTTAGTCTTGAACATCTCTACATCTCTCTGTTGAAGTAAGCTGGGATACGCTTTGGCTTGGTTAATTTCCTTCTGGCCTTGTGATAAAAAGAAAACTAGTTATTAAGTCCTCCCCCCCAAAAAAAGTCCCTGAGAAAGACTAAGGTCTGGAATACAAAGGGCTACTTCCCAGAGTCCTCCCCAAAAGGAAACCCAAAGAAGATAATCCAAATCAAGAACTTGAAATCACAATTTAGAATAAGGAAGTAAAAACAGTGGTTTCGGAAAGGTATATTTTGGCTTCTGTGAAATCTCTGAGGAGAAAAGGTAGCAATTTATAGAATCAGAAATATTTTTTGATATGAAAACTTGAATCATTATTAGATGCATCTAGGTGATATGGAGCCCTGGATTTGGAGGAAGACTTGAGTTCAAATCCAGACATAGTCACATGTGTGACCATGACTTGATCTCTGATCACTTAGTCTATAAGTAACTATAAGTAACTCTTATCTATAAAATGGGGGTGATAATAACCTGCCAGGGTTGCTGTGAGGATCAAATGAGATGATATTGGTAAAGGGTCTTACAAATTTCAAACCATCATGTTATCCAATCATTTCAGTAATATCTTGTTCTTCATGACCCCATTTTGGGGTTTTCTTTGCAAAAACATGGGAATGGTTTGCCATTTTCTTTTTTGAGATGAGGAAACTGAGACAGAGTTAAATGACTTACCCCAGGTTCACACAGCTAAGTATCTGAGGCTGGATTTGAACTCATAAAGATGAGTCTTCCTGATTCTAAGCCCAGTACTCTATCATATTGTACTATACCATACAGCTGTCCCTTAAAACATCATAAAATGCTAGTTATTATATACCACAAAACTTTACTTTAGAAAAAAATCAACAAGTATTTTTTGAAGTTATTCTTCTTGACTGCAAGAAACATTCACTTTAAGAGTTCACTTCATTTCGCAAATTAGACAACTGAGATCCAGAGAGTGACACAGATTTTAGGGCAGTTGATTCTACTATGTTACTATATTGTTTTGAACAAAAGAAGAAGATAAACCCCTGCTAAATGCACTAGGAACCTTGGCTAGGAGGGTGGGAAAGTCCTGAACTCTAGCTCAGCAAATCTGGGTTTAAATTCGAGCCATGCTAACTAGCCATGGAAAGCCCCTGGGCCTCAATTTCCCCCTCTATGAAATAAGGGATTTGGACTAGATGATCTTTAAGATCCTTTCTTGCTCTATTTGGGCAGTTAGATAGCACATTGGATAGAGCATTGGGCTTGGATCAAGAAGACTCATATCCCTGAGTTTAAACCTGGGCCTCAGACACTTACTAGCTACGTGACCCTGGGCAAATTACTTAATCTTGTTGACTTAAGTTTCCTCTTGACTTCAGTTTCCTCCCCTATAAAATGAGCTAGAGAAGGAAATGGCAAACCAAAACTCCTCTGATATCTCTGCCAAGAAAATGTTAAATGGGGTCACAAAGAGTCAGACATGATGAACAACTTGCTCTAATTTTGTGATCCTAGAAGAGGACTTATCAAAGCTTAAACATCTGGTTAATGGGGCTACCTTCTTCAGGAAGCCTTTCCCAATCCCTCTTATTACCAGAGCCTTCCCTCTGCTGACTATTTACTATTTATTCTTTACTTAGCTTGTTTTTACACATGTGGTTTCCCCCTCTCCTGAGATTGTGAGTTCTTTGAGTTCAAGGGACCACCTTTTTTTTTTTTTTTTTTTTTTTTTTTTTGGCCTTTCTTGGTATCCCAACAACCTCAGCACAGTGACTGGTTCATAGGAGTCATTTAATAAATGCTCGTTGACAGAGTGGCTGTACTGGAGTACAGCACAGCTCTTTCAATTTCCAGTTGTCAGAATGACTTCCTTTACTGCTTTTTTGCTACATGAATCTTTTTTTTTCTTTTTTTTCCTGGTTTCCTGACCCATCATTCCTTCTTACAATATTCTCATTTTCTTCTTTATTCTCATCATCATTAATCTCTAGAAATTCTTTGCTTTTATCAAACAATCCCTTCAGATATTATTTAGATTATACAGAGGCAACTAAGTGGTGCAGTGGACAGAACATGGGACTGGAAATCAGAAATATACAAGTTCAAATCCATCCTCACACACTTAGTTATGTGGCTATGGGTAAGTTATTTCACTTTTCTTACCCTCAGCTTCTTTATCTATGAAATGAGTTTGACAGCACATCCTCTACTAGTGAAAAGGCCAGGTTTGCCTGCCCTGGTCATTAGGAAGGCACTGAGATATGAGAGATGACTGACCTGTTCACCTATCTCTGTGTGGATTCCAGCAGGAAAACTTGCAAGGTCTGGATGCAATGCACAAGCCCCCAGAACTCTGTCTAACCATTGAACATCCAGATTCTGCCCAAAACACACATTCTCTTCCACTGAAGCATTCTGGATCCAGGCTTCTTGGGGTACATAAGCCACTGAGCCCTGTGGAGGAAAAAACCCCAAATAGCATATATCCCTAGGAGGGCAAAGATGGAAAGAAAGTCCCCATGCCCACCAAAATATTTATAGCAACTTATAGCAAATTTGTGGCAATAAAAAACTGGCAACAAAAAAAATTAGGTGCCTATTGAATGGGGAATGGATAAACTAATTGTGCCACATGAATTCAATGGAATATTATTGTGCTACAAGAAGTGACAAACATCAAGAATTTGGAGAAGCATGTAAAGATTTGTATGAATTGATGTAAAATAAAGTGAGAACCAGGAAAACAGTATACCCATGATAACAACAATGCAAATAGAAAGAACCACAGTAGCAACACTATCAAAACTGAATGCTGTAAAATTATAATGATCCTAAAGAATAGAATTAGAAGGCACTTCTCCGTGCTTCCTTGCAAAGTTGGGAAAGTATTAGTATAGATAAGGTTGCACTAGTCTGAGCACCCCCTCTAGACTGTTGGGTCTAGTTTTTGGTGCCATGTCTTTTTTTAACTGAAATCTTTTGGTTTTATATCACTTTTATTTCATGATATGTATACTTCTCTTCCCTTTATCAGAGATCTATAAAGAAGGAAGAAAAGGAAGGAAGAGAAGAATAAGAGGGAGGGAAAGGAGAAAAGGAAAGGAAAGAAGAGAAGGAAAGGGAAAGAGGAAGGAAAGAAGGAAGAGAGGAAGGAAAAGAGGAAGAAAGGAAGAAACAAATGAACGAGCAAAAAAGAGGGAGTGAGAAAATATAACAAAACTAAGACATCAATTGAATCTTAACAGTATATGCAATGTTCCACATTGGGTACATCACTAAACTACACTTTGCCTAGGCCTGATGACAAGGATGATGAAGGGGCTTAAAACCATATGAGATGAACTAGATGCTCAAGCCTGTACAGACTTAGATAAACTAATTCAAAATGAAATGAATAAAATCAGAAGAACATTGTACACAGCAACAGCAACACTATAATATGATCAACTGAATAACTTAGCTATTCTAAGCAATTCAGTGATCCAGTATAATTCTGAAAGACTTATTATGAAAAAATCTAAATACAGATTGAAGCTTACCTTTTTAAACTTTATTTTTCTTGGGTTTTTATTTTGCTCTATGTTTTCTTTTATAAAATTATTAATATAAAAATCCTTTGCATAATTACACATGTATAACCTCTAGAAAATTGCATGCCTTCTCAATGAGGTTGTTTGGAAAGGAGGGAGAGAATTTAGAATTCAGGTTTTTTTCTTTTTTTTCTTTTTATTAAAACTTTTTATTTGCAAAACATATGTGTGGGTAATTCTTCAACACTGACCCTTACAAAGCTTTCTGTTACAAATTTTTCCCCCCAACTCCCCACCCCTCCCCTAGATGGCAGGATATCCACTACATGTTAATTATGTTAAAATGCTTGATAAATCAAATATATATATATACATATCTCCACACTTATCATTGTTGTTCAAGAAAAATCGTATCTACAAGAAAGAAAAATCGTATCTACAGAAAAAAAAAATCTTAGAAGGGAAACACAATGCAAACAAACATCGATAGAGAGCATGAAAATGTTATGTTGTGGTCCACATTTTAGATCCCTCTCTCTGGGTGTATATGGCTTTCTTCACCGAACAATTGGAACTGGTTTGAAACATTTCATTGATTCTCACCGAACAATAATATTCCATAACATTCATATACTATCATTTATTCAGCCATTCTTCAACTGATGGGCATTCAATCAGTTTCCAGTTTCTAGCCACTACAAAAAGGGCTGCCACAAACATTCTTGCACAGGTGGGGCCCTTTCCTTCCTTTAAGATCTCTTTGGGATATAAGCACAATAGAAACACTGCTGGGTCAATGCACAGTTTGATAACTTTTTGAGCATAGCTCCAAATTGCTCTCCAGAATGGTTGGATCCGTTCACATTTCCACCAACAATGTATCAGTGTCCCAGTTTTCCCACATCCCCTCCAACATTCATCATTATCTTTTCCTGTCATTTTAGCCAATCTGACAGGTGTGTAGTGGTAATTTGCATTTCTCTGATCAATAGTGATCTGGAGCAACATTTCATATGACTAGAAATTGTTTTAATTTCATCATCTGAAAATTGTCTGTTCATATCCTTTGACATCGATTGGAGAATGGCTTGAATTTTTATAAATAGGAGACAATTCTCTATATATTTTGGAAATGAGGCCTTTATCAGAACCCTTAAATGTAAAGATGATTTTACAATTTATTGCTTCCCTCCTAATCTTGTCTGCATTTAGAATTCAATTTTTAAAATGAATGTTTAAAATTGGTTTTTATACATAATTGGAGAAAATAAAATGTTAAATTAAAAAATTTCCCCCAAAAAACCTCCAATCAATATGAGATTTGGCTCAAGAAGTAAGCTTAGAGAGAATCTTTAAGTGTTACTAGATAAATGGGACTCTAATCCATTGATGTTGTGCATGACTGGCCCTATTTTATGAATGCAGAAAATAAGGTCTGGAAAGTTTAAGTAACTTGCCTAAAATTGCAGAGCTAATCATGGTGAATCCAGGATTAGAATTTAGGTCTTCTGATTTCCAGTCCTGAGTTTCTTCTGGGAATTCCTGATTGCAAACACTTGCAAATTTGAAGACTATCTTGGGTTGGGGACTGAATTCCTACAGCATCTTTTTCTAGGACATACCTTAATGTTCCAGAACATACCTTAATCTTCACATGTCCCTCCAATTTGGGCAACTCCCCTAGGAGGGCTGACAGCAATGAGGACTTCCCTGAACCCACTGAGCCAATCACAGCAAACAAAGAGCCCCGTGGCACAGTCAAGTTTATTCTAGTAAAACGGGGAAAATAAAGAAAAACGTGATAATGGAAGCTAGACTCTCCTGATGAGGGATCATAGGCTCAATCTTTGAAAATAAAATGAAAGTGTTAATGATCCAAATATTGATCCATGCAGATTAGTCTTTCCTAGATTTTGCAGTTTGTGACCCACCTCTGGACCTGCAAAGAACATCCTGGGGGTATTGGACAGCCACTCATGTCCCATGTCCCAGTCCATGTCCAACCATCTGTTTTTCCATTATTATCTAAAATCACATTCACTTAAGTTCAATAAAAAGGCATTGGGTGCCTACCTAGAACAAGGGCCTTGTGGGAAGAACTTGGAATAATACAAAGACAAAAATGAAAAAATAGCATCTATTTTATAAACCCACATATGTTTCCCCAGCCTTCTCTTTCCTCTCCATCATGTTCACTTTCCAACCATCCTGGGTAATATTTGGCAGTGGAATGAAAGAAACTAGGCTATTGTGACATACATACTCAATGTACCTCTGTTTCCTGAAATAGTAATGATAATTTTTTTTTATGAATGAGGTTCAATCCCCTCTTTTTTCTTCATTGATGGGGTTCATTATTGATATGATCTGTCATAAATTCTCACCAAATGATTGCCTTAGGAATGTGAGCTTGGAGCAAGGGAGTGCTTGAGAACTATGGACTCTCAGCAAGTTAAAGAAGGAGTAGCCTTCTTGTGGGTACATGTGGGTAGGTGTGAGCTACTGACTGTGACCTTTACTTCTCATCCCAAAACTGTCCTGACCTCAAGCATCATGTAATAGCTTCCTCAAAAGAAATGCTAGAGAACACTAGAAGTCACTAGACTTCTTTTAGAGGACCCCTAGTGGGGAATCTGGCAGCTATAACTAATCTGACAGAGCCACAATTTAGATGTGGTGGCTGGGGCTTTATCTTCATGATATGACAATTTAGAAAGCATAAGAATTTATAATGTGTATTTATAAGAAGTTGAGAATAATTTAAATTAGCATATAATCAAAATTAATAATTTGTTAAGTAGGAAGCTACCTGATGGCTTCCATTGTTAACACACACCTATAATATATGGTAATGAAGTTCCCTTTTTGTTTGACTAAATTTATCTTAAATAATGAATAACAATTAATAATAAATACACAGCAAGATTTTTTTTCACATCGTGAATTATAGGGTCTATTTGAGAATATTAGATCTATTTTATGCTACTTTCTCTATGTGTCAATATTTCTTGTTACATTTCTTGTCAACATTTGCTTGCCATCTATCCTGGTTTTGCCTCTTTTGGCCTGTTTCTTCTTTCCTTATGAAGGAAATTTGGCAAATGTCACAATGGAGAGATGACAGCGGCCTGCCTTCAATACTTCCTTGAGATCCATCACTAGAGAATAGGAGATAAATGGCCCAGAAGTATAGATTCTCCTTATTGGAAAAAGAAACAAACCCCCAAATTTCCAGAGGATAAAAAGAAGAAATAGAATCATTCATAGGTTCAGTAAAGGTTTGGATTTGAAAAACATCACTCCCTGTTTTTTTGTTTGTCTTTAGAGTAAAAAAATAGTGTAAAAAGAAAGGATTCTATACCTTTGCAGGCAGGGAGAGCTTTCCTGGGACCATGCAAAGGTGCCATCTTGGACAGAGATGCACTCCTTCCCTGTGGCACAAAGATTTCTTTCAGCCTTGAGGATCTGTTTGCACATTATCTTGGTTCTTTAATTCCTCTTCTTCCTACTATTCTGACACTAGTCACTTTTCCCTGGACCTCACTTTCCTCATTTATAAGGGGTTGAACTCAAGGGCTTCCGCTGTCCCTTCCAGCTACCTATTGTTTTTTGTTGTTGTTGTTGTTGTTGTTTTTAATAATTATTACCTTTCTGCAGAGATGAAGTGAGGATATTAGGAGCAGGAAGAGAGAAGTTTGGAAACTTTCATTTGGTTTATTAAAGGCTCTGGTGAAAGGGTTGGTTAGAGATGGATATATGGAATCAGAGAGGAGGAACTGAAACAAGAGGCTATAGTAGGTACAATTTATGTGTTTATATTTGGCTTCTAAACACTGATTGCCCTCTCTTGCTCCCTCTTTTCCACTCTGGTCAATGTCTAGTTCTTAGGGAGTCCTTTAAAAATACCTGTTGATTGAAGTTTGAGGTGTCATCAATAGATTTCTCCTCTCTATACCAACATATAAATTACTGGGAGCACAGAGGACTGTTTACATCATTTAATATCTAAGAAATCTGCAGAGACATTCAGAGAAAATGGAGGGAGTTCTTAGATCTATCCTTTGCCTAATAGGACTAAAAAGTGATCCTATTCTTTCTTTTTTTCGAAGGCTATACCAAGCCACTGTTTTTCTTTAAGTCAGAGTTCTCTGCTGGAGTCCCCTTGAGGACGTGACTAAACTCAGAGGTTCCCCTTCTTGCCCTCGGGGTCTAGCCTCACGGCAAATGTCTCTAATCCTTAAGAACTCTTTCATGAAATTCCCCAAGATTAAAATGGATATATTAGTTGAAAAAAGTTCAAGTATCATTGAACTTTTTAATTGGTCTTTAATCATAACATCATTTCTTTGCGTATTTATGTGGTATTGGTTTGAGAGAATGGAGAAAATGGCAAATAAGAACTACTTGAGATTTAGGAAAATAGAACAAACTCATATATCTGGCATTCAGCAATATCTGGAAAAGAGGTGAATTTTCAAAACTTACTTTTGAGCCGCAATACTTGAAACTTTAAAAATAGAAATCATTTAAAAATGAGTTTGATTTGTACATCTTTAACCTTTTCTTGATGACTCAGTTCTCATTATGAACAATGACTATCATGACCTCAGGATTTACTGAGGAATATGGGGCTGTTATCCTTAATGGCCTAAGATTACATAGTGTTTTTTGAGTTTTTGTACCTGTTTTTTATACTTTTTCTCACTCCTCTCTTGATATTATACATCACTTTTGGTCGTATGCAGTAAGACATCATTCTCCTGTCATCCTCCTTACAATTCTAAGGTCACACAAACATACATATACATCAAAGGTGAAATTAAACTTAGCTCTTCCTGACTCTAAGAATAACTCATCATCTATTATAGCATGTTGCCTTGCTTTTGCACCTCGAGGTATCTTTAAACTGCCAGCTCGACTAGTACTTAAAACTTAAAACCCTCAATATAGATTTGTAGGCTAATTTCACTACTTACCCATGGGGCTTGTGTTAATTGCTCTGGGCTCTATCTCTTCCAGATGGAGGAAAGTAGCTAGCCGAGCCAAGGAAACCCAGGCCTGGAGAAAAAACAAAGTTCATTGGTTGAAGACCAATACAAGAGGAAAAAGGAAGTCTGTTCTGGTGCAGTCCCTGAAAAATTTATCTTCTTTATCAGGCAAGGAAGAACAAAAATGAAGGAAGAATTATTCTCATAGAAAGAACTCTAGGAACCATGAGACCAGAATTCTAGTCTAACTTTTCCTCTAGGTAGCTATGTGACCTTGATCACATTACCTCACTTGTCAGTTCCTGTTTCTCAATCTGCAGCAGATTATAATACCATCTATTTTACCTACCTCATTAGGCTGTTATAGAGCAAAAAAAAAAAGATAAAAGCAAATAATGCACACAAGAGCATTTGGGAATAATAGCAAATGTAAGCTATTACTTGATTTTCCACTTAATTAAAATTGTTTTTAGAATCTGTCCTTATGGGGAAGAAAAGAATAAGGATAGAGATCCCTGTCTTGGATGGGGATGAGTTGAGTTCTGTCTCTACAAAGTAGCAGCCAATGGCATGGATGTTCCCTTAATCAGGTTTTTGTGGTCCTTTCTTTACCCTCATAATCTATGTGCCTCTTAATTTTTTTCTTTTACTCATCTATCTTGCTCAATCTTCCCTTCCCTTCCCCCTCCTTTCTTCTTTCTACTTTTCTCCTCTACTTGTATCCTCATTCTGAAATTATTCTTTCTAAGAAATCTATTCTCTTTTCAATATCTTTCAATCTCATTTGTTGGTCCTTTTCCTTCTCATATCTCCTAAAGATGACTGTCCTCCAAAGACCATCTTTGGTCCTCTTTTCTTCTCTTTGTACAGTTTTTCCTCTGGCAATCTTTTATTTCCATGGCTTTATTGCTCATCTCTATGCAACTAAGTTGAATGAGAGAGCTCACTTGACTTGATCAGATTTATGGGTTTCACTTTAAGAAAACCTTATATATAAAAGTATGAGTTTACAAAACATGATTATGTAGACAGTCTGTATCTCTAATCCTGACTTCTGTCCCTCAAGTGACAAGTGTCACTCCTGTCTCACCTGAAAGATGGTATTAATGGAAAATGGCAGGAAAGCTTGGGCCCTGTTGAGAATGTTGATAATTGTCAGAGCCACAAAAGCTTTTTCAGCATCCAGGACATGCTTCTCATCTGTCAAGGCATGAACAGCAAACATGACCAGGGCAACCTAGAAGAGACTCCCAGAAGGAACAGTGATTGGGTTATACAAGTCATACAAGTAGAAATTCTTCACCCTATCTAAGAAATTAGGCCTGTTCTTGGGGATCCTGGGACAGATTATTTTATGTTAAGTAATTTATTTGGGAACAGAACCAGCCTATGTATAGGCAAATGTCTATGTGGTATTATGTTGTAGTGGAAAGAATCATAGGGTTCCATTAGCTTTATTTGTGAATTTATACAAGTTTCTTTTCCTCTCTGGGATTCAGTTTACTCATAAATGTAAAATGAAAGGAGTGAACTATCTGATTCCTAAGGTATCTTCTAGCTCTAACATTCAATGATTCTTATATGGTTTGTATTGAATATAGCAAGGAAAAAGGTACTCTAGTCTAAGGAATTCTTTTTCATCTGCCTAGATCTGGGTCATGAAATCTCTGTTACTCATTTCTTTAAGTTAGAGGTTTTAACATTGTTTGTGTCCTAGATCTCTTGGGCATTTCAAAGACCCCTTCTCAGAATAACATTTTTAAGAATAATTTATAATTGAAGAAAATCTAAATTTCACATAGAGGTTAGTAAAAATAAATGTAATTTGAGGTTCTAAGATAGTGAAGGATGAAGAATTATTTTCGAATATAATTGTCAACTTGGAAAAGTGACAAACTGAATCAGAATTAGTCTTTAAAATCTTTTACAGCATTAGTTTTTTTTTTCCTTTCTACATAATGTTAGGGGAGGGTTAGAATTTAAGAAATCATTTAATCTAACTGCTATTTTACAGATGAAGAAACTCAGCCCCACCAAAGGGAACTGATTGGTCACATGTCACACGTCTAGTTAGTAATGACCTAAAACCAGAACTTGGTTTTCTTGATTTCCTAGCCAGTAATTTTCTCATCATATAATAACCTTGGTTGAGAGCAAGGTCCTTAATGGCAATATTTTGATTCTATTACTAGAATATAAATCCTTAGAGGACAGAAACTATGCATGAAGGAGAATAGAAGGAAGGCCAGAAAGATGTAAAAAAAAACAGGACGGTTTTGAAAACTATAGATTGAATATTTTATAATTAAAAATTAAAGTACATAAAAGAAATTTGCGGTTTCATGTACAATTCTCTTCATCTGTCTTACTATATACATATATTAGAATAGCCATTTTATTTGTTGTTTTTTAACTTCCAAATAAAAATGGATTTAAAAATTATGAAGCACCTACAAAATATCAAGGACCTACTAAGTGCCATGGGCAGCTAGGTGATGCAGTGGATAGAGTTAATAGACCTGGAGTCAAGAAAACCTGAGTTTAAATTTGGCCAGACACTTACTAGCTGTGTGACCCTAGGCAAGTCACTTAATTCAGTTTGCTTCAGTTTTCTTCTCTATAAAATAAGTGGAAAAAAGATATCAATATCTATGTCAAGAAAACCCCCAAAAGGGTTATGAGGAGTCGGACATGATTGAAACAACTGAACATATTAAGATCCACGTTATGATCATCTAATCATTTTTATATGATAAACACTAAGACTTCAATTCAAATGCTCATATTTAGAGCCTTGTAGTAAGTCTGTAGTAGATATCTTTTGAAGGCATGAAAGTGAAAAGGAACAGGGAGAAGAAAAGAAATTAGGAAATATTTCTTAGGGAGGTTATATTGCCTTGGTGAAGAATACTAGATAGCCAGGGCAAATCATGAGGCCTCTGAGCCCCTGGGGGAGAGAGATGAGCAAGGACAAACTTTGCTTGCATTAGGATGGATTCAGACTATTTTAATCTATACACAAAAAGCCAGAAATGTGGCTAGAAAGGTAGGAAAAATAATGACCTAGTCTCTGGGCTTAGTTTACCACTTATCTCTGTGGAAAAGCAGAAAAGGCTTAGACTTAAATAATAACAACATTTAGCAGTAATTGGGTGAGTGGCCATTATGTGGATAATTGCCAGGACAGCTTTCAGAGTTTAAGAACTAAGAGGTAAAGGAAACATTGTCCATGAGCTAGAGTGAGGTCTCTGGCAAAAAAAAAAAAAAAAAAAAAAAAAAAAAAAAACCCAAGCCCCTGGACCTGGAAATTTAATCTAAAAAAAAGACAGATTGATTCTGTGGACATTAGCTAAAGGTAAATATATCAATGTGGGTTCATGAGGGCTTTTGATGGATACTGACTCACCCAGTACCTTGAATCTTTCTGGAAAACCATCCTACACAATGGATGCCTACTTTTTTGGGGGGGAGGTTTCAAAATTTTCCCTAGTGACCAGCAGCTAGGGATGGGGAGAGGCAACTCTTCAGTTATTTTTAGTCATGTTTGACTCTTTGTGACCATATTGGGGTTCACTTGACAAAGATATTGGAATGGTTTGGCCATTTCCTTCTCCAGCTCATTTTACAGTTGAGGAAACAGGCAAACAGGGTGAAATGACTTGCCCAGGGTCAACATAACTAATAAGTCTCTGAGGCTAGATTTGAACTCAGAAAAATGAAACTTCCTGACTCCAGGCCTGGTGCTGTATCCACTGTGCCACCCAGCTATCCCCAGAAGGTAACTAAATTACCAGAAATGTGGACAAGTGGAAGGACACGAAAGACACTGTGAAGAGGAATCCAGAGTTCTTCAAGGCCTGAAGTTCTCCTCTACGGAAGCTTAGGATCTTCTCCATAAAAATTTCTTCCCAGCCATGTAACTTGATGAATTTCATGTTCTTGAGAATGGAATCTGTTAGCCGGGCCCGATGGTCTTTATGCAGCATCTGTTCCTCCTGAAATAAATATAAAAGAGAACATGGGGAAATGTAAGGCAGGATCATGGAGATAACAATTATTAAACGGGACAAATCCAGTTTCCTTAGGGAGCTCTGAGTAAGACAGGGTAGTTCTACACACAGGTCAGGACATTTCTCACCTGAAAAAATTGTTCACTAATAATAATGAAGGGTATTGGAAAAGGGTAGTGAAGCAGCTAGAAACTCAGTGGGTAGAGCACTGGGGCCTGGAGTCAGGCACTTACTAACTGTGTGACCGTGGTCAAGTCACTTAACTTCTGTTCACTGTAATCCACTGGTGAAGGAAATGGCCTTACTCCTCCAGTATCTTTGCCAAGAAAAACCCATGGACAGTAAGGTCCATGGGGTCATGAACAGTTGGACATGACAGCAACAAAAATAGAAGTGATTAAATCTGTTTTCAAAGTTATAAAGCATTAGAAGGAGCCTTATTAATGATTGAAATTTCTAAATATGTGTCTGGCAGAATAGAGAGAAGGCCAGGCTTGGAGCCAGGAAGGCCTGGGTTCAAGCCCTTTCTCTCTCACATACTGGCTGTGTAACTCTGGAAAAATCCCTTAATCTCTCAGTATTCCAGTCACTTCTTGAAAACCATGAATTGCAAAAAAGGTGTTGGCCTACACTAGTGGGAGCTTCTTCACCAGGAGTTCACAGCACCAATGAAACACTAGGTTCATCTCCTGCTGCTCAGAAAGAGCAATGTGGATCCTTGAATGAATTAAGGGTCATTCCTGGAGCCAATGAGACCCAAATTCAAACTATCTAACTAGCTGTGTAGTCGTGAGCAAATTGCTGAATTTTTCAATACCCAAAAAAGCTTTCCTTGGGAAATAGGACCATCAGCAGCCCTGGAGAAACTCCCCACAAACCTGAAAATGGCTCCTTTTCTTGGTGATGATGAAATTCAAAGGGAGAAGGATGAGGAAGACAGCTATGGCAGTCAGAGCAGATGGACCTAAGAGCTGAAAGATAAGAAGACATCAGATCTACCTAAGACTCCCCCAAACTCTGTTTCAGGAGTATCAATTTGGCTCATAATATGCCATTTATAGTTTAAAAAAAAAAAGTTTGGTAGCTTAGAAATGAGGCAATGAGAAGCCAAGCTCAAATCCCTGAAAATTTCCCAGATCATTAAGTAACAGATGAAGTCCAGATGGAGTCTCAGGGAAATGTTTATTCACATAATAAGAGTCCTTAGATTGCTAGTTATTATTGTTTTTCAGGTGTGTCTGACTCTTCATAACCCCATTTGGAGTTCTCTTGGCAAAATCAGATCATTGTACAGAGGAGGAACTAAGACAAATAGGGTTAAGTGACTTTCTCAGGGTCACAGAGCTAGTGTTTGAGGCCAGATTTGAACTCAGAAAAATCAAGTCTTCCTGATTCTGGGCTAGTGGCCGAGGCATCCACAATGCCTTTTAGGATTACTACAGATCAATGTGTACTAGCTTGAGGAAGTGAAGACCTGGATTCTTCTTTTGTTTCCTACCACTTACTAGCCTTGTAATCTTGGGCAAGTCTCATAATCTGGCGCTCTATCCACTGTGCCACCCAGTTCATTGTTCTTTATTATTCTCATTTGATCAAATGATGTTCAGGTGGAAATACTCATCCTTTTTTCCCTCTGGACAACTCATCTCTGGCAGATAAGATCCTGAAATTCTATTGGTATAGACCTCTAGAGAAGATTTCTTACATTGCAATAGTTCTTTGGTTAGTGAAAATCTTCTTGTTATTTCGGGAACTCAACACAAAATACTAGAAATCTGGAACTATTTTGAACACTTCATTGACTAGGATTGAAAGCATGGAATTCAGCTTGTTTGATGCAATAGTGCCACCTGTTGGCCATAGGGAAGAGTAGCCTAGACTGCAAATGGGAAGTTTGTCCCTTTACTTATAAATAAATATGAAGGCCGGGAGATATTTAGGGGAGGTACAGAAGTTAGAGAATGTGGTTAGAGGCTTCTCATCTGACCTTGATTGACAAAGCACTGGGCAGGTCAGTAAAAAAAAAGCTAGTGATCCCTGGGGAGGATGGGGGAATGAGGTCTTATCTTCTTGATTATTTTTATTTCTTTATTTTTTTATCTCTACTGTTTCATGGATCTATACTTGGAAATGTTCATTAATGGCAGTTTGTTTCAAACCATGTGAGCCACAACTAATTGAATCTGCTGGGGTTTCTTGCAAAATCTAGGAAAAGGTGTTTAGGTGTTGGGGAGAATGACACTCTTACATGAAGGTGCCTCATCCTAATTCTCTAACTGCTAAGTGAAGAAAAATGTCTCATAAGGAGTTACACCTAGCAATGTCCTCAGAGAGCATCTAGTCCGACTTCCTCATTTTACAGAGAAACCTGAAGTTATTTGTTTAAGGTGACCCAGGCAATAAGGAGCACGAAGGGAGATTCTCTAATTTCAAATTCCTGGCCATGCCTACTTTACTCTCAGGCCACTTCCTCTCCAGCTCTTGCTCCCTGCTCTACGGGGCTAAACTTTTCATCTCTGGAATCCTTGACTTGAGGACCCTGCTAATCTGATTGGCGAACATCTCCTGGGCTCCATCAGGCTGGCCCCAAGCATGCCTCACTTTGTTCCCTGGCTGTCTTCCTGACTGCTACCTTGTCACAATTTATGCTCTAGAACCATGGTGCAATCAAAATTGCTATATTTGTTACAAGGAATTATTTTTTCTGTTTGTTTTAATTTAGAGGAGGCACTAAGGATGAGAGAAAGAAGGGGGGGAAGAAGGGAGGGAATGAGTATCTCATAGTGGGCTTAATCCTGAAAAGAACTTAACCTCATTTGGTGTTCTTAAAAAATTCAGAATAAAAAAAATTAAAATTCTTAAAAACTTTCCCCCAACAAATTAATGCTGCTACTATCAGTCTCAAAATAGATCTGTAACTCTATTCTACCTTGGCTCTAGTCACTGTTACCATTTAGTTAGATAACTTTCCAAACTAAAACTTTTCTTTTTGGTCACTATCCCCTAGATATTTTGTCTTCTCCCATTAGAACGAAAGGTTCTCTATAAAACACAATATTCATTCCTATTAACATTTGAATGCATAGGCATGAGTGAATTTTTCCTTAAAATGATAAGTATATACTTAAAACCATCAACAAACATCATTTGTAATGGGGATAAGCTAGAAGTATTCTCAGTAAGATCCGAAGTGAAATAAGGATACCTATTGTCAGTAATATAATTTAATATTGTACTAGAAATGCTAGTGACAGCAATAAGAGAAAAAAAGAAACTGAAGGAATTAGAATGGGCAATGAGTTAAGAAACTGTCTCTTTTTGAAAATGATGTAATAGTATACTTGGAAAATCCTAGAGATTCAAATAAAAAGTTAATTGAAAATGAACAATTAAGGTAGCAGAATATAAAATAAACCTATGTAAATTATCTATTTCTATTTCTATATATCACCAACGAAGCCCTGCAAGAAGAAATAGCAAGAGATATTTCATTTAAAGTAACCGTAAGTAATATAAAATATTTGTCTAGACAAACCCAGGAACTATATGGACATAATTATAAAAACATTTTTATATGAGTAAAATTAGATTTAAATAGAAAAATATCATTTATGGATAGGTCAAGGCAGTATAATAAAAATGACAATTCTACCTAAACTAAATCTACTTATTCAGTGCATCCTAATTAAATTACCAAACTTATTTTATTGGCCTAGGAAAAAATAACAACAAAATTCATTTGGGAGAACAAAAGATCAAAAATATTAAAAATAATTAATGAAAAATATGAAAGAAGAATGTCTAGCAGTACCAGATCTTAAATAGTATCATAAGGGAGTAATTAACAAAACTATCTGACATTCGTTAAGAAATGCAATGGTATTTCTAGTCATATGAAAAAGTGCTCTGAATCACTATTGATCAAAGAAATGCAAATTTAAGACACCTCTGAGGTACCGCTACATACCTCTCAATTTGGCTGAGATGACAGGAAAAGATAATGACAAATGTTGGAGGGGATGTGGGAAAACTGGGACACTGATACATTGTTGGTGGAACTGTGAAAGGATTAAACCATTCTGGAGAGAAATTTGGAACTATGCTCAAAAAGTTTTCAAACTGTGCATACCCTTTGACCCAGCATGTTTCTATTGGGCTTCTATCCCAAAGAGATCTTAAAGGAGGGAAAGGACCCCACATGTGCAAGAATGTTTGTGGCAGCCCTTTTTGTCGTGGCAAGAAACTAAAAACTGAATGGATGCCCATCAATTGGAGAATGGCTGAATAAATTATGGTACACGAATGTTATGGAATATTATTGTTCTATAAGAAATGACCAACAGGACGATTTCAGAGAGGCCTGCAGAGACTTGCATAAACTGATGCTGAGCGAAGTGAGCAGAACCAGGAGATCATTATACACAGGAACAAGAAGACTATATGATGATCAATTCTGATGGACATGGCTCTTTTCAGTAATGAGGTCATTCAGGCCAATTTTAATAGACTTGTGATGGAGAGAGCCATATACATCCACAGAGAGGATTATGGGGATTGATAAAAAAAAAAATAAAAATTTCTTGAAGGCAAAGACTGACTTTTTAAAAATTTTGTTGTATGTTGTATTTGTATCACCAAGCATTAGCATAGTGCCTGACACATAGTAAGTGTTTTTGATGATGAGTTCTTTGGCCACAACAACTTGCAAAATACAAAATAGCTTTTGTCTTATGTAGCTTGTTTTTGTTTTAGTGCTTAATATGTGCCATCCTTATACTGCATTAAGCACTTTGTAATTATTATCTGATATATTTAAATAAGAAAAAAACCAGAACAAAATGAAGAAATACTGTGGATTAGAAGATGCCTGAGAGGTAAGCCAAGGAAAAAATTGTAATTTAATATGTTTGTAATTTACCTGCGTTAGCATTTGGGAAGGGAAAGTAGAAAGAAGAATAAATTGTTGAGAACTGAAGATAGAAAACATTGATTATTTCTAACTTTTTATGACCCCAATTGGATTTTTTTTTGGGGGGGGCAAAAATATGGGAGTGGTTTGCCATTTTCTTCTTCACTTTATTTTACAGATGAAGAAAGTAAGGCAAACTGATTTGCCCATGGTCAAACGAGTTAGCAAATATCTAAGGCCATAAGGAACTCAGGTCTTGTTTATCCTACTTGCCCTAAAAAACCTTGTAAGTATTAACTCCTTGAAAATCAGAATGAACTAAAGCCAATGACTCTTATTAGAAAATAAAAAATATTAGAATGAAGTCAAAAGATTGGGGAAAAAAGAATATACTAGGTAGCTACTATTAAAAACAAATGACCTAGAAAACAGGTTAGGGGAAGACAGGAATCATAGGACTTTCTAAAAAACATAACCAAATAATAAATCTGGATACTGCATTTCAAGAAAGAAAATGACTTGGATGTATGGAAAACAGAGAGCAAAGTGAAAGTAGAAGGAATTCATCAATTATCTCCTTAAAAAATAAAATAAAATTACCCATAAATTTCATATTAAATCCAGTGGTTCTAAGCCAAAATAAAAATACTACAATCCGAAAAAGTGAATGGGTTAAAAAAAAAAAAACCCAAGGAACCATAATCAGGATCACACAAGAAATAGAGAAAAATAAAAAATAAAATCTTGGAATATGGTGTGCTAAAAGTGAAAAAAAAAAAGCTTACAGATTAGAACAATTCACCTGTAAAACTGAACATAATACTACAGGGGAAAATTAAAAATAATAGAGGATTTCAAGCAATTATGATGAAAAGACAAGAACTGAATAGAGATGTAAACACAGAAAACATGAGAAATTGAAAAAGGTAAATATAATTAAGCAACTATAAGAGACTAAATGCTTATTTTGTAAAATGATTATATTCTAATGGGGTAAAGAGATGTATCCCTTCAGAATCTGAATGTCTTTAAGGGTCACTTTAAGGTTAAATAATATAACATACCTGGGTATGGTTTTGCTGTTTTGTTGATTTTGAGAAAGGAAGGAAAAGGATGAGAGAAAGGAATACAATGGGAAAGATTAAGAAAAAGGGAGAGGAACTTATTTCACATAGAGGGAAAGTGTGAGAAGAGTATACAAATGAGGAGGCAAAGAAAGAGGAAATCATGATGCCACTCAATAGTAAGCCAGATAACAGAAGGCTGAGCACATGCTCACACAAAGAAAAACAAAGTTTTGTGTATAAACGCATTAACCTCAATGTGGCAACACAGGGGCACAGTGAGAGTAAAGTAGAGGAATAATAGAGCAGAGAATGGAACAGTCATGAGCAAAACAAATTATAACTTCAGGGGATTGATCATAAAGGAGAGATTAAAAAGAAAAACAAATCTAAGAACTAGAAATTGGAGTCTGACCTAAGAAGAACCAGAGGTTAAGGATAGATCACTTTGATTGCTGAATACTAGTATTTATCACATTCCTTCTCTCTTAGGGAAAAGTTGAGTTTATGATAAAAATAAATACACAACTGATCATATCTGTGAATGTGACGAACTCACCCACAAAATGGAGGAGGACAGTATTCAGATTAGAAAGTAGAATCCATCAATTTATGGTTTATAAGAAATGCACTTGAAAAATAAAGACTCACAGAGTTAAATGAAGAGTAGAAGATTCTTGTTGTGGTTGTTATTGTTCATCCTTCCTTCTTAAAGACCAATGATACCTTGAAGGTGCTGAGTTATGCATGAATTGGATATAAGTGAGGCAGAGCTGTGCAAAACCTCATTCTCTCCTCCAAAATCATTAAAATCCAGTGGCAAAACAAGTCAAGATGAGTGTTCCAGAACGCAGTGGATAACTTTGACCTCTCGAAATTAAGGTTTTTCCTAAATTTCAGTTTGGGCTAATGCCCATTCAATGATTTAGGATTAGATAAGAGTTTGAGACACAACAGATGATACACTTTCCCTTCACAAAGATATCAGTCTGGGAAAGGAAGACCCTCAGAGTTTCTGACCAAAACAGAAATCAATTGCTATCTATACTTATCCTAAGCCACCAAACCTAAACAATGAATCATAGAGACTTGGATTGGGGATCTTATTGGAAAACCAGAGTGATTTAGGTTTAAAGGTGTAGTTAGTAGTTCCATTTAAAAGACAATGGGCTTTTTAGAAACCTGTTTTTACAGAATTGTATTTCAAGGAATCAAAAATGAATAACTACACAGGAAAAAAGTAAGTTGTCCCAGCTTTTTGAAAAAAGAATAATGAGAATGAAAAAGAAGGAAAAGGAAGAAGAAAAAGAAGAAGAAGAAGCAATAGAAGTAGCATGATTGAAAAATTAAGTAGAGAAGCCATACTATTTCTAAAGGCACCATAGATGATGAAATAATATCAGTACCTAATAAACATGTGTGCACCCAATGACATATTTAAATACTAAAAGAAGAAGTTAATCATATTATAAGAAGAAATAGAAACTATTTAGTTAAATTATAATAGTTGACGTCTATTTCACACCAAAGTCAATGAAAATATAAATAAGAATGAAATTAAGAACTTGAATAGAACTTTAAAAAAGCTGAATATGATCTATGGTGATAAATGGATGGGAACAGAATATTCTAATTCATCTATGGCATCTTTATGAAAATTAACCTTAGGCCAGGGCATAAAATACTCCTAAGTAAATACTTTCAGGCAGCACAGTTTAATGGAAAAAATTCTGGATTTTATGTAAAGACCTATGTTCACCCTGAAGTCAGGAGGACCTGAGTTCAAATCTGGTCTCAGACACGTAACAGCTGTGTGACCCTGGGCAAGTCACTTAACCCCAATTGCCTCAGCAAAAACAAACCAAAAAAAAAAAAAAAGACCTATGTTCAAATCCTTGCTTGCCTATTTATTATCTAAGTGACTTTCTGTAAGTCACTTAAGATCTTTGAGCCTTAATTTCCCCATCTGTAAAATGAAATGTTTCGTCTATGTGACCTTTAAATTCCCTTTCAGCTCTAAATGTATGATCTTATGATTTTTGGTACCTCAAAATCACCCCATAGGGAAAAAACAGCAAACATTATACTGTCCCTGTTTAATAGATGGATCAACCAGCATAATATAAGTGAATGGAATCATGAGACTTAGATTTAAATTGTTCTTGATTAATTCTATGATTGTTTAATCATAGAGTTTTCAATCAGATGCATGCTCCCACTTATTTTCTAGTTCCATACTAGGACTCCATGGCTCCTACCTGCCAAAGAAATGTGAAGCAGATGATCATCCAGACCACAGGAAGCCACAGACCATTCAGATACAAAACAGCATCCATCAACTTCTGTACATCCACAGACACCAGATTGATGATCTCTCCCACTGCAGCAGTTTTCCGCATAGCACTTGAAAGAGCTAAAACCTGGATAAGTCAAAGAATAAAGGTGTTTCAGGTCTGAGAGGTAGGAGGACTTTCCAGGAGAAAGAGCACTAAGGACTTAGAGACTTAGAGAAGTAAGTCTCAGGTAGCTGGAGTGAGAGAAGACTTAACTACCACACTCAGGGAGTAAGGACAGAGTCCATCAGGCTTCCTGTCATTTTTTCCTTTTCTTTGCATAAAAACTAACTCTTGCATTCATTTAGCTCCTTATTACCCAGTATATTAGAATCAAGGGAGTATTGGATTCAACACACATTGGCTATGCCCACTGTTAAATTTTCAGTATTAGTATTGGAAATTAGAAAACACTACAAATCAGTACTTGATATTTTATTATTTGTTTGTCTAAACCAGGAGTTGGTAAACCGTAGAAGCCTATTTTTGTATGAAACATTTTTTTAAATGCACAGAAGAGAATAGAAGGAAATTCAGAAGGAAGCACAGTTTTGAAAGTAATATGTAGAATTTTTGAAAAAGAAAGCAGTATGAACAGTTACATAGAGAATCCTCTCTTTGTATTCTGCCGCGTATGTGAAAATGATCTTTTTGAAGTATTTAAGTTAGGAATAATTTTTTTTTTTAAATTAAAGGGTTAGACCTGATGAGGGACATTCTGGTTCTATTTCTGTCTATTGTTATTCAGTTGTTTCAATCATGCCCAACTCTTCATGAGCTAGTAAGTGTCTGAAGCTGGATTTGAACTCAAGAAAAAAAGTTTTCCTGATTCAGGCCCAGCACTCTACCCAAAGTTACCATCCAGTTCCTACTTATGAGATTAGTTATAAAAATAAGTATTTTATGTTCTGCCTATCTACCCATAAATTAAACTAATTCACATTAAAAAGCAAATTATCTGTCCCTCTGGTAGAATATTAAATGGCTGAGTATCTATGGGAAAGACACCAAAGCAGGCAAAGCTTCTTCACAGTTTCCTGAGGCTCATATCATAGAAGGTTGTTGAGGTTTTTCTCCTTCTTGTCTTTCCATTCCTAAATATGAGAAGGGGTTTAAGAAGACTGGCTCACCAGAAACATTCTCTGTACTTTGGGTTCTCAACATCTTAGTCACTGATTTGGCCAGAGAGAATAGACTCACCTTCCTGTACACCAGGCCCATCATAGCTGTCTTCAGTCTTAGCTCCAGGACCATGCACACATACATATGGCGCTGCTCAAACAGGGTTTGCAGGCAAGCAGAAAGGAAAAGTAGCACTGCATAGAAATAGCCCTTCCAGACTGGAGCCTGGGGGTCACTGATGAACTCTAGAAAAAAGCTCCAGGGAAAAGGACAAACAAAGAGAAAAGGCATTCATTGCCAGGATCATTTGCCTATGTCTGGGCTATATCTTTTCCAGAAACATTCGTACTTAAATTAATATCGATGATGATGATGATAGCATTTGTATAGTGCTTTAAAAATAACAAAACACATAACAAATATTTTATCTCATTTGGCCCTGACAACAACCCTGGGGTGTAGATTCCATTTTTTCAGGCTGAGTGAGATTAAGTGACTTAGATAAGAGTGTAAGTCACATAAGTGAAGTGACAATAAGCCACATAAGTGTACAAGTGGATTTTTTTTTTTTAGAAAACTTAAAAAAAGTTTTATCGATATATTTTCTTTATACATTACAAACACCTAGAAATGTGAACTCAGATTTGTGTTATTCCGAGTCTAGTGTTTTCTCTTTATAACCCTCACTGTGTTAGCAAGGATTGGTTGACCATTTTCTTGGTTTTCTTTTTCCTCTCTCATTTTCTTTTTTACCCACTTATTTATGCCTGACCCAGGTTTCTACTTGAAGAGCAAGGAACAAGAAAGGAAAGGAAACATCTAGAGGAAAAAGAAAGTTGAGAGAAGAACTGGCAGCACCCTTTTTGGAGCTATTAAAGAAGGTAGCCCCTGCCCTGGGAAGATAAATGGGGCAGCCCTTACATTTGGACCTACCTTAGAATCGTTGGCACTGCGAACCTGAAGACATCACAGATAATTAAACTGAGAGTCCCAAGGAGGAAGGTGACATTAAACACTTTCCAGATTGCCTTCAGCAAAGGGAGTCGAGAAGTCTGGTGCTCCTGCAGGAAAACTTCAGTCTCTGAAGGGGATGTTGGTTTAACTCTATTTCTTCTACTTTTTTCAAATCCTACTTCTTCTCTGGTCCTTAAGAGAAGAGCAAGTTCTAAGTCAGACTAGCTCCCTGGAGACAACTTCCCTTACTACTGTTCCATCTACTTAGAGTTTGTGGTAGGGATATTGGTGGCCATCCAGTTCTTGTTTTTCTTGTTTTTCAGTTGTTTTTCAGTAACATCTGACCCTCCATGACTACACTTGGGGATTTCTTGGCAAAAAAAAAACTGGAATTGGAGTGGTTTGCCATTTTCTTCTCCAGCTCATTTTACAAATAAGGAAACTGAGGCAAACAGGTTTAAGTGACTTGCCCAGATAGTGTCTGAGGCTGAATTGGAACTGAGGAAGAATCGTTCTGACTCCGGGCATTGTGCCATGTAATTCACCTGAACTTTTCAAGTTGTATAAATGCATTTGCTCTGAGCTACCATGTTTACTTACTTGGTCTCCTTGTGACTTAGGGCACAGGCACATGAAATCTGAGTCAAGTCTTTGTCTTGAGAACACAGTGAAGCTACATCATTAAGTGCCACGCTCCCTCCAACTGAACTGGACAGATCTTTGATACAGTTATGAAAAAATCCCTTGATAGCAGGGATGGGTCCCAGCTTTCAATAAACAATCCTATTGCCCTTTAACACCCTGGAAAACTAATGTGAGACCAATCTTGCAAACAGAAAGAAAAATCACTTTCTAATCTGTTATTGCTTGGTGAGTCTGACCAAGTCTCTCTGAGGAGGTCTATACCTTTAAGCTCTAAAAAAATGTAATACTTAAGATTATCATTAACAATTAGAAATTAGCTGATATTCACTTGAAAGGAAAGGTGAGGAATAAGATAGGAGGAGAGTACCGAGAATAAGGAATGATTATGATTTGGTTAAGGAGATCCTGAGAGGAAATAAAGGATAATAGCAAAATTCTTAATTGTGCACAGGCTAACCTGAATCCTGCCCATTAGAGCACTTACTGTTGGATTTCATTACAGATCTTCTTCCATTCTCTTTCAAGCTGGCATATGATTTCAGCAGATGAATTTTCTTTCCCCAGTGACCAGAGGTCATCCAGCTCTAAGGGCTTCTTGTAGCCCTGCCACACTAGTCTATAAAAGAATATCTTTCAGGAAGTTACCAAAGACAACCCCATCACCTCCTTATAACTCTCATCTCATTTTTTGTTAACTGAGGGAAGAGAAAGCTCTGTAAAAGAATCTGTTATGGGCCAGGCTCTGTGCTAAGTACTTTACAAAATATTATCTCATTGAATCTTCACCAATAAACTTATGAAATGGGTGATGATATTATCCCCGCTTCACAGTTGGGGGAAACTGTAGGTGCTGTTATTATTCCCGTTTCTATAGTTTGGGAAATGGAGGCAATTTCCAGGGTATGTCCAGGGACACACAACTACTAAATATTTGGGACTGACTTGGCACTTAGGTCTTTCTGACTCTGGTTTCATTACTCTATTCACTGTACTTCTTACCTATACTTTATGTGCCAATAAAAATGTATTGCAGGGCAGCTAGGTGGTGCAGTGGATAGAGCACCAGCCCTGAAGTCAGGAGGACCAGAGTTCAAATCTGGTCTCAGACACTTCCTAGCTGTGTGACCCTGGGCAAGTCACTTAACCCCAATTGCCTCAGCAAAAAGAAAAAAGAAAAAAAAAAGTGTATTGTGAGCTATTGCTTGAACTTAACATTTCATTTTCTTTGTCGTCTATACAAGTTATCCCCCATGCCTGAAATGTGGTCCATTCTCATGCTGCTTTCAGAATCCTTATTTTCCATTAAGTCTTAGCTCAGGTACACTTCTTTCTTTCTTTAAATAACCTGTTACTTATTTTTCCAAGTACATGAATTATATTTGAAGAAGCCTTTTGAAGGCAGAGATTGTTTTTATCTTTGTATCTCAGCAGCTGGTATAATGTCTTGCATATTATAGTTTCTTGGTAAATGCTAAGTGAATTTTTAACCTTTTAGTTCACTGAAAGTTTGGGTAGCCAGTTATGGTGGCGCATGCTAGTAATCCCAGGTACAGGGAAGATCTCTTGAGCTTGGGAGTTTTGAGCTTCAGTGAACTAAGCCAATTAGCACTAAGACTAACATCAGTACAATGAGTCATGGGGCTTGGAAATGGAGTTGAAGAGACATCAGGTTGCTTAAGGAGGGAAGAATTGGCCAAGGTCAGAAATGAAGCAGGTCAGACCTCCTCTGACTTTAAGTAGCAAAATCAGACTCCTGAGAAGCCAGTGCACTTCTAGCCTGGGAGATATAGGAAGACCAACTCTTTAATAGGAAAAAAGAAAGAAAGAAAAAAAGAAAACAGGGACACTGCTATTTTACTGGAGACACACTCAACCTTGGAGGTCAACACTGGAAAGTCAATATTCAAATTCCAAGATGTTGCTGAGATCACCAAAGAACAAACTCTTAGGCATCAATAAGTTGAATTCTTGAGCACCAATAAACTGAAATGGCATTGCTATTAGCATCTTCATAGGCTCCAAGAGAAGGGAAACTATGACAAAGATAGCAACATCAGTCATACCCTATGGCACTGGAGGAAATTGTTAAATCTGTGGGAACTTGTGTGATTGTGTGATCAGAAATAAGGGCACTAAAAGAAGAAATGGAATAGTGTACTAGTGCAGAGATGAGATAGAGGATCTGGATTTAAATATGGGCCCTGCTATTTTTTACCTGTGAGCTCTTCAACAAGCTGATTAGTTCTTTATGAGTCTCAGTTACCCCTTTTGTTAAATGGGAAGGTTGGACTACTTCATCACAAAATGACAGAAATTGGGAGAAGAGGCTTTAAAGATCATTGTGTTTCATTGGCATCTGATCAATAATTCCTTCTAGAACCAAAGGAGAATAGACTTATTGATTTATAGATTTAAATAGAAACCTCAGAAGCCATTTGGTCTAATCCTTTCACATTACAAATAAGGAAAGTGAGACCTAAGTGGATCAAATAAGTTTCTTAGGGTCATATAGCCCAACGGATGGGCTATCTTGCCTTCTACTTAAAGAGATTTCTTGTCCCCTCCCTAGTGACATAGACTCCACAACTTCCAAGACAGCCTTTTCTATTTTTTGACAATTCTAAAAGTTGGACAAAGTTATTTCTCCTTAGAGCCAAAAACTTCTCTTCCGATATTGCATTTGACTCTCTGGCTTATGATGCTAAAAGCAATTAAATCTGTCGTGGAAGGAAAGGATCATGATAAGCCTTAAAGAACAATTAATAACAATATCCTGCCACTTGTTTTTTTCTTACCTAGAAAACCACCAGAATGTAGCTTTGGAAGGGAATGAGGCTCCCGATTCAGGACATGGATTCTGGAAGAGGCAGAAGAAAGTTGATTTTGATGTAGCAGGATGATGCGCTCTATTTTCCTCAAAGCCCCTAACAAAATGTTAGGCATGGAGTAGGTACTCATTAAAAAAGATTAATTTTTAGAGTCACAGACTCATAAAGTTGTAAAATGTTGGAGATTGTATTTGTTCCCCTTAAGTTGAGGAAAACAGGCCTTAAGAGATGACACTGTTAGTTAATAGTAAAGTAACAGGGCCAGAATTAAAATGTAGTTCTTCTGAAGTCTAGTAGTCTTCCTATACTGCATTGAGACCTTGCCCCTCTTTCCTGGGGAAGGGCTCAGATGCTCAGAGCAGGGGCTTGCTTTCTCCATTTATTTTATGAAAGACTGGGGAAGAGTGATATGGGTGACACTTACTGAGTAATACAGGATTTTTGAGAAGAATGGAGGCTGGTCAGCTAGAAAGGACAATACAAACTGTGCACCAATTAGAGCTGAATAAAAATAGGTTGTGAGGTGGTGGAAGGTATCTTCTGGGAAGCCCTGTGAAGTATAAAAGCAATCAGTAAATCCATAAACATTTATTAAGCACCGACTATGCACTAGCCACTGTATTAGGTGCTAGAAATATAAGAAATCCCTTTATATGTGAGACTGAGCAAGACCCATCTAACCCATCTTTTTTTTCCTTTGGGAGAAAAAACTTAGTTAAATTAAAAGTGTGATAAGGAAAAGTTAGAGAAATTAAGAAAAATGCCAGGGTAGGGATGCTGGGGCAAATTCTTTTAGAACTGGCTTAAAATGCTTCCTATAAAGTATTACTAGTAGTTCTGATTCACAAACAGTTGTTTTATCTGCATCCTACAGATATAGTTAGCTAGGGGCTAACATTTCCCCAAAAGTAGCTGTGATGACTCTAGGAAGGTAACATTTGGTACAATGGGGCTGTGTTGGAAATGGAGTCACAGAGCTGGGTACTAATCCTGACTCTGCTGCTTAATGTCTCTATGACCTTGGGAGTTACAAGGATCATAGAATTAAAGTTAGAAGGAACCAGAGAGGTCAGTGAGTCCACCCTGACCTCCTGTCATTTTGTAAAAGAAAGAGAGAGGTTATTATGCATCTTCTTTTGGGTTATATAGCTTGTAAATGCCTTAGGCTGATTCTAATCCCAACTTGCTATCCATGACACCATCTCTCCAAGCCAAGTAATTTATCCTTTATGGGTTAGAGCAAAATAATAAAATGCCACAGCCATTTTAGTTCTCGATTTATAATCATTTAGTACTTGCAGGTTTACAAGGTATTTGCCCCTTGCATATTTGAAACTCATGGTTATCCTCTTAGGTAAGGTACAACATCAATAGGTATCAGATCTCTTCTGACTCCAAATTGGGCATTCCTATTATAGTATGTGAAGGGGAAATAGCTCCTGTCCACCTACCTAAAAAGGGAACCTTATCCCTCTCATTCTCCCTTGCTTAGTTGTATCTGGTTTAAAAATCCCTTTCCTGATTTCCTATCATAAAAATTTCTCCTCCCTTCATCTTTAAACCCTATAAATATTTGCTAATGTTATATAGTAATCATGTCAAAATTTAACATTTATATAGAGCTTTAAAATTGGCAAAGCATCTTATATACACTATTTCATTTGAGTACTACAGTGCAGTGACATTATGGGTTTAAACAATTTATGAGTAGGCTTAAGACTGGAACACTATATGAGCATTGCTTCCATGGGAAATTGTATTTCAAGTCCCTCTGCCCAAATTTCACCCTAAAACTGAGTTACATATCATATTTTGCAACAGAATCCATTTGCCAGTCAGGAACTGCCTTGCTTGTTTATGAGGATGATGATGTTTTAATATTGATTCATATAATATTAATTAGTAATGTTATATAAAGTAATATTATTATGTTATGTCTCTACCTTTTGGATCAAGACAAAATAGTCATCTTGTCCAAGAAATAATTATCTATTGTTCCACCTCATTAATTTTTGTATCCCAAATACCTTATACATATGCACAAATCTATTACAAAACTCCCACTGTGGAAGAATTTTACTTCCTCAGATCATAACCTTTTCTGGAGGCATGTAGGGTTAAGGGACTGGACCACAGTCAAACAATAAATACCAAAGGGAGGATTTTATGCTTGGGTCTGGCTGCCTCCAATCCCAGCACTTTATACCACATTACTTTCCCTTTATACATAGTAGTCATATAATAAATTGGGTTGCTATGTAACCCAGTGGATAGAGTACCATGCCTGGAGTCAGGATGACACATCTTCTGAGTTTAAATCAGCACTTAGAAATTTATTAACTGTGTAACCTTGGACAAATCTTTAATCTTGTTTGCCTCCATTTCCTCATCTGTAAAAAGAGCTGGAGAAGGAAATGGCAAACCACTCCAGTATTTCTGCCAAGGGAACCCCAAAAGGGGCAAAGAAGAGTCATATAAGACTGAAAAACAACTCAACAACAATCAATGTTTATGGAACTGAACTGAATTGCACACAGCCTGGATTCCCAAGCTTCTACTATGTCCTTCATCCACTTACTCCTTTCTGGGCTTGGTATACTATAGCACCAACTGTGGCCACCATGGTGAGAGAGCAAAGGAGCCAGTAAATGAAGAGCACTCCTGATGACTGGATGCCCTTCTGTCTCTCCGAATGCATAAGGAACACCGCCAGGCTCTGAAAGGAGGAGAGTAGCAGCAAGAGTTTTAGGGCCTGAAGAAAATCCAAAATCACCCCACCCAAGAGAAAATAAAAATATTCTTGCCACACACTCCCATTTGGTTTCCTCTCCACCCCAGCTTGTCCAAAAGATGGTAAAATCTAATACGCAAAAGAACCTGAACTTTAGTTATTACCAGTGTGACGAGCCATACTGTAGGGCTAATCAGGAATTCAGGGGCTTGAGGGGTTCCACCTTTGATTTTCCAAAGAATGAAGATTATATTAGAAAAACACAGGAGGATCAAGGTAAATCCAAGCACCTAAGAACAGAAAAATTAATGAGTTCAGAATAGAAAAAAAGAAAGCTAAGGTGACCAAAAGCCATGTGTTGATTTCCCACACACTCAGTGTGTAGAGTGTGGGACTTGGAATCAGTAAGATTTGAGTTCAAATTGTTTCAGTACTAATGGGCATGATTCCAGAAAAAGCACTTATCTCAGCCTCAGCTTCCTCATTTGTAAAACAGAGATAATAATAGCACATACCTCAAAAGATTGTTGTCAAGATCATGAAGTAACATATGCAAGGTGCTTTGCAAATCTTAAAAAAGTATAGAAATGCCAACTTTTTTATAATTATTGTTGTTATTATTATAAGCACAAAGAAATAATCAAACTAGAAAAATGCTGAACTGGAAAAGCACCTTGGAAATCATTTAAATCAACTCTCTCTTTTTATAGGTGAGGAAACGAAAGGCCCCAAAAGAAAAGATGATTGGGGGAATGACACAAATTAGGGGTGTGACAAGGATGAAGAAACAGAATAGTTCTGTGGCCTTAGACCTAGGGAGATGAATGAAGGCCAGAATGGAAAATGATTGCCATCTTGAAGAAGATTACTGCTCCGTCATTACCCTTCTTCTCCAGCCTAAGCAAGGAAAACTATTATTAAATAAAGCAAAAATAATAAGAATATTCAAAGAAGAAAATGCATTCAGTATCATTCTGTATTGTTGGCTTAACTATGAAGACATCAAGATGTGAATTATAGAAGATAATAGTACCCCCAACGGCACAAATAAAAAAGGCAGTGAAGAACCGAATAGTAAAAGCTCATCCAATTTTTAATTAGGATGAGAATGGTACCATGCTTTAAGACTCCTGTTAAGAACCACATTCTTCCTTTGTGTAACTTTTGGATAGAATAACAGACTCTGATTAGAGAAGATCTGGGTGTGAATCTTGCCTCAAATACTTCATTAACTATATGGTCCTGGGCAAATAACTTAACCTTTCTGAATTTTAATTTTCTTATCTGTAAAATGTGGATGATGATAATAGAACCATCTCATGGAGTTACTGTGAAGTTAAAACAAAATAAAGTATGTAAAGGTAAGCCTCAATATCCTATTATGTAAATGTGAGCTATTATTATTTCTGCAATCAGTGTAATATACCCCAACCTTTGAATTGCTTAAACAATTTTAATCTGTAAACTATAATTTAGCTTTTAGTTATAGATTGTCTTGTATTGCCTTCCCCCATTATTAGATTGTAAACTTCCTTGAATAAAGAAAGTTAGACTTTCTTTGCATAGTGTTGAGCACATGGTAGCTAGTCCTTGATAAATACTTGTTGGTTAATTAATTGACATCAAGCTCATAGTGGGGTCAGGAAACCCAGCAACTGCTACCATTTTAGTTTTGAAGAGCCATGACATCCGAATATAGCCCTTGTTGTTGTAGTGAAGGTAGAGGAAGTAGAAGGGACTAATGATCCACAGGTAGATTGAGGGGAGCCAGGCCACAGCTGCATTCAAGAGGCATGGGCTGAACATCTGGAATCCCAGCGGCTGGGTCTCATTCCAACTCTGTACCAAGGCAAACATAGAGAAGGATTATTATTGGAGTACTCTGGTATCAGTGTTGGTATACCCTAGATGTAAGGGTTCTGAACTTGAGGTCCATTAACTTGTTTTAAAAAAAAATGTTTTTATAATTAATTTCCTTTGTAATTCTATGTATTTTCTTTTATGCATTTAAAACCATTATTGTGATGAGGTCCATAGGTTTCACCAGACTACCTAAGGGGTCAATGGCACAAAAAAAGTTAAAGACCCTTGCTTGCTCTAGAGAATCAATTTAGATTGTGAGCTCTATGAGGGTAAGGGACTATCCTTTGCCTCTCTTTGTATCACCAGTACTTAGCAGTTTTTGATATATAGCAAGCACTTAATGTTTATTGACTGTCTATTAAGTACTTAACTATGAGCCAGACACTGGTATTTGGATCAAAAACCTTCCAATCAACCAATAAGCATCTGTCAAGCACCTACTACTTATTTTATGTCAGGTATTATGTGAGACACCTGAGTAAAAAGTCAAAAATGAGAAAAATCCCTGCTCTAAAGGAGCTTATGTTCCTTCAATTAATTTAAAAAAAAATGATTAAGCCTTGCCTATGTGCAAATCATGGTACTAGGATCTGGGGATACAAATAGAAAACACTAAGACTGTTCTGCCCTCAAGTAGTTTACATTCTAGTAGGGAGGGGCAACACTTGTAGAAGGTTTCAGCAGCAAATCACATGGAAAGTTTCCATGTTCCCTAAAGTGTATGATGAATCATATTTCACATAAATTTTCATAAATTACATTTAATTTAATGTCATTTCCACTGACAAAATCACATCATTTTCTGATACTGAATCATTTAACAGGGCCAAGGGAAGAATGTGCCCTGAGTTTTTGTGAGTTTTTGTACTGTTGTTCTTGCTATATCTTCTCATTAAAAAAAAAAGATCTCTTTTTATAAAAGCTAAAAGTTGTTAATAGGAAATGATATTGTGATGTCAATCATTGGGTCAGTTCATGATGTTGTATAGATACTCTATGGAAATGGCCCATCTTCCTCACCAGCAGCAGCAGCAGCAGCTGATCAATTGGCATCAATAGGCAGATGAGCACAGTAGTGACAGCACCTCCTTACTGACTGGTCTAGTTTTCAGACTATTATAGACATCATCTTGAGAGGAAACTCATGTGAGGGGAGGACATGAATCCCAAACAACGGTCAATCAATTGACACGTACAGTACAGGTGGATCAGCCTTCATTAGGTAGCAGAGTACCTCAAGGGGAAGACAGGAGCCAGCAGCATGTGCCAAGCAAGTCCCCTCAGATCCTGATGGTGAACAATGCAGGATCCTGAACTTAAGAGCCCTGGGAACAGTGACATTTTTATTTTTTTTAATTTTATTTTTTAAATTAAATTAAATTAAATTTAAATTTTTTTTTTTTTTTGCTTTTTGCTGAGGCAATTGGGGTTAAGTGACTTGCCCAGGGTCACACAGCTAGGACGCATTAAGTGTTTGAGCCAGATTTGAACTCAGGTCCTCCTGACTTCAGGGCTGGTGCTCTATCCACTGCGCCAGCTAGCTGCCCCAACAGTGATATTTTTTAAAATGACATTAAAGAAGTAGCATTAACATCTGTTTTTCTACTTTACCATAAGGACCATGCAACTTTTTCATCTGATATGCATTCTCTCCTTTATTAGAATGTGAAGGATTTCTTTTCTATTTGTACTCCCAGTGGTTAGCACATGGTAAGCACTTAATGCATGCTTTTATTCAGAAGGGAGAAACTGATTATAACAAGTCACAGATATTGTGAAAAACACACCAGAATAGGGATTCAAACCAACAGCATGAGAAAAACACCCTCGACCCTTCAAGGGTGCACCTAGAATGCTTAGGGAAAAATGTAATCTTGATCTGAGAAACAACTTGCCAGTCAAAGTAGTATTTGGGACAAGGACCTCCACATTTCATATGGGTTATATATTAATTATATACAAAATATGTCTTTTATCATTGAAACAGGAGGGAATTGGTTGGGAAGGGATGGTGGCAGAGCTGCCCACAGATCACAGCAAGAAACCTGGTCAGCTTAAGAAAATCTTGGGCACTAGGTGGTGCAGTAAAAAAATCTGAGCTTAAATCCAGCTTCAGACAATTACTAGCAGTGTGACTCCGTATGTCTCTGTTTGCCTCAGTTTCCTCATCTATAAAATGAGCTAGAGGAAAAAAAATGGCAAACCCCTCTAGTATCTCTGCCAAGAAAACTGAAATGGAATCACAAAGAGTCAGACATGACTGAGATGACAGAACAATATAAAATCTAGCAGAATCTTTCTGGTGGGTTGAGTTAATATGGCTGTCAGGACCCAGAACTGGCTTCAAGAATCCCTGGAGGGCTTGTACCTTCAGTAACTTAGTAAAGAAGAGAACATTTGTCACCTATAGCTATAGAATCAGGGAAGGAAGCTAAGTGGTCCTCTAGTCTAATGATATCAAACTCACATAGAAACTATGGACCACTAATCCATACAAAAGGAACCCTGCAGGTTGTATTTTGAAAAAAGAATCCCTCCTATCACAGACTGGTCATTCAATCTCTGTTTTGAAGACCTTCAATGAGAGACAAGCCACTATTTCTGCAGGCAGCTGCAGTGGATAGAGTAATGGACTTGGAATCAGGAAGACCTGAGTTCAAATCCAGCCTTAGACATTAGCTCTGTGACACATAACCATTGTCTGCCTCAGTTTCCTCACCTGTAAAGTAGAATAGTATAGCACCTAATTCCCAGGTTTGTCATGAGGATCAAATGAAATAATATGTGTAAAGTTCTTAAAGATGCCTGGCATGTTGTAAGGGCTATAGAAATATAAGCTATTACTATTGTTGTTATCATCATCATCATCACTATCATCTTCTGAGTCCTCTCCAGTTCATTAATGTTCCCCTGTAAGTTGTGCCTTCCAGAACCTGATACAATACTTTAAAGGTCAGAACCTGATGCAATTCTCCAGAGGTCAGATGGGAATACAATACAGGGAGACCTATCACCTTCCCATTTCTAGAAGCTAGTCTTTCTTTTCTTTTTTTTTTATTTTAAGCTTTTTATTTGTCTAACATATGTATGGGTAGTTCCCCAACCTTGATCTTTACAAAGCTTTCCAATACAAATTTTACCCCCAGTCCCCTCCCCTCCCCTAGATGGCAGGAAGTCCACTACATGTTAATAATGTTGAAATACTTGAGAAGTTATGCAAGAAAAATCCTATCTACAAGAAAAAAAAAAAGAATCAGAGAAAGGCAACACAATGCAAGCAAATGTCAATAGAGATCATGAAAATGTTACGTTGCGGTCCATATTTCATGTCCCTCTTTCTGGGTGTATATGGTTTTCTTCAGTGAACAACTGGAACTGGTTTGAGACAATTTTTATTGCAGAGAGCCATGTCCATCAGAATTGATCATCATGTAATACTGTTGTTGCTGTGTATGATGATCTCCTGGTTCTGCTCGTTTCACTCAGCATCAGTTCATACAAGTCCCTCCAGGCCTCTCTGAAATCGTCCTGCTGGTCGTTTCTTACAGAGCAATAATATTCCATAACATTCATATACCATAATTTATTCAGCCACTCTCCAATTGATGGGCATCCCTTCAGTTTCCAGTTTCTAGCCACTACAAAAAGGGCTGCCACAAACATTTTTGCACATGTGGGTCCCTTTCCCTCCTCTAAGATCTCTTTGGGATATAGGCCCAGTAGAAACACTGCTGGGTCAAAGGGTATGCACAGTTTGACAACTTTTTGAGCATAGCTCCAAATTGCTCTCCAGAATGGTTGGATCCGTTCACAGTTCCACCAACAATGTATTAGTGTCCCAGCTTTCCCACATCCCCTCCAACATTCATCGTTATCTTTTCCTGTCATTTTAGCCAATCTGACAGGTGTGTAGTGGTACCTCAGAGTTGTCTTAATTTGCATTTCTCTGATCAATAGTGATTTGGAGCAACTTTTCATATGACTAGAGATGGTTTTAATTTCATCATCTGAAAATTGTCTGTTCATATCCCTTGACCACTTATCTATTGAAGAGTGGCTTGAATTCTTATATATATGAGACAATTCTCTATATATTTTAGAAATGAGGCCTTTATCAGAACCATTAAATGTAAAGATGATTTCCCAATTTGATGCTTCCCTCCTAATCTTGTCTGCATTTGTTTTGTTTGTACAGAAACTTTTTAACTTAATGTAATCAAAATTATCCATCTGGTGTTCAATTAGGAGTTCCAAGTCTTCTTTGGACATAAATTTGTTCCATCTCCACAGGTCTGAGAGATAAACTATATTACGTTCCTCTAACTTGCTTACAAAGTCCCTCTTTATATCTAGATCATGAATGGAAGCTAGTCTTTCTTAAAGCATCCCGATGCATCATACTGCTGACTGACACTGGGCTTTGAATTCCCTAAAAACTTCCAGATCCTTCTCAAAACAATTGCTGTCAAACCAGCTTTCCCCATCATGTACTAAGGAAATCAATTTTTTTGTACCCAGGGGGAAAACTTTACATACATTCATCTTTATTAAATTTCATCTTGTTAGATTCAACCCACTGTTCTTCTCTGGAGGTCTTTGTATATCCTGTCACCCAGTGTGTCATCTATCTCTCCCAGCTTTGTTTCATCTGCATGTTTGATGAACATTCTTTTTATCCAGGTATCAAAAATGTTAAATACACAGGACCAAGCAGAGAAGATAAGCTTCTGGGAAGGCCAAAATGAGTGTGGCACATAAATATAATATCATAAATTCAATAACAGAATAAGTTGAGGCTGGTGAGGAAACTAAAGATGCCAAAAAAAGTTTGGAGTATTATTTTGTTAGTTTGTTTATTTGAAGCTCTACTGAGAGGAAAAGGAGAATTAAAGAAGGGTTGGAACCTTGGCTGAATGGATGAGAAAATAGATAAAAAGATAATAGAAAATAGTGCTGTTTCTGTTACTCTAGACTCCTTAGATCTAAAATAACAGAAACAGCTCTATTTTTAAAAATTATTTCTATATTTAAAATTTTAAGCTTATATTCTTTTAAATTCAATTTTATTTTACTTTAAGGTCTGCATTCTATTCTTCCCACCCAATAATCATTGAAAAAGTAAGAAAATCTAAAATCCAGCTACAAACATATTTAGTCAAGCAAAACAACATTGGCCTAAAGTCTTGCATTTGACTCTGTTTCTTTTGAATAAGAGTCAAACTCTAATTTATGGATTTTATCCTGCCAAATCTCAGTGCTTGGGGTGGAAGAATAAAATGGAACTCTAGGAAGAGTTCCTAGAAGTAGGGGGACCTTAGGGTTCCCAAAGAAAGAGGTATGGGCCCAATTATTTCACCTACTTCACAATGTCTGTTAGGGTAAGCCCTGTTCCAATTATATCATTATATAATTCTCACGACAACCCAGTAAGGTAAGTGCTATTACTATTCTCATTTTGCAGAAGCAGAAAATGAGGGTTTAGAGAGGATCCCACAACTAGAAAGCAGATAAAGGAACAAACATAAAAATAATAAACAATGTGAAATGTCCTTTTCCAGTCTTATCTCACATAACTGGCATTCACTAACTTCCAGCCAAAATGGACAACTTAGCCATTTCTCCTCAGTTAGGATATATCCATTTCCATCTCATTCTTTAGAAATTCTTCCTTTAAGTCCCAGCTCAGGTATCACTTCTCCAAGAAGTTTTCCCTCATCTCTCTAGCTCCAACTGCTTTCTCTTTATGTCTCCTATTAAAGTTAGGAATTTAGCTTTACATTTAACTATAAAAGCAAATCAGGATATATAAGAGTGTAAAAATGGCTCAAAATCAATTGCATAAGATTCTCCTCAATGGTAGAAATGATTACTCAATCCTCCATGCTTGCATGAAAGTTGGTGAGAGCTTGAGGAAATAGAGATCCTGATCATGCTTCTTTTCAGAGCCAAAAGACCAGGATTTCTTTTCTCTCTCTTAATAAAATACACAGTACTTTATTACTGGAGTAGTTTATTGAGTAATAAAGCTATAGCTATGAACTAAGTCTAAAGCAAATAAACTTTGAGCCTCCAGTTACATTACATTGCAAAAGTTTTGTTTACTTCATTCCTTAACATTTAGTACTGTGATTAGTAGGAGTTTAATGATTGTTTAATTGAAAATAATTGGAAGTAGGTTTCTCTCTTCATTTCCAATCTTGAAAATATTAAGTGATTATACAGCATGATAAATGGGTAAATATGTCTAGAAGAATTGCATATGTTTAACCAATACTGGATTACTTGCTATCTAAGATGAGGGGGAAGGGAAGGAGAAAGATCTGGAACACAAGGTTTTGCAACGGTAAATGCTGAAAACTATCTTTGTATGTATTTTGAAAATTAAAAGCTATTATTTTTTTAAAAAGACAAAAAAGAAAATATTAAGGGATGATGATTTTTATGTTGGCATAGGGGAGAATATGGATCAGGGCCTCAGGGAAACTCTTTGGGTATATTAACTAAATGAACAGCTCTCTTTCCCAAAATAACTGAATTGGCAAGGGCAGGAGCCAAGACAAAGTGACATCTCCTGATCCCTAATGTTCTGTGACTTTCAGCCCCAGTCTTCAATCTCAGTCCCTATGCTTTGTCTCCCCTGGAAATCCCTGGTCTGTATTTCATGTCCTGGGGCTGGGTCTACAAATTCCTGACCATGCTGTGGTTAGTAATGATGGCTAAAAAACTGGCATGAGGGGCCAGCCCTAAGCCAAAGAGGAATTCCTCTAAGTCTGGGGAGCTGAGGTGTTGCATAGATAAGGCAGGTCTTTCAGAAGCCTCCAAATTGCTCCAGGGAAGGCCCAGTTTCATAAAAGAACTTACTTCTTTTGTCTTTGTCTCTTCCTCCTCCCCCTCTAACTCGAGGGGGCAAGAGCTAGGGCTCTTGTGAGTGGAGAACAATCTCTGGGCATAAATGTCTCTCTCTGCTTTTATGCTATGTTTAGGGAGAGCTATAGGATTCGAGGAGCTCCTGAAGGGGAGAGCAGAAGAAAGGCCTCCGGTTTTTGTTTCTGAGCTTTTGCAAACTCACCAGCAGTTGCATTTTCTTTTCCAGGGTGGAGATTGCAAAAGGCTGGGCGGGGATAATAGGGTGCAGAGGAGGGGTCCCTTCTGGAACTTTTTAATACTTCCTCCTGCAAGTCGGAAAGCCCAGATCATCCGGAGGTTGCCCAGAAAGAATCTAGGAGTTGGGGAAGTAGGACCAGAAAACACTTACCCAAATGCCCAAGAGGGGATTGCAGGTCCTGATGACAGAGCTTACTAGAACCATTGCCACACGTCTGTCAGGTTAAGTCTGACTTTCTTGCTTTCTGTCCGGGTAGCAAAGCTGAGGTTCCGAGAAGGGAAAGGACTTTGCTAACAGGACCTGACAAGAATTTGCTTGTCTTATCAGCAGACCTGGGGCAAGGTCCAGCTAGGGCCAGGGATGCACTATGGGGCGGGGTAGGGGGAGCTGGGGAAAATGGGGCTGGAGCTTGGAATATTTGTGCTGTATAGCCCCTCCCAGCTTCTGCTCTATCCCAGGGTAGGAAAGCTAGAGCGCAGATACTTCCCTCCCGATAGTTCCCTTCCCAGACTGCAAATCTTCAGAGACTATGGAATAATACTAAAGGGGGAAAAGCAAGAAGCACCGGGTTAAACTGGATCTCAAGATGTTTTCTGAGAGCTCACATTTAAAAAAAAAATAATCTGGCAAAGGTTTAGTATGGGATGGGTCTATGTGGAATAAAGTGTTAAGATGTTCTTACTTTTAAAGTGTCACAGTGTCCAGTCTTGTTAGCAGAATGGCTCTAAATTTGAAACCTGCAGTTCTCAGCCATCTTGACTTATTCAAAGATTTGGCCTTTAAAGAGCTGGGGGGGGGGTGCAGAGGAGAAAGAGGGGACATTAACAAGTGAGGGTAGTACCATGCAGGGGAAATCTTCACATTTATTCTCCTGGTCTACTCTATCTCTTTGGAGTATAATGGGATCAAATGCTTAGTGTTGAAAGGGATGTTCTAAGATATCGAATCTAACATCCTTAATTTAAGAGTAAGGGAAACTGAGGCATTGAGGGGTTAGAGTGTTAAGTGGGATTTGTACCCAGTTCTTCATTCTAAACCAAGCACTTTATCTACCATTTCATGTGAATGTTTAATTTTAAGTTACTGGATTATCTATAATAGACACTGGGTGTTCCCAGTAAAGTTGGGTCCAGATATTAGATTAAAAAATATCCCTTCAGGATCTGGCTAAAACCCCACCTTTTTACAAGAAGCTTTTTCTGATCCCCCAACTTAATGCTTATGCCATCCCACTAAGATTATTTCCTATTTATCCTGTCTATACAGTTTGCATATAGTGGTTCACCTGTTTTTTAACCCCATTAGTCTCTGATCTCCTTGAGAACAGGCCTTTATATCATACAGCAGGGCTTCTTATACTTTTTCTATCTGTGATCCCTTTCTAGCTGAGAAATTTTTAGGCGATCTCAGGCCTATATAAGTACATAAAACAGATATACAAAACCGAAGATTTACTAATCATAAATCTTAATTTCATGATCCTCCACATTCAGTTACAGGACTCCAAATGGGGTTGTGAACCATAGTTTAAGAATCTGGGTCCTACAGTGCTTAGTACAGTGGTTGGCACATAGCAAGTTCTTCATAATGTGCCTTGACTAGATCAAATCAATAAACATTTAATACGCACCTACTATGATCCAGGTACAGTGCTAAGCACTGGGGATATAAAGAGAGGCAAAATATAGTCCCTGCCCCCAAGAAGCTTACAGTCTAGCTACCTGCCTTCTTTTCTGCTTGTTTAAGTCTTTCTTTCTAGACTGTTATAATTAAAATTATTTAAAGGATTCTTTAAAAGGCAGTGATTACTGAAACGGATAAAGGGATGGTTGTCAATAAATCTTTGACGGCATTAGAGAAAATTCTAGGGCTGATGTTCTCTTCCCTCATTGATTTGTAACCATGCTCTCTCCCTGAATCTGCTGTGGAGACATGGTCACAGACATGGGAATAAGCCTGTCCTGAAATCAGACAAGTGAAAGGAGATGGAAAATCCTGTTTTGAATGTTTATCTTATGGTTAGGAGAGGTGAGTTGTTCATATACTACATCTTGGTCAATAATCTGTTCCTTATATAAATAGTCTGAAAATCTCATTGGAGATATAGTTTGGCTAATATCCCACAACCACAAACAACTTTTCCTGGAGACCTATTAGGATACTAGCCAAATTGTGTTGCAAGGTAAATGGCACCAGCCTGGGAGCTAGAGGCTGGGGGCTGCT
>JAJPUD010001590.1:199057-270665 GCA_023553655.1 Myrmecobius fasciatus
TGTGTGTGTGTGTGTGTGTGTGTGTGTGTGTGTGTGTGTGTGTGTGAAATCCTGGCTCTGCCATTTGTTAGTTGTTGGGCCATGATCTTCCCTTTTTCTGGGCCTCCTCTGTAAGATGAGGGGGCTAAATTAAATGGTATAGTACAAGCTTTTTATGCTGAATAACTTTCTTGTAGTTCTCTAAGAACAGCAAGGGTTGGATATATCCCATGAGACATGCCCAGAGTTCTCCTGGCCAATTCTGGATAATGGAGCAAAAGCTTGGTGGTCTCCTGGCCCACCAGAGTGAATGTGCTCTGAACCAGGGAAAATCAGCAAAAAGAAGAGGCTCAATCTTTTTACCTCCTTTTGAAATGGAGATCTAAGGAAGTCAGATGAAAGGTTTCTACTAATCCTCAGCCAGATCTCTTCTCAATCATCATTTCTCTTTTTTTCTGCATACTTTTACCTATTGATCACCCTCTGAGATCCATTGGGACCTCATGATACTGCTCTCTCCTGGTGACTACTTCTTTATTGCTAGACTATCATATGTGTCATGCCCACTAAATGTGAGGGTATCCCAAGGCTCTCTCTTTTCTTTTTTCTCTAATTTTTCTCACCTTAGTGACCCATCCCTGCCTATAAGTTCAATTATTATCTTTTCAGATGAGATGTAGATCTATAAATACAACCCTGGTTTCTTCTGAGCTCTAGTCTTATATCACCATATGCCTATGGGACATTTCAAATTAGCTGACTTATAGGCATCTTAAACTTCAAAAGAGAAACCATTATCTTTCCCTTCAAATGCACCCTACTTCTGACTTTCCCTATTGCTATTGTTGTTGTTTTCAGGCATGCTTAACTCTCCACGGCCTCATATGCCATTTTCTTGGTTAAGTGACATGCCCAGAATCACACAGGTAGTAAGTTTCTAAGGTCAGATTTGAACGGGTGTCCTTCATATTCTAGATCCAGCACTCTTATCCACTGAGTCACCACTTAACCACCTGCCACTGCCATTGCTGTTGAGGGCAGCACTATTTTTGCAGTCATTCACATCTGCAACCTTGATGCCAAAGTCAGCTCCTCATTTTTCCTTACCTTCCTTATCCAATGAATTGTTAAATATTATTTTTTCTATCTTCCTGATATTTTTGGTATATGTAGCCTTCTCTCCCCTCACAGACCCACCTTAGTCCATGCTTTCATCACTAGATCTTTTCTTTAGTCTTCCTTTCTCAACTCTTTTCCCATTCCAATCCAATATCCACAAACATGCCAAAGTAATTTTCTTAAAATAAAAGGAGGAAACAAGTATTTATCACATGCTTACTATGTATTAGGCACTGTGCTAAGCAATAGAAAAATATTATTTCATTTGATCTTCACAGTGACCTTTGGACATAGGGACTATTACTACTCCTATTTTACAAAGGAAGAAACAGGCTGAATGAGTTTAAGTGATTTGCCCAGGGTCACACCAAGGTAATAAGTATACAAGATCACATTTGTACTCAGGTCTTCCTAACTAGACTCAGCACTCCATCGACCTATTTGAGGTCTGATCATGTCATTTCCCTACTAAATTACTTTTAGGATAAATACAAATTTCTTAGGTTGGCTTTTAATACTCTTTTACAATCTGGCTTCTTTCTATTTTTCTGATCTTACACATTAGTCGCCTCTGCTTACTTGATGGATTGTCCTTGATGACCATTTGAAATTCTTCACTCGGGATACTTTTTGTCTTTGTGCCTTTGTACTGATTGTCCCTCATGTCTGAAATATTTTCCCTTTTCTCTACATTTCCTGGGATCCCTGGTTTTCTTCAAAACTCAACTTAAGCACTATCGTCTTCTTCTTCTTCTTCTTTTTTTAATAGCATTTTATTTTTCTAACTACCTGCAAAGATAGTTTTTAACATTCACCTTTGCAAAACCTTGTGTCCCCAAATTTTCTCCCTCTCTCCCCTTTCCCCCCTTCCCCTAGGAAACAAGCAATCAGATATGGATTAAACATGAAGCACTACCTTCTATATGAAATCTTTCCTGATTTCCCCAGTTACTAGAGTCCTTTCTCCCCAAAAGATTTTGTATTCATTTTGTATATATTCCATGTGCACTTTTTTTTAAAACAATTATGAGTCAATGCTGGGTTCACTGGGCCAGGGAATAATATCTTCTCCTTTTCTCCTAACTGACCTCTTTGCTCTAAAAAACAAAGACTATACTATATGAAGTCTAGACTGGATTCACTAACCAAGAAATTTGGCCTTTAATGAGAGGGGTTAGACTCCTCTTCTCATGGTTTTTGCCTTGTTATCCCAGAATATGGTGTTAAATATTTTAACACCCCTCTCTCCCTATACACACAAACTTTTGGGCTTAATCTGAATTATTAACATTTTCTCTTATTTACTCTAGACAATGAACAAAACAATAAATCCAGTGCTGATTTCCTGCTTCTAATTTCTGATGTGTTAATGCTCACATTGAAAATTTAACAAACAGTTCTTATGAACCAGTTTGAGCTGACTCCTGAACACCCCAGAAGCTTTGAGGAGGAGTTACTTTACTTACTTTAGTATATGGCAAAGGTCTCTTCAAAGGTGGAAGCAGAAAGATATTCAATATAAGATGTAAATCTGGTATAGGCAGATATTCAATTCCTATACGCAAAAGAAAGGCTAAACACAAAAAAGTGATAACTATGTTTTGGCAGAATGATCTAAAATAAGGTTTGGTAACTTCATATATATATATTATCTATATGTATATATACATGTATGTTATACATATACACACATATATATGTATGTATGTATGTGTACATATATATATATATATATATATATATATCCATAGTGTGCTCTGGTAGAAATGCTTATCAACAACTATTATTTTCTTTCAGGGGATTGAGACTTAAGTTGGAAGAACATGAAACAGTTTGTGGAACACCTAAATAGGCATTGTTACCTTTCACCTTGACTTTGCACTCTTTGAACAATTACAGACCCCTGTTTTCTAGTAAGCCAGGACAAGCTTATCCTCCTCCTTGGTGGTCATATTCTATAACAGTTCTGAAGTAGTTGCTAGGAATCTTTCAGAAATAATACCAGTGCCCACTGAAGGCCCAGGACCTCCAGATCTCTTGATATCACCTCCAGTTTGTACACATGATATTCAGATGGATATTTGGTTGCTTAAGATCATGTAAAAAACCAAAAGAGAAGCAGCAGCCCAAAGGCCCAGACTCAAGCTTATGTAACTGAGTCCCAAATTTAGCTGCCACATGGGAATGGCTGACCTATTGACGGGTAGAGAAGAATCTTCTTCCTTCACCCCCAAATCCATATTTTTATGATATTACTTTAAGAATGAAAGGAAACAATGTAACTTTATTTTTTAAAAATTTCTTTAACATTAACCCTTACAAAACCTTGTGTTCCAATTCTGCCCCTTTCCCCCACCCCCTCCTCTAGATAACAAGTAGTCCAATATATGTTAAACATGGTAGAAATATGTTAAATCCAATATATGCATACATATTTATACAATTATCTTGTGGCACAAGAAAGATCAAATCAAACCAGAAAAAAAAAATGAGAAAGAAAATAAAATGCAAGCAAACAACAATAAAAAGTGAAATGCAATGTTTGTGAACCACACTCAGTTCTCACGGTCCTCTCTCTAGCTGTCGATGGTTCTCTTCACAAGAACATTGGAACTGGTCTGAATGATCTCATTGTTGAAGACAGCCACATCCATCAGAATTGATCATCATATAGTCTTGTTGTTGCCGTGTATAATGATGTCCTGGTTATGCTCATTTCACTTAGCATCAGGTCATGCAAGTCTCTCCAGGCTTCTCTGAAATCATCCTGCTGCTCATTTCTCCATAACATTTATGTACCATAACTTATTCAGCCATTCTCCAACTGATGAGCATCCACTCAGTTTCCAGTTTCTTGCCACTACAAAAAAGACAGCCACAAACATTTTTGCACATATTGGTCCCTTTAAGATCTCTTTGGGATAAAAGCCCAGTAGATCAAAGAGTATGCACAATTGGATAACTGGGCATAGTTCCAAATTGCTCTCCAGAATGGTTGGATGCATTCGCAATTCCACAATGTATTAGCATCCCAATTTTTCCACATCCCCTCCAACATTCCTTATTATCTTTTCCAATCTTAGCCAATCTGATAGGTGTGTAGTGGTATCTCAGAATTGTCTTAATTTGCATTTCTCTGATCAATAATAATATAGAGCATCTTTTCATATGACTAGAAATGGTTTCAATTTCTTCATCTGAAAATTGTCTTCATATCCTTTGACCATTTATCATTTGGAGAATGGCTAGAATGACTAATCACTTTATTTTTAAAATAGTTGATCTTCTGGGGTAGCTAGGTGGCGCAGTGGTTAGAGCACCAGCCCTGATGTCAGGAGGACCTGAGTTCAAATCTGGTCTCAGACACTTCCTAGCTGTGTGACCCTGGGCAAGTCACTTAACCCCAATTGCCTCAGCAAAAAGCAAAAAAAAAAAAAAAAAAATAGTTGATCTTCCTTTGAGGGCAGCTAGGTGGCAAAAAGGATAGAGTGATAGGTCTGAAGTCAGGAAGACTCATCTGGCCTCATATACTTAGTAGTTGTGTGACTCTGGACAAGTCACTTAACTCTGCCTGCCTCAGTTTTCTCATCTGTAAAATGAACTGGAGAAGGAAATGGCATGCTGCTCCAATACAGCGGGCAAGAAAACCCCAAATGAGGGGTCACAAAGATTAAGAAGAGTCAGGTTAGTATTGAACAAGAAGGTACTTTGTAATCTCCAAAGCAAAAACAAAACCAAAAAAATCCGACTTTCCTTCCATATACTTCCTAGAGGGTCATGCCTTTTAATAGCTTTTTTCTTTAAAGAAAAAAAAGGAAGAATTGAAGAAAAAAAAAATTCATCAAAACCCATCCATACAGACAGCTGGTTGGTGAAGTAGATAGAGCTGAATAAATAATCAGACCTGTATTCAAATCCAGTCAGACATTAACCAACTGTGTGAATGGGCAAGCCAATTTCCTCATCTGTATAATGCATATAATAATACCTCCCAGGGTGGTTGTGAGGATCAAATAACATAACCTTTGTAAAGTACTTTGCAAACCTGGAAGACATCTATATCTATAAAATGATAATAGCTATTATCAATATATGGGAGAAAAATGGAAGCTATCCGCAGTGTGCCATCTCTGGACCTCTTTCTCTCTCCCCCCACCCCAAACTCCACAATAGAACGGTTGAGGTATCTTCTCATATTTCTTTTTGCGGGGAATCAAGCTTGTTCTCTCTCATTTCCGAATGTTTTGAAGTCGTTTTCTTCCATACAAATGTCAAAACTGGTATATAATAAGTATTTTGTTGAGAATCATTGGAGAAGACAGCGGCAGCATCCAAGAGTCCCAAACACTTTGACTCCAGCCTTATATAAACACTCAATTTCTCTTCCCCAAAAGTTACAGAGAATCTAGTCCAGTACGCATGCGTCCAATGCAGACCGCACGACTCTAGTTCTTTAGAATGAGGCTGCGCAGTCTGATTTCAGAGAGAGTGGGGGCGGAGTAAGGGATTAGAGAGAGTGGGGGCGGACAGGAGAGCGCATGCGCCTTTGGGAGTTGATGGGGGAATAGGGCGGGGCTTGTGCTGTCAGCGTCCGGAGGCGGAAGGAGCGGCTTCTCTTTTTTAGTGCCGGGCTGGGCGGGGCGGTCGCCTGACCTGTGGCGGCTCTCCGGTCCGGTGCTAGACTGGGGGCGGAGGCCGGGGCCATGCGGGTTGGACGCCGCTCGGGGATGCTGCCGCTGCTGGCGGCCGCCGCCGTGCTGGTGCTGGTGCTGGAAGGTGGTGCGCAGGTGCGCGGCTCGGAGGACATCGTGGTGGGCTGCGGGGGCTTCGTCAAGTCCGAGGTGGAGATCAACTACTCCCTGATCGAGGTGAGGTGCGGGCTGCCCCAGCTGGGAGGCCCCAGCCCCGGAGGATTTCAAGCTCCCTATTTCCCTCCCCCCTTTGGCCATCGTGAGAAATCTTAGCCATCCCCTTGCTATTACAGATGAGGAAACTGAGGCCCACTGTGGTCAGCCACCTGCATGAGGTCACATAGCAAGTGGCCGAGCGAGAGATCCGACTCCACATTTTTCTGATAACCAAATTCGTGGCCGCTTTCTCGACCCCAAGTGGAATAATTTAGTGAGAAGTTAAAGAGCCCAGGTACCATACAGCAATCAGGAAATGAGATGCTGAAAATGCCCTTCTGCTCAGATTTTTATTAAATTACTCTCCGACCTACCTCTTGCTAACGACTACGGAAGGAGTAAACAAAACAGAAAGATCCAAACCCATTTTTCAATTAATTGAATGTTTTATGTATACTTCTTAATGTTTTTGAGATGGGAAGGCCAAACATAATGCAGAGTTCTATATCTGTGTCAAAGGTAACTTTTAAATTTACATTTTCAATTCTTTTTAAAGCTTTGTACAGATTTCAATCACATACTAAGAAAAGGTCTTTGAAATACCAGAAACTGTGCCCTCGACAGTGGTTTCTTTATAATTCCTGTTCTCAGAATGAAGTTTTTAAATATAAAGGTATAGTGTTGCCAAAGAAATCAATATTAAAATGCAGTTGTCAAACACTTAAGAGTAGTTCACATGTAGTGGACTTCCTGACATCTAGGGGAGGGGAGGGGACTGGGGGTAAAACTTGTCCCGGAAAGCTTTGTAAAGATCAATGCTGAGGAACTACCCATACATATGCTATACAAATAAAAAGCTTTAATTTAAAAAAAAAAAGAGTAGTGCAGAAACCTTAGGTTGGGAACTCCGGTGACAAGAGAAAGTGAGGGGAGAGATGAGAAGGGGCAGCTGATATATGGGGGGAGGGGATTAGTGACTGGAAGAATAAGGGGGGTGTGTGTGTGTGTGTGTGTGTGTGTGTGTGTGTGTGTGTGTGTGTGTGTGTGTGTGTGTGTTTTCTCAGTTTTGGTAGAAGTGAAGGTGAAAGAGGAGGCCTGGAGTTGTGGAAAATGGACTAGCCAAAATGAGACACTGCTATCTTTTTGAGAAAAAATTGGTCACTCAACAAACGTACATTAACTGGGCACTTCAGATGTGCCAGGTACTGTGCTAAGAGCTAGGCATATGTAGAAAGGCGAAAGTTAGTACCTGCTCTCAAGGAAGTCCTAGTATAATGGTGGAGAGCATGTGGAAAACTATGTATCAATGATATCTCTATCCTTATCTATATCTCATATATATATTACTTAAAATATATACATAATTTACCATATATATTTATGGAAGTATGTATGTATGTGCTAAATTTTTATAAATAATAAACACAGGCAAGGTACTAGCATTAAACTGTTATTGATTTGTTTTATTTTTTGAAGGAGGCTTATAGTAGAAAAAATATATATTTTCATTGTAGCCTGGAAAGGTAATCTGGGAGTAAGTAGGTAGCATAGTGGATAAAATGCTGGGTCAGAAGTCAGGAAGACTCATTTTCCTGAGTTCAGATATGACCTCAGATACTTACTAGCTATGTGACTTTGGACAAGTTATTTAACCCCCTTTATCTCAGTTTCCCCTTCTGTAAAATGAAACTGGAGAAGGAAATGCCAAACTACTTTAGTATCTTTGCCAAGAAAACCCCAAAGGGGGTCAGTAAAGAATTGGACACAATGGAACAGCAAAGGTTCTGAGCTATGCCTTATTTGACCTTGAATAAATTGTCTAATATATGTCTCAATTTATCTACCTGTAAAATGGCAGACATGTCAGGAGATAATAAAAATAAAACATTCCATTTATTTAAAGAAGTTATTTATCAGCTCTAGGTTGTAGCAGAACATGGTGAATAGGTCCTTGGAATAAGAAAAAAAAAACCCACCTGGTTTCAAATCCCACTTCTATTTATTACATATATGACTATGGGCAAATCACATTTTTAGAATGTGTATTCTTGCAGAGTACAGTGTTTCAATCTTTGTATTTGTATCTTGCATATAGTATAGTATCTAGTAGGCACTTAATGTTTCGAATTAGTTTTCAGACTTTAGCTTCCTCGTTTTAAAAATGTATTCATAATATTCCTTACAGGGTTGTTCTGAAGGTTAAATGAAAATATATATATTATGCTCCTTAGAGAATTGTATAAATGTCAATGGTTGTACCTCTGGGATCTCTGGCCCATGACCTTTAGCCATTATAATTTTTTTTTTCTTGAAGAGCTGCATGGAAATCTCTACTTACTTGCTGGACACTTAGATCAGGGATTCTTAAATTTCTTCCTCTGACGACTTCTTTTTGCCTGAGAAATTTTTATGTGACCTTGGGCATATAGGTATATAAAATATGTATACAAATCAAACACTTATTGATAATAAATTATAATTTTGCCACTCACACAGTGTTATATGATTTTATATGGGGTTGCAGTTTAAGAAGCTGGGTCTTAGAAAATAGCAATATACATGATGTCAGTGTACTTAAATGTAGTCCTTCGAGTTTATTTTCAGCATGGAAATGGTTTATTGAATGCAATCTTTCTCAGTAATTCAGAAAATATAGTTCCTTTGGGTTTGCAAGTGAGGCAGAAATTTTCTGCTCTGTTGTGGGGAGCAGCAGAATTTACAGTATGAAGTTTGTTTGAATCTTATGGGGAGGAATTACCAGCCTGGGAGTCAATAGACCTTTGTTTACCTTAGACTCTGCCAACTAGCAGTGTGACCTCAGGCTTTATTTCACCTACTTGAGCCATGGTTTCCTTTTTTTTTTTTTTTTTTTGGAGTAAAATGAGGGAGTTGATTAGGGGCTTTCTTTTTTATTATTACAGTTTACTTTTAATTTATGGAATAAAACAAGCATTTCCACATCACAGTACAATAAAAAGATGATTCTACACAAAAATGCAAATCTATGCATAACCTATTATTCCTTTCAAATATACAACAAAATTATGTAAATTCCCCCCTCACTCCCTATGGCTACTATTAGACAGAAATGAGTGTGTGTGGTATGTGTGTATATGCATGTAAAATTATTCTGTACATACTTCTGTTATCAGTTCTTTCTCTGGATGCAGATAACTTCTTTCTTCATATGACCATTATATTTAATTAGAGTATTTATAATGGTCAAAATAACCTAGTCATTTAAAAAGATATTATACTCATTGTATACAGTATTCTCCTGGTTCTGCTTATTCTTCATTATTTTGTATAAGTTTTTCCATGTTTTGTTAAGCTCATTGAGCTCCTCATTTCTTAAAGCACAGTAATATACCATCGTAATCATATACCACAATATGTTCAGCCGTTCCTCAAATGATGGGCATCCCTGCATTTTCTAGTTCCTTGCCACCACAGAGTGAGCTGCTATAAATATTTTAGAATGTATGAGTTCTTTTCTTTTTCCCCTAATTATCTTTGGAAATAGACTAAGTAGTGATATTGCTGAGTCAAAGGATATAGATAATTTAATAATTCTGTAGGTATGATCTCCAAAATGAAAAAAAAAATTGAGAATTAGGTGCTTTCCAAGGTCCTTCCTACCTTAAAAATTTCCTAACTTTATGTTTCCTATTCAGTTGAAAGCAAAAAAATGATATCATCTCTTGAAACAGAAATTCTCTTTTTCTCACTAATCTGTACTAAATGACTTTATTATTACCTATTTACACTTGATGTGGTTTAATCTTTATGTTTTATTTTTGTTAGATTGTGAATTGGTCTATATTCTTATGCAGTAAAACCAAATAATTTTGTCATTTCAGTAATTGATTTGTTTCTGTTCCTAAATAAAAACTGTTCCATAACCAAATATCATTCTTTTCCTAATTTTTAAATACAAACACATATAGTATTTATGTGTATAAATGTATGCATATACATATGTATTCTTTTACATATTTCATGTTTCTTTAAAAACCCTTTACATGTACACATTTAATTAATAGAATGATTGAGAATCCCCAAACACTCTTATTCTTCATAATATTTATGAGAGATAAGTTAACATTAGATTAATTTTCCATCTGAGAAATTAAACTTGGTGAGAAATTAAAGCACTCAGGATTTACAACATGTATATATGTGTGTGTGAGTATGTGTGTGTGTGTTTGTGTGTATGTATATGTGTATATATATCTATTGATTTTAATATTTATATATATGAGATACATAGTATCTTTTTTTGTTGTTTTTTTTTTTGTTGTTGTTTTTTATTGTTTCTACAAGACTTGTGCTATGGACCAATTAATAAGCAAAATTGAAAGATACAGACCCATATTCTAGTGGTTTGTATGAAATGATATGTATAACAGAAAAAAACAAACAAACTATGAAAGTATTTTAAATTGTTGCATGTTTTACATAGGTTTCAGATTGTTCCTGAGCTTGGAAAGATAAACTTAATTCAGATTTCTGTATCTGAGTATCAGTGCAACTTTTTTTCCTTTTCCCATTTTTATCTTTGTATAGATTAAGTTATACACCAAGCATGGAACTTTGAAATACCAAACAGACTGTGCTCCAAATAATGGGTACTTTATGATTCCTCTGTATGACAAGGTAAGAGGTAAAAATATTTCAGTCTAATTTCATGCTATTCACAGTTATTGATATGATAGGAAGCGTTGTGCCATAGGGGATTGATCATACTAGTAGGTGATTATTGGTTCTGATTTTCTGCCTTTGACTTTTATGGCATTAGATAAATTTTGCAAGTTTATTTTCTTAATTATATGTGGATCATAGCAGTGTTAAATAAGAAGTATGGTAACTGACAATAGTACTATGATATAAAGCTATTCATTTAATTTTAGTTTTTTAATAGTTTCTTGATTTCTTTAGAAGAGACCTCTTTTCTATTGTGCTATATCGTCTTATAAATCCATCATAGAAGGATTGTACATTGTTCTGTAGGCCTTACCTGGGAATACAAATGCCTAAACATTTAGACTATTCATTTTATTCTTCCTCTGTGACTGACTGACTTAACTTTTGTCTCCTTATAAGGTAGCTTTGGATTCTTGAAGGTGATACTAGCAGAATACAAGTTTTGGCTGGTTCTGCTAAGTCAGAAAAGTGACAAGTGTGGCCCTAGGTAGACACTATTGTTTGTTATAGTGGAAAGAGCACTGAGTGGGGTGTTTGAGAACCTGCATCTGTAGTTTACATCCAGTCTCTTGAACTACCAGTTTAGCCTTCACTAAGTCAAATAATATTTTGAGACCTCAGATTCCTCATCTTTATAGTGAAGGGTTTGGACTAAATGTACTTTTAAGTTCCATTGCAGCACTCAATCCATGGTCCTGTTACCAGAAGGTTGCTTATGATAATGAATGAATGGAAAAAGCATTGCATGTTCTTATTATATTCCAGGTTTTATGCTAAGCAAAACAATTCCTATTCTTAAGGATTTTACATTTCAGTGAGGGAAACAAAAGCAATGGGGACTAGGAGAGGGCATTTTGGGCTTAGAAGTCCTAGGAATAGTGAGTGGGAACACTAGGGCAATTATTTTGATTCCTATTTTCCAGAAACAGTAGTCTTGTCTATTGGATTATAGTTCTGTAGCTTCTTGAAATCTCATCACTCAGGAAAACCCAGCCCAACTCTATAGTTCTGCCTCCTAGGGTATGGTCTTTAGAGATGGGAGGAGGGGTGCAGCAGCCCAGAATAAGGGGTAGAGGAGAGGAAAAGGGAAAATAGGAGCCTACTAAGTCTAGTGAAGTTCATTCATTCATTCATTTATTGAAAATTGACAAGCCATTTAGTATTAGCAGTAAAAAAGTGTCAAAGAAATGTCAGGGTACTTGATTCAGTGAATATACTTTAGTACAAGAATCATGTTTTATTTTTTAAAGAATTTATTGATCCATTTATTCAACAAACAGTAAGTCTTGCTTTGCTCAGTTCAGTGTATGAGGCAATAGAAGAAATACAGATGTTTCTTCCTATGCTCAAGGAAACAAGTCCAGAAGAGTAAGTAAATTACTTAGGTGTCAAAATAAGTGACACAGATAAGTTTAAAAACAAGACTCCATATCCAGAGCTCTTCAAACATAATACAAATTAAAGAGTAAATACATAAGAAAAATGCGAAGTTTTGTAGTTTAGATGAGGGAAATTTCACATCTGATTGAATTGAAGAGATTTTTTTTCTATTATTAGATATAGTGATCTTATTACTAGACAAATGATTACATGGATATCACTTATTTAGCAAATTGTTTAAAAAAATCTAAGAGGTACCAGTACCTCTTATATTTTATATTAGAATTGTACCATGTGTTAAGTCCAGTGCTTTATTTTTTGCTTATGATGATAGAAACAAATAATTTGATACAGTTTTAGAGTATCTAATTTGTCTGAGTTCATATTCTGATACTTAATTTCTTTGTGATATTCTGTAAGTCATTAAACTATTATAAGTCCCAAGTTTCCTCATCTGTTAGATGAGGATGTTGGAATAGAGGAACTCTGAGGTCCCTTCCAAGTCTAGCTCTATGATTCTTTGCTGTTGCTTTTTTATTTTCTTTCATGTTTAAAATTTTTTGGTTGAATTACAGCATTAAAGCTAAAAGTATTACTGAAAACTTTTTTTTTTTTTAATACACATAGGGGGATTTCATTCTAAAAATTGAACCTCCCCTAGGGTGGAGTTTTGGTAAGTAAATGAGTGGAGAGATATATCTCCCATTACTGAATATTATCTCTAATGAATCTTCACGAAAAGGGGACTTGTGCTGTTTAGAATGTTTAAATAGAAAGTATTCATTTCTAGCTGTAGTCATATTTTACTTGAAAGCTTTCTATCAAGTCTGTTGTGGACAAGCCAACTCCACTAGGCAGTTTGGCAACTTTAGCTACTACTCTTCTACTTCAGTGAACTACCTTTTCTGAAAAAAATTTATGATTATTTCCATACTTTGTTTTCTCCCTCCTTTTTCTTACTTTGAGTGAGTGACTAGAGAAGAAGGGAACATTAAGATACCTTTTTATATCTCCCTAACATTTGTATAGAAGAGGAAAATAGATTTTCTCCCAGACATAGTTGGAATAGTCTTGGGACTGTATTACTCCCACTTTGCAGTTTGGCAGTGAGACATGGCTATGACTTGTTGGAATCTTATTTTTGTAAAGTACCTGATACTGTATTCTATAATGGGAATTTGGTTTTAGCCGTTTTGTAGGGATATATTTCGAGGACGATAATGAAACTGTCATTTGAAAATTCATTGTACTCTTGAGACTAGCCTTTATATAAGTTCAGAATCTGAGATGGTGACATTTTCCTCTTTTATGCCTATGAAGGTGCATTAATAATGTTTTTCCAAAAGAGAAAGAATCAGATCCATTTGAAGAGAAGAGTTGAATCTCTTTAGTGTTGAAAGTTTCTGAATTCCAGTGTACATAAAGTTTTAGTATTCCAAGTGGACTATTTGGTGATGTTTACCAAATTGCAAATGATATTTTGAAATAAAACTCAAAATGAGAGACTGGTTGACATATTTTACTTAGGAAGATTTTTAATAGATGTAAAACTGTTTTATTAACTTTTTTCTTATCAACTTTTTTTGTTCCCAGAACCAACAACTGTGGACCTTCATGTTGATGGTATTAATGATATCTGCACAAAAGGAGGCGACATCAACTTTGTATTCACAGGATTTTCTGTTAATGGAAAGGTTTGAGGTTTTTGTTGTTTTCTTAGTAATATGCAGTGAACTCCTCTTTTATCCTGAGAACATATGTTGGAATAATTGTGCTTTGTTCTACATTACTCACTGTGTGTTCTTTATGGTAGGTACTCAGTAAAGGGCAGACTTTGGGACCTGCTGGAGTTCAGGTTATATTAAAAAGTGTTGGGAATGAAGCTCATATACAATCTACTGTGACTCAGCCTGGTGGAAAGTAAGTTATACCTTTTTTTTACCTCGTTTTCTAGGTATATAAACTTTTCCTTTTTTAGCTTAGAAACTCTTTGTAATTTGAATCAGTCAATAAGTACTTGTTAAATACCTACTGTATGCTAGGTAATGTCCAAGGTATTGGGAGACATAGTTTAAAAATGAATCATTTTATATTCTTATACTCTTCAGAGTAGGAAATGTGGAATTTTGATGTATACATGTCCAGTGATATATTAAATGACTTCAGGAAGGTTTTTTTTAATATTTTTGAAATTAGAGAGGTGTTGGTATCATACCACAACAGTGGACAGTGAGTCAGGAGACCAGGATTCAAGTAGTTCTGTTACTAATGAATTCTGTGGGGGGGGCAGAGCCAAGATGGCAAACTGCAGACATCATTCTCTGTGAGCTCCTCAGATCTTCCCTCAGACCCAGAACAAATTAAGCCTCTGAACTGGTTCTGGAGTGAGGGTTCCACCAAACACTTGGACTACAATGCACTTCTATCAAAAATCTATTTTGAAAGAACTCCTGAGCAGGTCAGTTTCAGACAGGCAGGGGATCGAGCCTCTTGCCGCACTCAGACGCCAGCGCGCAGCCGGGGTGGAAGTCCGGGGTTGGGATGGAGCAGCGGATTTTAGGCACCCAGGAAGTCCCTGGGAGACGCTTGGGTCAATTTGCTTTACTTGCTTGTGGGCAGGTGCTTTGGCAGATCTGCCTTTGGTAAAGGGTGGATTGAGAGCAGCTGAAAGTGTATTCCTAGTGCGGATCTAGCCCAACCAGCCCCGCACTGGAAGTCAACTCCGTGAACTGACCCAGGGCAAATTGAAACGCTGCAGAATTCCCTGCTTTGAATCAGACCTCAAAATCAAAAACATGAGTAAGAAGCAGAAGAGAGCTCTCACCATAGACAGCTTTTATGGAGAGAAAGAAGGGCAGACCCCCCGAATTCTGAGGTTCCTAAAGGGAATGCAACCCCAGAGGAAGCCACAAAGGCGGAAATGAGCTGGTCCCCATTTCACAAGTCTTACCTGGAAGATTGCATAAAGAATCTCAAAAGAGAATTAGAAGAAAAATGGGGAAATGAATTGAGATCAGTGCAAGAAGGAAATAATGCCCTGCAACAGAGATGTGAAAAACTGGAAAACAAGATTGCTGAAATGGAAAAAATCACCAATTCATTGGAAAATAAAAATGGTGAATTGGAAAAAATCATCAATTCACTGGAAAATAAAAATGGTGAATTGGAAAAAGACAGCAATTCACTGAAAAACAAAATTGTTGAATTGGAAAAAGACAACAATTCATTGAAAAATAAAATTGGCAAAATGGAAAAAGAATGCAATAAACCAAAAAATTCAATTGGCCAGTTACAAAAGGAGCTAAAAAAGATAACTGAAGGAAAAAATACTTTAAAAATTAAAATTGAACAAATAGAAGTGAATGACTCAATAAGACTTCAAGAATCAGTCAAACAAAAACAAAAAAAATGAAAAAATAGAAGAAAATATGAAATATCTCCTAGGAAAAACAACTGACTTGGAAAACTGATCTAGGAGAGACAATCTAAGGATTATTGGACTCCCTGAAAGCCACAATGAAAAAAAGAACCTTGATGCTATCTTCCAGGAAATCATGAAAGAAAATTGCCCTGATGTTTTAGAATCAGAAGACAAAATTGACATTGAAAGAATTCACCGATCACCTCCTGAAAGAGACCCCAAAATTAAAACCCCAAGGAATATCGTGGCCAAATTTCAGGACTATTGCACCAAGGAAAAGATATTGCAAGCAGCTAGAAAGAAACAGTTCAAATACCGAGGAACTGTAATTAGAATCACACAAGATCTGTCAGCTTCCACATTAAAGGATCCAAGGGCCTGGAATCAGATATTCAGAAAGGCAAAAGAACTTGGATTACAGCCAAGAATAAGCTATCCAGCTAGAATGAGCATCATCTTCCAGGGAAGAAGATGGTCATTCAGTGATACAGGAGAATTTCATCTATTTCTAATGAAAAGACCAGATCTGAACAAAAAATTTGACCTCCAAATACAGAACTCAAGAGAAGCATAAAAAGGTAAGAAGGAAAGAACTCTTGAGAACTATATTTCTACTGTGGGTATCCTTAAAGAATGGGGGTATAATTTGATTTTTCTTTGATAATAATGGAAAAGAAATTAGAGGTGGAAGGGATATCATACTGTAAAAAAGGGGAAAGGAGGCAAAATAAAGTTTAAAAAAAAGGAGGTAAAATAAGGCAAAATCTCATGAAAAGACATAGAAAATCTAATATAATTGAGGGAAAGAAGGGAGGGCAATGAGTGTTGTATAAATCTTACTCTCATTAGATTGGGCTCTAAAAGGGTATATCAGACACATTTGGCTTCAAAGAAAAACTTGGCCCTCCTTATAGGGAAGTAGGAGGGAAAGGAGGAAAAGAAAGGGATAGACTAATAGAAGGACTAGGGAGAAGGTGTAGAAAAGAGGGAGGGATTCTAAAGGGGGGAGAACTGTTGTCACCAAAAACAAAATACTGGGGAGGGGGGAAGGGAGATGGGGAAAGGGAAGAGAAAAATCATAATTTTGGGTAAATAAGATGGCAGGAAATACAGATATAGTTATTTTAAATGTGAATGTGAATGGGATGAACTCTCCCATAAAACGAAAGCGGATAGCAGACTGGATTAAAAGCCAGAATCCTACAATCTGTTTACAAGAAACACATCTAAAACAGAGATACATACAGAGTGAAGGTAAAGGGCTGGAGCAGAATCTTTTATGCTTCAGGTGAACAAAAAAAAAAGCAGGGATAACAATCCTTATCTCAGATCAAGTAAAAGCAAAAATAGATCTAATTAAAAGAGATAAGGAAGGAAACTATATTTTACTAAAGGGTACCATAGACAATGAAGCAGTATCAATATTAAACATATATGCACCAAGTGGTATAGCATCCAAATTCCTAGAGGAGAAACTAACAGAGATGCAAGGAGAAATAGACAGCAAAACTATACTAGTGGGGGATCTCAACTCAACCTTGCTCTCTCAGAATTAGATAAATCAAACCACAAAATAAATAAGAAAGAAGTTAGGGAGGTAAACAAAATGTTAGAAAAGTTAGGTATGATAGATCTCTGGAGGAAATTGAATGGCGATAGAAGGGAGTATACTTTTTTCTCAGGGGTTCATGGAACTTATAATAATGAATTCTGTGTCCTGAAGCAATTCATGTCATCTCTCTGCGTCTCATAGGATCATAGGCTATAAAGCCAGAAGGAACATTAGAGGGCATCTAGTTCAGCCCTTTCTTTTCTAGTTGCAATTTCCCTTGGTCTTCTGGTTTGATTAATAGTGAGTGTGTCAAAATTATTACAATTTAATATATCCTGTAGAATTCTAACTCAGTCACTGAATCAGAATCTCACATTTAGAATACAAATAGCTAAGTTAATGTTTCTAGGTGGTCTAAAATCTGTGAGATGCTTTGTTGCTGTTTCTTTCTGCCACCATTTCTGCACAGGTAGGAGAGGATCAAAGAGAACCATTTAGTATTTCTCTTTGTTTCATGGGTTACCATGCCAAAGAATTGAACCAGAGACCAACTGATGGGTAATGAAACTCTCCTTATGTCATAATACCATTCTTTATATTCATAAACCTTAATTTGTTCAACCACTTCCCAGTCATTAGGCAATTCTTTATTTTTAGCCTTTTTGTTAATCACAAATAATGGTGCTGGAAACTTTTACAATTAGGGTCTTTTCTTGCTTGGATAATATTTTCTTCCTTGGAATTACTTTTAATCTGTAATGGTAAAAGTGGTTTGAAAAAAAGTGTTAAATACTTCAGTAGCTCTTGTTTGGCCTTTCTTATTCCAGGTATTTTCCGGTCCAAAAGGTAATGGAACTACTATCATATCCTTTTTCAAACATTCTTTTTATCATGCCATTGCTGTTTTGGAACCTGTGAGTTCCTTTTGAATTCATAGATCCTTAAATTTTTTTTTTTCTTTTTTTGCTGAGGCAATTGGGGATTAAGTGACTTGCCCAGGGTCACACAACTAGGGAATGTTAAGTGTCTGAGACTAGATTTGAACTCAGGTCCTTCTGACTTCAGGGCTGGTGCTCTATCCACTGCGCCACCTAGCTGCCCAGATCCTTAAATATTTAAATGAGATACTGCAGTATACAGAGGAATACAAAGTGCAAACAAGATGTAGTCTGTGCCTTCTTTGTGCTTACAATTTAAGTCAACCAAAAAACCTTTGAGAGACTCTTAAGAAATGATGTCAGAGAGCCCCACTTCTGTTTTTTTCCCCTTGGCACCTCTGTTTTAATTCTAGAGTCATAATTTTACCATTGCTTAAAGTCTTAGTTGGCTAGGTCATTGAGAAGTAAAGTGACTCACTTAGAATCATACAGACAATATATATCAGAGGCATGATCTAGCCCAAGGACTTCCTGACTCTTTTACCAGATCTTTATCCCCTAACCATGCTGCTTCCCCCAACTACTTGTGTGACCTTCGACACAATATTTCATCTCTCTGGGGCCTCTGTTTCCTCATTTATTTATAAAAAAACAGATTAGATAACATTTCTGCCATCTCTTTTTTAATTTTAATTTTTAATTTATTTTTTTTATTTTTATTATTTTTTTCTGCCATCTCTTAATATTACATAAGCCTAAGATTTTTATGGTTATTGCCCTAATACTGGAAGTACTTGAAGATGAGTAATTGTTTTTTCTTTTCAGCATTTGGTATAGTATTTTGTTCACAATAGTATTTAAATAAATTCTGCATGGTTACTGATGGAAAACTTGTGATTATTGTGAAATTGTTTTTTTTCATGGTGTCAACATGATTGCTTTATACCGAAGATTTGAGGGTATTATTGAGAATTATTATTGTGGTGTAGTGGAAAGAATGTTGAACTTGGAATCAGGATCTTGCCTGATTTCAAATCTTGCTTCATTCACTTATTAGGAATATGATCATTGGAAAGTCTCTTAACCTCTTATGATTTGTTTTCCTATCTGTAAAATGGGTAGAATAACACTTGTTCTCCTTACTTCCTGAGTTTGTAGTGAGAAACTTTAAGATGTTATATAAAATAAAAGTATTTTCATAGATAAGAAAAAGATAAATATAATTTCATATTTCATAGGTTTGCATTTTTTAAAGTTCTTCCTGGGGAATATGAAATATTTGCATCTCATCCAACCTGGACATTGAGAGAAGTAAGTATTTTAAACATGTGATTTAAATGAATAAATTAAAAAAAAAAATGTGAGCACTTATACTAAATGCCAGGCACAGTGCTAAATGCTGGGAAAATTAAAAGAATAGGCAGAATAGTCCCTTACCTCAAGGAATTTGCATTTTAAAATGGAAAACATGAATAGGGGAATGGTGACCAGGGAAGGGTAAAGTCACAGAGATGTTGAGTGAAGGCAAAGATACTTTTTCTGGAAGCAGTACTGATGTTGAGTTGATCCTTGTTCCCAGAGCAAAAAGATGGAAAGAAGATCATTTTATATGTTAGGAAGATATCATTTAGTCAAAGGTGAAGGTAATATAAGGAGTTATCTCCATTGAGCACATGCTCAGAATAAGAACTGGGAGGTCTTGGCAAATGGAATCAAATCATTTCTACAACAGTTTAGATTAATAAGGTTATTTTGGGTAAATTTAAGAGCATTTGAGTTATGAAGTGACTTTTCATTTTTTTTGGAAGTCTTCTTTAGATAAAAAAACAAGCATGATATCTCTTTAGTAATTACTGTCTATGCTCTAAAAAACCTTTTCTTTAGTAATGGTATGTATTATCTGTTAAAGCTTGCAAGAGAACATTTTTTTTCCTGCTGTGAAATGATTTCTATTTTTAATTGGAGCCGCTTAAAAAAGCAAATATTTCAGATACTGCGCAGAATGTATACATTTCAGTTGTATTCTCTTAAGGCAAAACTAAAAATTTAGAACAATTAAAAAAATACTTTTTTCCTCTTCTCATAGCTATTTAGGTTACTTATAATAGGATTTAAAACAAATTTGAAATATTCCAGTTTTTGTTTTTGTTCTGATATCTCATAGCTTCTCTGTTTCAAGATTAAACTCAGATTTATGTCTGTAAGTTTTTGTAAATGTAAGTTATGACATACATAGTCTTACTTTGACATGATACTGTTGTGTGATATTTTAAGTTTTGAATGTAATTATCTTATGATAGAATACTTAGTTTTAAATTTGAGTTCTTTGTTTTGCATTCAACATGTATATTTTATTATAAAGAGGAATAGGTATATTCAGATACAGAATAATTTTTAACTGTGTTGAATATGTTATGCTATAATTGTACATTGAAAAAGGAAATAGATCCATTAAGTTTTCCTTTTCCTTTTAGGCTAGTACTACTGTTAGAGTAACTAACTCCAATGCTTATGCTGCTGGTCCCCTAATAGTTGCTGGTTATAATGTTTCTGGTTCTGTTCGAAGTGATGGGGAACCTATGAAAGGTGTTAAGTTTCTCCTCTTTTCCTCTTCGGTAGCCAAAGAGGTAAGGAAAAGTCTGACACTTAGAATAATAAAGAAGATAAAGGAAAAATGGAGGCTAAGAAAATAATGCTAATTTAAATTTGTAGATTCTATAACTGTTGCTGAATAAATATTTAATCAGAAATCTAAGATATATATATATATGTAAGTAACTATTTGTATTTCAAGTTTTCTTGAAATAGTAATATTAAGTAATAATGATATTCTACAATAATCTAGTAATTATGATGGAGAAGGCAACTACATAATTTTTTTATAATGACTTATGAGTTTTGGGATATAGGAAAGAAATAATTTTAATTTTTTTACTTCACAGGATATACTGGGTTGCAATAGTTCTCCAGTTGATGGATTCCAGTCTCAGGATGAGAAATTGATATTTTTGTGCAGTGTTATCTCAAAAGAAGATGGCTCCTTCTCCTTCTTTTCATTGCCAAGTGGGAGATATACTGTGGTAAAGGAAGTTGAATTTCATTTACCTTTTTTCTTTAGGAACTTGATAAAAACACAATCTGATACTTTAATGTTAAAATTAAATGTTTCAGTTCCTGATTTCATATGCTATTCTCTTTTTTCTGTTCTTTGTAAATAGATATGATGCTCTTTGTTAATGGCTATTACATTTGTGGTAAAAAAAATTAAAATAATGTCTCTGCCTATGTAATTCAATAAAAAAATTTTTTCTTGAATTACTTAGGTTGTTATTCTGGGTACTGAGCAGCAAAGTATGTGTGTATTTATCTCCTTTTTACATCTGAAACATTTCTCTTGGCAACATTTGTTGCTATGACATTTTGTTGTGAAGTCTTTCCGTCCTTTCCCCATTTACAAGTTGATAAGGTTGAATGTTTTTGGTGGGCATGGCTTTTTAGAAGTAAAATTTTATGCTTATGCTAAATTAAAAACATTGGTATTGTTTTAGGTTCCATTCTACAGAGGGGAAAGGATTACTTTTGATGTGGCTCCTTCTAGGCTGGACTTCACTGTGGAACATGATAGCTTAAAAATAGAGGTATGATATGCAATTTGAGAAAAAGTCCATAGATTAGTATTCCTTCTGCTTTGATTGCTTAACTGAATAATGAATTGTTTGTCTCTTCTAGCCTGTTTTCCATGTCATGGGCTTCTCTGTCACTGGCAGGGTTTTGAATGGCCCAGATGGAGAGGGTGTTTCAGATGCTATTGTCATTCTGAATAATCAAATCAAAGGTGAGTGATGAATGTTGGAATCTGACAGTTTCAACCAAATGAAGAAAATAGAACTCATAAATGAAAAGTTATTTCTAATTTGTTATATGAAAACTTGGAAAAGTTTAATTGTCTGTCATTTTCTTAATTTGTGTAGACTGTATATGTGTCTACACAGGATTGATTTGCTTAGTTTATTTTTCCAATATGTTACAGTAAAAACCAAAGGTGATGGCTCTTTCCGCCTGGAGAACATAACCACAGGAACATACATGATTCATGCTCAGAAGGAGCATCTCTACTTTGATCCTATTACAGTTAAAATAGCACCTAATACTCCTCAACTGGCTGACATCATAGCCACAGGGTAAGATTATGATTCATTTTAGTGGAAAATATTAAGGCAAATAATCTTATATTTGAAGAGTTCTTAATGCTGAAATAGAAATTTTTTTTTTAATAAAGCTTTTTATTTACAAAACATATGAGTGATTTTTCTACATTGACCTTTGCGAAAACTTTTTTTTTCCCCAAGCTTTTCCCCTCCTTCCCCTCACCCCCCCACTCCTAGATGACAGGTAATCTAATACATGCTAAATAGGATAAATTATATGACAAATACAATACATGTATACATATCTATACAGTTATCTTACTGCACAAGAAACATCAGATCTAGAAAGAGAAGAAGAAAAAGACAACCTAAGAAGGAAAACAAAATGCATGGAAATATTCATAGAAAGCGTTAAAATGCTGTGTTGTGGTTCACACTCAGTTTCCACAGGCCTCTCTCTGGATGTATATGACTATCTTTATCGCTGAACAATAGGAACTGGTTTGAATCACATCATTGTTGAAGAGAACCATGTCCATCAAAATTGATCATCATATAGTCTTGTTGCTGTGTATAATGTTCTCCTGGTTCTGCTGATTTCACTCAGCATCAGTTCATGCAAGTCTCTCCAGGCCTCTCTGAAATCCTCCTGTTGGTCGTTTCTTACATAACAATAATATTCCATAACATTCATATACCATAATTTATTCAGCCATTCTCCAATTGATGGGCATCCTTTCAATTTCCAGTTTCTTGCCACTACGAAAAGGGCTGCCACAAACATTTTTGCACATGTGGGTCCCTTTCCCTCCTTTAAAATCTCTTTGGGATATAGGCCCAGTAGAAACACTGCTGGGTCAAAGGGTATGCACAGTTTGATAACTTTTTGAGCATAGCTCCAAATTGCTCCCCAGAATGGTTGGATCCGTTCACAGCTCCACCAAGAATGTATCAGTGTCCCAGTTTTCCCACATCCCCTCCAACAGTTATCATTATCATTTCCTGTCATTTTAGCCAATCTGACAGGTGTGTAGTGGTATCTCAGAGTTGTCTTAATTTGCATTTCTCTGATCAATAGTGACTTGGAGCACCTTTTCATGTGACTGAAAATAGTTTCAATTTCTTCGTTTGAAAATTGTCTGTTCATATCTTTTGACCATTTATCAATTGGAGAATGGCCTGAATTCTTATGTATTTGAGTCAATTCTCTATATATTTTAGAAATGAGGCCTTTATCAGAACCTTTGGATGTAAAAATATTTTCCCAGTTTACTGCTACCCTTCTAATCTTGTCCGCATTCATTTTGTTTGTACAAAAACTTTTTAACTTGATATAGTCAAACTTATCTATTTTGTGATTAATGATGACCTCTAGTTCTTCTTTGGTCACAAATTCCTTCCCCCTCCACAGGTCTGAGAGGTAAACCATCCTACATTGTTCTAATTTGTTTATAATATCATTCTTTATGCCTAGATCATGAATCCATTTTGACCTTATCTTGGTATATGGTGTTAGGTGTGGGTCAATGCCTAATTTCTTCCATACTAGTTTCCAATTATCCCAGCAGTTTTTGTCAAATAGTGAGTTTTTATCCCAAAAACTGCGGTCTTTGGGTTTATCAAACACTAGATTACTATTGTCATTGAGTATTTTGTCCTGTGAACCTAACCTATTCCACTGATCCACTACTCTATTTCTTATCCAGTACCAAATGGTTTTGGTGACCACTGCTTTATAATATAGTTTTAGATCTGGTACAGCTAGGCCACCCTCATGTGCATTTTTTGAAATAGAAATTTTAAAGGTGCTTTTTTCTGCATTGACTTTTGGTTTAGGTAGATGTGAAGGAATTCAGGATGAATTTCAGTTTTGAACATTAACCTAACATTCTAAAAAAGTAGTCATTTGTTGGATGCTTTATAACAATTATTTGACCCCCAAAAGTCAAAATAGGTTTGATTATGTAAACAAATTTAATAATATTTTGTATGGCTTCTTCCTGTGACATTGAATGTAAATTGGCACTTCTATAAATGGAGAGTCATTTTTATAATCTTTCTAAGTAGCTGTCAAATACAGTATTATAGTCAATGTTTATTTAATCCTTGTGCTCCTCTGAGAATTATACTGATTGAGAAACATTGTAAGGTGTTTTTGAATAACTAGATTGGGGTTATTGTACTTTGTTCTGCTTTGTCATTAAGCAGCTTCATAGTTACACTATCTCATAATTGAACTTAAATAACAGAATATACAAAGGATTTGTGATTTTGTTAGTATGGGAAACTCCTGGTATGGGAACTCATCAAGAGAGATTGCAAATTGTCTGTAATTTAGTACTCAGGAAGATTGAAGTTCTTGAAAGCTAAGTAACTTGTCCAAGGTCACAGGATTTATAATACATGCCAGAGGCAGGATTTGATCCTAGAATGCCCTGTACTCTATTGATATTGCTGTCTTTTGGACATAAATAATAATTTGAAAAGTAGTCATCCATAAATTTAAAGAACTCTTGAAAACAAAAACACAAAGAGATTACCTACTTAAAAACTTATGTTGTACATACCTATTCTGTAGCAGAAGGTTGCATTTCTCAGAAAAGTGTTGCCTAAACTCATCTTATTTTTTTCTGATTTATTGTATGATTTTTTGTTTTTGTTCTTAAATTTCCATTTTTAGTGCTCTAACTTCAGCTCTGTCTGCTGCATTGTCAACTTCTTTGAACTTCAGGCATTTCCTGTTTCTTCAGTGAAAAGTGGAATTTAAAAAAAAAACTTCTTTTTTCCACTCTGGATTTACCCAATTCCAGGCTACTTTAGCCTAATGACAAAATATCACAGAACCAGATTTCCTTATTTTCTTTTGCCTTTAACTTCTTTTTATGCCTTTTAGCACATTGTGTTTTGCAGTATTGTATTTTCTTCTCCATATAATATGCCTACCCAAAATTCCTTTATAAGATTTTGGGAGATTTGTTAAACTACTAAAAATCAAAATAGAATTTTTTGGAATTCTTTACCAGTGAGTGAGAAAATTAGTGATTACTTATTTGTCTTCCTACCTCTAGCCATGCTTTTTGGTGGTGGGGGTGTGTGTGATTTTATCTATATGAGGAAGTCCTGGTGAAAAAACTCCCTCCACCACTGCAGTTCAACAACTGTTTTGTAGCATGTAGTTGTACCTTCTTAGGGTCCCAAGCAGCTTTCTAGGGGACTGTTATTTAAAGCCATTTATGATCTTTCTGCTTTCTATCTTTCCAGTCTTAATACATTTCTTTCCTTATTGTACTCTGGGATTCATCTGAATTGGCCTATCTGCTTAGAACACTCTCCTTCCTTTCTATTTTCCCCCTTCTAGCTTTCCTGGCTTCCTTCATTTAGGATTTAGCTCATATTCTTCCATCTGAAAGAAGGTTGTTCTCCCTTTCTCACCTTTCCCTCACTGCTTCAAGCACCTGCTCCAGTCCATTATTTTCTATGAGATTACCTTCCACTTATATCTGTCTTACAGGTACAAGTACCTACTTATTCGGGAGTCATGTTTTCTTCTTGCTCAGAATTCATACTTCTTTGAGACTTCAATTTGAGTCCTGGTTTCTATCAATTACTAGCTGTGGTGATCTTGACTGAATCTTTTTCTCCTATAGTTTCATTTCTTCATCTGAAAAACAGGGTTAGTAATACCAGTTGCCATGTTGTAGGTGTGAGTATTTATGGCCATGTCTGATTGGAGTCAGTTCTTGCAAATAAATGTTAATAAATGATACATCGTATATACAGGTCCTGTCAGTGGTGTTCCCAGAAAACAACAAATTTTTTAGGCAGCGTAAATTCTGAGCTTTTTCATTTTTCATTCCCAAATCATGACAGTTACTATGTCAGGAATTTTCAAATACTTGAAATATTTATGCTGTCTGTCTCACAAGATGATTGTGATATTATGATGAGATTTTATATGTAAATTGTTTTCTAAACCTTGTTGTGCGATAGAAGATAGTATTTCAAACTTTACAGGTATATTGGACTTTTGACCATTACCTAAGTGTTGTCATGGCCTCTGCCTACATTTAGAATCCTAGGCTAAGTTACATTTTAAGAGACAAAGTGTTTAGAACCAGTAAGATAATTATTTCACTATATCTACTCTTTACCATATCATACTCATATGAGGCAATGTTGTGGTGATACTGAATGCAACTGAGAAGTTAGGCAATGTTTAGCAAAAGGTAAATGGAGGTTAGGGTGGGGAGGACAGACTCCAGATTATATCTCATGAGATTTGGTTGGAGGAAATAGGGATATTTAGTTTGGAGTAGAAAAAACCTGGAGATTATCTGCATCATTAAGCATTTGAAGGCCAGCCTGGACTTATACCAAAGGGCAGAATCTGGAACAATGGGTGAAAGTAGAAAAGACACAAATTTAGGCCTGAAGAGAAATTCCTTACCATTAGAACTATTCTTTTCCTTGAAGCTTTCCTCAGTTCTAGCCAGCTACCTTCAAGAAAGACGTGTTATATAGACAGTTTAGTAATTTGGGGCATAGTTCTGTATTGATTTCCAGGAAGACTAGACTAATTAATACTCCATCTATAGTGCTTCAATGCTCCTGTCTTATGTACTTTGACTCGTAATATAGTCACTTTTGTATAGATTATATCCTTAATTGTAAATTTTTTAGGTTAGAGGCGATGTTTTTCATGTTTTAATTCAGTGCTGATTAAAGTACTGCTTGGTATTGGTGCTACAAATGTCAAACTTAAACAGTCTCTAGAGACCTTGGGGTACAATGTGTATAGAAACAAAAATATAGGATAGTATGTGGAGGGAAACCATGAGGGCTTTGGAATGTCCTTATGGAGGTTGTGTCTACCTTGGTCTTTGTATTTCTAGTGTCTTAAATTTTGCTAAAAATAAGCATATGGGAAAGGGACTTAATTGTGAGGTTCTGGTTGGCTTTTTCTGCATTTCTAGGGCAAAAGAAGTTACTTTGTATAGTGACTTAAGATCTTCTGGGCCACAAGTGTATTTGGGTACCCTTCTGAGGCCCCAGAGGGATGGGGCATCTGTTTTCCCAATCTGGTAAAATCTTTTGGGTTTTTATCTGGGATTCTTACCTGGGACAAGCAGGATTAGACATTAGGGAAAGGAACTCAGGGCTCAGACTTGAGACTAGTGCTGATATATTTTAGTGAAGGGTTGGAATCTGACTTTAGGCCATTACTGTTGGTCTTAGTCTCACAGGGTGACTTGGATATTCTGGGGTTTTTTCATTTAAGTAATTTTGAGGCTACTGAATTTCTTAAAATGCTGCTGCTCTAGAAATGCCAGAGTAGGCCAGATGCTACTGGATCCTCAGCTGTATTAAGACAGCAGTTTCCTGATGCAGCTTCCTTTACTCTGATGTAGCTTTTTTCCTAGTGAAGCTTCCTTCCCCATGGAGGAAGGCCCTGGCTTTTCTGACAAAGCTCTCTGGCCTGAGGCCAGTAAATAGCCCAACTCTGTTCCTCTCAGACCTGGTGGATAGAGAAGACCATGTTTATCATTATGTCTTGATGACAAACATGTTTCCTGATAGGAGATGAAGAGGGACATGTCCAGAGAAGCTAAGTGACAATGTATCTTTGTTGCACATCCTTGCTGTGTTAGGGTAAAGTATACTTCCTCCTTTGTTAAATTTAAGTTCAGTCTCTCACTAGTACCTCTTTTTGTCCCAACACTGAATCTAAACCAAGAGAGGGTTCTAGCTTTATAAAAGTGTTGCTTAGTCTTTCCCTTTTCCTTGTAAATAAATCATAGGATGTAATTTTTGGAGTATCTATCTCTCTTCGGATGCTTGTGTATGTTACTAGTTATTAATAGTAATATATGTATAAGAATGTGTAAGCTAAACAGTACTTTTTTTTGCCTTAAACTTGACATTGTATGGTAAATTTTTATCTCCTCTTCACCCCCAAACCCCTGTTGCTGAACATTACAGGTTGTTATGCCTCCAATATGGCATACTAATGCATCTGAATACACTTAGGTGGTTATTTATTAAGCATATATCATGTGCAAAATCCTTTGTTAGGTGATTTGGGAATTGCCAAGCTAAATAAGACATGATCCCTTTCCTTGAGGAGTTAAAAAACTCACCTGTAAGAGAGACAAAAGAAAAGCCCTTTGAGGCCTTGGAGGTGACAAGACAACTTCTGACATGGTGGTTCCCTAGAGTGAGTGGTATTTGGGTTGGCCTTAGGGTGAGCATGATTTCTGTACATAAGAGATCATGGTGGGAGAATGTTCCAATAAGAGGAAAAAGAATCAAAAAGGGTGTAATGATTGAAAAGTACGTGACATATGTGAGGAAAGACAAATATACCAAATTGGCCAGAAGGTAGGGTATATGAAAGAGTAGTAAGAGATAAGATCAGAAAGATAAGTTGCATTTGGATAGTGAAGTGCCTTGAATGCCATTTTAAGAAGTTTGAGTTTTATTGAGTAGATAGTAAGGTAGAAAAAGTGTTAGAATAGGGTAGTGATATCAAAATAGAATTTCCTTATGTTTTTAAAGATATTATGTTAAGTTATAATGCAGATGAACTCTTGTCCTTTCTTCCCCAACATAGATAGATATATTGTCTCTAGTATCTTAGAGAACTATAGTATTAAAGAATTATTGATGAAAAGGTGACTCTCTGCTCTTCTGTCCCTAGAAAGCAGAGTTCATTTTATTTTATTATTCTCTTGTATTATTGGGAGGGTCTGTTGCTTGCTGTTATCATTGCTATTTCTAGTTAATTGCTGATCCTCCTGATATTTACCATCCTAATCCTTCATTTTCATTTTTATCTTTTCTCTTGCCCATTGTTTCTCTTTACTTACTAGCTTTCAAAATAAAAGGCTAGCTTTTAATAGAAATCTTGTTATTAGAGTATTTCTTTCCTTCAACAAGAATTGGCCAGTCACAGACTGTGAGATCTTTAACACTTCATGGTTATGTTTATTGGAGTATACATGTAGGTTATTGCTTCTCTATCAGATTTTTTTTGTAGAATGAGAATAGGTGAAGGATTAATTATTGTGTTTCCTTTCTGAAGGTAGTGTCCAGATAGACAAATTTTGATCATATTCTGAAGCTTTTTTCTTTCGCTAGAAGTTGGTACTGATTCACGTTTAAGATAAACCGCCAGATTTTAAGTTAAATTTGTGAAGAGCCCTTAAGTTTGTGTCTTTATTTGGACAAATATGCTACATTTTGCTGCTTAGGTTGTTAGCATTTCTTTTGAAGCTTTGATTTGTTGATAGAATTACTAAAATTGAATGTATCTTTAAATCTAAGTGTTACATCATGCTTTTAAAGCTGTGGGGTTTCTTTGGAAAGGGATGGATTTTGTGATTTATGTGATTTCTACCCTCTTAATTCAGTTCACATATTGGAATGAATGGCTTTTATTTTTTTTTGACAGGTTCAGTGTCTGTGGTTATATATCTATAACTCGCATTCCTGATTCAATCAAACAGATCAATAAATACAAAGTTGTCATGACATCTCAGGGCAGGGAAAAGTCTTTGATCACAGCAGAGACTGACTCACGTGGAGAATTTTGTTTTAAAGCAAAATCAGGCAACTATAAAGTCCAGGTAAGATGAGAGAATTTTAGTTTTAATTAAAAAGAATAAAGGAAACTTAGAGTTTTTAAAGACCCAGTTAAGATTAAATTTAGGATAAGATACTAGTTTTGGGAGACCCTTGTAAAACTTTGTAATACTTTTACTTTTTAGTTTCTTAAAGGTAACTTCCTACATTTTTATTTCTAGTACAATAGAGGGCACATAATGACAATGTAAATTCTGATATGGCCTTAAATGCTCATTAAATTAACAACTAGTTCTTTAAGTATTATATTTTTGACTCCCTGTATTATGATTTATAGTTTGTTTTTTTTTTATTCAGACAGTCCACTTCTCTCTCTCTTTCTCTCTCTTTTTTTTTTTTTGGCTGAGGCAATTGGGGTTAAGTGACTTGCCCAAGGTCACACAGCTAGGGAATGTTAAGTGTCTGAGACCAGATTTGAACCCAGGTCCTCCTGATTTCAGGGCTGGTGCTCTATTCAGTGCGCCACCTAGCTGCTCCAGTCCACTTCTCTTAAAGCTGGAACCACTGACAATTTGTAGACAAACATATGAGAAATAGACGTTGATTATTTAAAGAAGAGTGGTTTTATTTTGTAATCTTTTTCTTATGAGTGAAAGATAGATAAACATTATTTTTGTGCTTATTTTAAGAACTGCTCAAAAAGAAAAGGACAATAGAAACATCCAAATAGAATCCAACTATATGACATTTAAATTTTCTGGTTTGTGTTTAGTGTTAGTGGCCTAATGACTAAGGACCATTTTCAGGGTAGGAGCATGCAATTTATTTATTTTTTTTCACATCAGTATCCTACTCATCCTGAGTTGTATAGTGAACATACTTCTGTCATTTAATTTAATATTCATTTAAGATCATAGATGAGAATGGGTTGTTTATGAATGTGGTTGTGAGTGTCATAGCAGGTTCCTTGGAATGAGTATTTGTCATTTAAAATCTGAATTATGGGGGCAGCTAGATGGTGCAGTGGATAGAGTGCTGGCCCTAAAGTCAGGAGGACCAGAGTTCAAATCCGGCCTCAGACACTTAATACTTCCTAGCTGTGTGACCCTGGGCAAGTCATTTAACTCCAATTGTCTCGGGGGGGGGGTATATAAATATATATATATATATATATATAATGCTGGGCACTAACATATACTTTGTGATATACTAAACCTTGATTTTATAATGTTGTTCCATGTATTTATGTAGGTAGTTGTTCCTGAGGCAGAAACCAGAGCAGGACTTTCTTTGAAACCCAAAATGTTTCCTGTTGTTGTTAACAACAGGCCAGTGATGGATGTGACTTTTTCCCAGTTTTTGGCCTCAGTTTCAGGGAAGGTCTCTTGTTTGGGTAAGTTGTGAATTTAGAGACCAAATTGATAATTATGAAAAAGCAAAAGGGGTCTGTTTATGAAATTCTCTTCAAATGGGGAAGTATTGTACTGATCAGCCAGATATAAGAATAGTGCTCTTAGGAGTGAATTAATATAATTCAACTGGGCCTTTGTCCCTGAATACTGAAATTTAAAGATTACTTTTAGGACATATTCCTTTATCTTGGAAACAACTTAGCTTAGCACTTAGCAACTTAGTTAAAATTGGAGGTTATCAAATGACAAGTGCTTTCTCTCCCATACAGTTATTCCTCAAGTATAAGATCTATCTTGTTCTCCCCGTCCCTGAGTTTATCCGAATTCATTTTGAGGGTATGCTTTATGAAACTTGCCTTAGGCTCAGATTGTTAAGCTGACTATGAAAACTACTAATTGAGTCTGGTTCCTAGAGAGGATTTTATGATATCCTACTTTTCTTAATATATATTGAATAAAGTCTAGTAATAAGCCATTTAGAATATCCTAGGCATTTGTTCTTATCATCTTTGGCTCTCAGAGTTATTGGCTCTGTTTTAATTCTTCAGATAAGCTTTCTGATTTTTGACCGCGTGGGTTATGCTTTCCTTTAGGATTTCATTGTCTCATTTTTCTAGTCTTTACTAAAGTGGCATTTACTAGTATTTTGGTTCTAGTGACTTGTTTGCTTGGTGATGGATTAGAACAATGTGCTAACACGAATTCTAAAGGGATTTTTATACTAATTGCTTTTGAAGAATTAAATTTTCATAATAGAGTAGAAATTTGAAAAGAGAAATAAATGTTTTGGATTTTTGAAGCTTTAGCTTTTTGGGACTTTTTTGCAAAACTTGACTTTCTTTTTTTTTTTTTTTGGTTTGTTTTATAGATACTTGTGGTGACTTGCTGGTGACTTTACAGTCCATAAGCCGTCAAGGGGAGAAGCGTAGTCTACAACTATCTGGCAAGGTCAACTCCATGACTTTTACTTTTGATAATGTGCTCCCTGGAAGATATAAAAGTAAGATACATTTGAACTTTTTTAGGTTTAGTTGATATATCTTATATTTCTTGTCAGTCTTATTTTTTAAAAGTTGAGTTTGATCTTTTAAATATAATACAATCCAGTTAGAGTTTAATAAAATTATTTTCTTTAAATTCTTAACTTAATTCTTAATTTTTTCTTTACTTAATTCTTGTCCTTTGATGCTACATATATAATACATTATTAGGTATTAAAGAAAATGTTGTCATGGGATGAACTGGTTGCCATCCTTATGTGGGATAATACATCCTTTACCTTTTGATAAGTCTGAACTTCATGCCACTCCATTTCCAACTATAAACAGTGGTTTCATTGTTGTGTAAACATTAAGGTTTTAGCTTATATTTTGTTATGAAGTGACATTGGCTATTTGAACTTTTACTTTTTCCAAAATACTTATCTTATTGTAGTAAATAACTATTTTAAAAGAAGTACAGGATATATTTTCCATTATTTTTAGCTTCTCAGATTTGTGGTTTCATTGATTCATTCTCTCCAGAAACAGATCACATTCCTTCCATGTTTTAGTTAATGATCTTCTAGGTAGTAAATGAGAATAGATTTACCAACATTAAGTTTAAAGAAATCCTTATGTTAAATGTCAAAATTTCATGGATTAATAAGGATAAAATAACCCATCAATTAGTAGCTGTTTTCTCTGAACTTTCTAGTTTTATTTTTGTATATTCTGTTGCTGGGCTCATACTTTGAAACCTATTTGACTTGATATGAACTTCTAGTGTTTGCACTCTATTTTCCTAGCACTTTTGCATGGACTGTCTCAAGTCTTCAGATGAGGATAATTAGTGGGAAATGATGCTATAGTTATGAATTTTAGTAGATAAACTTAAATGTCTTCCATTTCTGAGAGCTGATTTTTTGAGAAGCCAGAACCATAATGATTTTTCTAAGTAGGATTTTAGTAGAACAGTTTAATTAAAATTCATTGAAATTCTAACAATCTGATTTTTTTTAAAAACCAGGATAAGTTTTATTTCTTTCTTTCTAATGTTAAGGACAGATCATTATGCTATTTTTTTTTTGCATTTTCCAAGAATCAATCATAAATTCTTGGGAAATAATTTTATATATGATATTGGGTGCCATGCTTTTTTTTTTCCCCTTCCTAGTAAGTATCATGCATGAGGATTGGTGCTGGAAGAATAAAAGTCTAGAGGTGGAAGTTACAGAAGAGGATGCATCAGGGATTGAATTTAGGCAGACTGGCTATATGCTAAGATGTTCACTTTCTCATGCAATTACGTTGGTATGTATGGAATGTGGGACACGGTCTCATTTAGAGTGGAAAGAGCAATGAACTGCTGTTGCTAAGAATTTTGGTTTTTTGGGTATATATATTATGTCCCAATATCATTGCCATTTTATGTACCTCTCATAGGTATTTTGAGAAATGATAATTAGCAAGCAACTTAAGTTCCTTTGTGGAAAGATACCAATATTAATTTCATATGTAATTACTTGTCCTGAGTTAACTCCTCAGATTTTGGAGGTAAAACAATCAAGCAATGGACAGTGATGTGGCAATTTTGGATTTTGGAGGTAAAACAATCAAGCAATGGACAGTGGAGTCAGGAGTTAGGAGAACCTGAGTTCAAATGTTATCTGAAACACTTGATAGCTCTGTGCCCCTGGACAGGTTACTTAAACTTCCATTGCTTCAAAATTTTTTTTTTTTAAAAAGCAGGTTATTACTTTCAGTCCTTTTAAACTCTAAACTGCTTTACTTGTTCTTAAAGCTTGAAAAAGATTAATATTAGAAATTAATTTGTTTCTATAGGAATAGATGCATTTTTTTAACCTTACAAGCAAGTTCTTAGTATGGGTAGCAAATTTATTTCTGTTTTCATTGTTTGTTTTGTACAAAATAAAGAAAAGTTTCAAAGGACCACAGTGATACATCTTCCTTTGATGGCCCTAGTTTCTGGTCTATTGGGCACTGGCAAATCTGATCCCAACTAGGAAAATAATACCATTCCATTTGTGAAGCTTAGATTGTCCCAAATTCATTAGTTTTTAACATTTTTTGACACCAATAGGTGGCAGATAACAGATATGAAAAAAATAAATAACTAGTTACACCATGCATTACAAAAACTAGTATTCTTAATTCCTGTATGTTTTTTTTAACTTAGCAACACATTCAGAAATAGTTATAATGATATAAATTAATAATAGTAATTATTGTCCAGCTATTAGAGAATGATACAGATGTATAAGAAAAGAGGTTATATTTTTGTGGGAGTCTGTAAAGATGTTAAATTTGGGATTGGCTCAAAAGTTCTTGTGATAAATAGACATAATGTAAATATGTATCAATAGATCTTTAATGTAAAGAGTCTATCTTCTATATAAGCATTATTAATTGTCATAGTGTCCTTCTATTTCCTGATAAATCATTGTGTGGTTTTTGTTCCCTTAGGAATTCTATCAGGATGGAAATGGACCCGAGAATGTGGGAATTTATAACCTATCCAAAGGAGTGAATCGATTTTGTCTGTCAAAGCCTGGTAAGTTTAGGAAGAGTAATATTGCTACTAGGTAGAAAGATTGAAATTAACCAGAGAGTGATCTTAAATACAGCTTTCTTTCTTAGCTTTATTTGTGTTTTAACTATCAATTTTCAGTGGCATTAAGTTTTCTGTTTTCTTCATGGAAGGGATGATCCCATAAATAGATTAAATTAAATAATTTGCACTGGACCCTTTTATGTACATAAAAATTAGTACCACATGTTTAAATGATCATAGTATTTAAGACCAGCTGTATCTTTTCTTCTAAAGGTTAACTATACTGGTAATTGACTGATTGGTGAGTGTGGTAAGAAGACTCATTTTGGTTAATCTTATTTAGGTTTGGGAATTAGTAACCAGGAAAATGGTCCTTGAAGGTACAGGCAAGGAGTTGCCAGATATTTTCATCCTTTTGAAATAGATTTTATTCTCCTGCTAAGTCAGGAATTATATTCTACTTCTGAATTTTATCGACTATTATTGCAAAAGCATTTTCTATGTCTACTTAGTACAAAATTGCCTACATATTTCTAAGAAAAACTTTGTGAAAGATCACAAGTACAAATTTGTCTTTGGAAGTTGAGAAAAGGATTTTTAAAAGTTGAAATTTGTTTTCAAGCATTTTGCAATAGAAACCAGCGTGTCTGGGAGTTATTTCTATATTGTGTTAAGTTGTTAAGTTACAGATAATCAAAACTATGTTACTAAACTACTTAAGTGGTTTAAGTCATTGGGAACACTAGTTAGATAGTGGGGAAGATGCTTAGTTGACTTTTTGAATTTTATTATCAAATCTGCAATATATTGCAAGTTAGAGATGCTAACTCTGGATTTAATATGTTAACTCAGAAATAGATTATTATTTCTGGAATAATTTTTTCTTCGTTTTTCAAAGGTGTATACAAAGTGACCCCACGATCCTGTCACCGGTTTGAACATGGGTATTATACTTATGACACGTAAGTTTCACTTTCTCATTAAATATTTAACAGGTTGCAGGCATTTTTTAAAGAGAAGAACATATTCTTTAATTTGCAATCTGAATCACCTTTCTGAAGGGAGGCAGCATGTTTCATCATTTAGGAGCTGTGGTGGGTCATTATGTTGATCAGAGTTCCGTCTTTCAAAGTTGGTTGTTGTGATTCTCTTGTTTTTCAGTTGTGTCTCCTTCCTTGAGACCCTTTTTAGGATTTTCTTGCAAATATATTGGAATAGTTTGCCATTCCCTTCTCCAACTCATTTGACAGATGGGAAAATTGAGGCAAATAGGAGAGTTGTCCAGAAACATAGAGCTAGTTAGTATCTGAGGACAGATTTGAACTCATGAAGATAAATTTTCCTGATTCCAGGCCCAGCACTCCATATATCTTTATAGTACTGCTTTTCTTGTACAACCTATTCTCCTAGTTCTTCTTCCTTCTCTTTATACCAGTTCATACAGTCTTTCCAGGTTTTTCTGAAACCAGGTTTTTTTTTTCCCCTTTATCATTTCTTTTAGCATAGTAGTATTCTATCACATTCATATAGTTTAACTTGTTCAACTATTCCCTAATTGATGGGCATCTTCCCAGTTTCCTATTCCTTGCCACTACAAAAAGAAAACTATAAATATTTTTGTATATATATGTAAATCCTTTCTTTTGATCTATTTGGGATTAGACCTAGCAACAATACTACTTTCTTAAAGGGTAGTCAGAACAGTTTGACTATTTTACAGTTCTGTCAGTAATGTATTAATGTATCTGTTTTCCCACAGCCCCTCCAGCATTGTCATTTTCCTTTTTTGTCATCTTTGTTAATCTGATATGTATAAAGTGGCACCTCATAAATTTGCACTTCTCCAATTACTAGTAATTTAGAGCATTTTTTTAATATGACGCTTGTGATTTTGGATTTCTTTCTCAGAAGAGTACATATTCATTATCTCTGACCATTTAACATTTGGGGAATTGCTCTTTTTCTTCTAAATTCTCTGCAGATTTTAAAAAGGATACCTGTCAGAGAACTATGAAAACATACTTTAAGAAGATAATGAGCAGGGGTTTTCTGTTTCCATTAGGAATAGAAGGAATTGTTTTATTTGCAATAGTAAAGATTTATTTCTTTCTATTTTCATTAAGCAAAAAATTATTTAAAATTGTAGAATAAGAAAAAAGAAAAACAGAAAACGAACACTAAAACAAAATAAAACAAAAGAGAACATTGCCATATGTCTAGCAGAACATCAGGGAAGATTCAAAATATATAACAACAAATTACCAGTTCAAGAAAACATATATATATTACTAGAAGATACTAGATTTATGAAAGTTCATCTTTTCTTTACTTCCTGCAAATTGTTCTTTAGTTCTCTGCTGCATGCCTTTTATACTTGATCTTTTTTCCCCTCTTTCATCCCCTGTACCCTCAAGCAAGCAATGGTTAAGAAAAAAGACATATTTATGTATACATATGTAGATATATACATACACACACCACCCTCCCCCATACACACACACACACACACACACACATATACACACATGTCTTTCCTATTCCTGCTGACTCTTTGCTTTAATTCTGTTCCTTAACTTGTCTTGGCTATTACTTAATCTCCCCCTACCCATGGGTCCCTCACTTGTCTTCTCTTGCCCTTTGCTTCCCCATATGTCCATTCCCCTTTATTTTTGTATAGATTCTGTGTAAAAGGGTGCTATACCCTTCATAATACATATATGTAATGTTGCCTACTTAACCCATTCCTGAGTAGGTTTTCAGAACTACAAGCCCTCCTCCCTGCTCTAATATCTCTGTATCTATTCTTCCTCTGCACCTCATTTGTATAATATAATTACTATTTTTACCTTAACTCTGCCCCAGCCTTTCTTTTGAGCTACCCTATTATTGATGTCAATGTTAAACATACAGTATACATTTCCCATGTTAAAAAAAAAACAATAAACAATTTGTCCATGTGAATTTTTTGAAATTGTTCTTTGATATTGGCTCTTATATTTTCTAATAAGTTAGGGTTTGGTTGATAAAAAGTCCTGAAAATCTGCAAGTTTGTTGAATGTCCATTTTTTTTCTCATTCAATATTATAGATAATTTTGCTAAATATGATATTTTTGGCTGTACATCTAGTTCTTTTGTTGGTAGATATGATTCCACGATCTGTGGTCTTTTATTGTGGCTGCTGATAATTATAGCTTCTGCATATTTGAATTGGTTTTTTTGTTTGTTTGTTTGTTTGTTTCTTGCAAAATTTTCTCTCTGATTTGGGATTTTGAAATTTGGCGATAATATTCCTATATGTTTTCCACAAAGGATCTCGTTGAAATGGTGATTGGTGAATTTTTTCTATTTTTACTTTCCTCTCATGTTCTATCACTTCAGGACAATTTTCTTGTATTATTTCTTGCACTATTGTGTCACGGTTTTTTTTTGTTTTTTTTTTTTTTGGTCACAACTTTAAGGCAATCCACTTATTCTTACGTTTTCGCTTTTTGATCTGTTCTCCAGATCTGTCGTTTTTCTCATAAGATGTTTCACATTCTGTTCTGTTTTCTCATTCTTTATAATTTGTTTTGTTGTTTCTTGATCTCTCATAGCTTCACTGGCTTTCCCTTGTCCAATTCTAATTTTCAAGGAATTATATTCATCTTTGAGACTCTGTATCTCCTTTTCTTGTTGGTTAATTTTTTTTTCCATAATCTTGGTTTTTTTTGGATGGTTTTTGTTTTTATCTTTTTTAGTTTTTCCTCAGTGTCTCTCATTTAATTTTTAAATTCTTTTTTTGAGTGCTTCTATAAATACTGGGCAGAGAGCCTTTTCTCATAATATTCTTTGGAGTAAAAGTTTTTTGTTTTTGTTTTTTTTTTTTACTTTGGTGTCCTCTTCTGAAGATAAACCCCGTTCTTTCTTATTACTATAGTAAGTTTCTCTGGTTGGATTTTTTCTTCTTTGCCAGTTCATCTTTTTAAATAAGAGATATTAGTGTAAGCATCTCTATTGTGGTGTGGGGAGATGGTCTCTAGCTTCCTTTTGGTTCTCCCCTCTGACCTGAAACCCCAAACCAAAAGCTCCACCCTCCTGTAAGTGCCTACAATCAGCATCATCCCTGCTTCACTGCCCCAGCACTTAGAAATATACTGGTTCCTTTGGGCCAAGGGCTCTGACTTTGTAGCATAGTTGGGCCTAAAATCCCAGTCAGCCTAGACTCACTCCCTAAGTCTTCGTGGACTCAAATCTCTGACTCCTCAAGCTGTCAGGGAGGTGAAAGTTACTGTGGTTCCTGCTAGGGCTTCAGCCAAATACAGCCAGTCCCTGGTCTCCCTAATGAGTGCTTCTGTCGAGGTTGCCTGAAGGTGTTTGCACTTTACTTGAACTTTCTTTAGATCTTCTTGGGTTGTATCTGGAGGACCCCTGTTCTGTCCCAATTCTTCTTAATTTTTCACCAGTATGTTTGCCCTGAGGCACGAATTTGTTATATTTGTGGGGGAAATCTGGAGAGCTTGTAATTTACCAACCTATACCTTCATCTTCACAGAATCCTTCACCCAATAGGAAGAATTTAAACCAATTACTGGAGTTTTTCAGGCAAGGGTTGTAAGATATTAGTACATATTACTGAGAAAATATCTGATGAATCTACTTTCTTGAAGTTTAAGAAAAGGGTAGAAAAATCTACAGGGCATGGCTTAAATGAAGGCTTTTCTTTCCATGGGAAGAGCTGAGAACTTTTTAAGTCTGTTCAGTTCTTGTCTACAAAACTCATGGACAAGATCTATTCAGCTCATTCTTTTATTATATGTTTTCAAGTTATGTCTGTTTTTTGGGCTGTTTTGACATTGAAAAAATTTTTGTTTAGAATGCTTTTTATTTTTGTGTTGTATTTCATTTAAGAGAAATTTTATTTCAAAACAAACTAGGCCAAGAATGTAAGAAGGGATAGCTAAGAAGGATTACTGGAAATGGATTAATCCTTTGAGAGTTACTAGGTGTTAACCATTTGCTTCAATTTTTCTTTTTGGTTTCCAGGTCTTCACCCAGTATCCTGACACTTACAGCCATTCGGCACCATGTTCTTGGAACTATCACCACTGACAAACTATTGGATGTTACTGTGACTATTAAGTAAGGCTAATATGGAGTTGACTGGTTGGGAGAGGGGAACTAGGGAGTCTTATATTTATAGAATTTTGGATTGGAAGGGAGTTTTAGAGACAATCCATAGCAATATCACTTTAGAAATGACAAAAATAATGCTAGAGAACTTAAATGGTTTGCTGTCCAAAGTCATAAGTAGCTAGTGTCATATTAGAATCCAAGTTTCTACCTTCCATATCCATTGTTCTACTACCCTACTTCTCTTAAATAGCATCAGCATTTTTTCAGCCGTTAAGACAAGTCATTTGTATCTTGTTTCATGTTGAATTCTACTTAAGCATGGAATTATACAGTGTTTTCATTTATCTTAGTTCAGATTTTAGGACAGACTATTCTCTTAATTTTCCCTTCTTTAAACCTTTTGTTTTAAAGCTTGTGAAATGGAGATGACTCCTGGCTAAGGAAAGTTTATGCAAATAAAAGTATAGTTCTAGTTATATCCACCTATCTGTGTTGTTCAGAAAGGAATTCTGATTATCTATTGTTAAAGTATTGATATATAGTCAATAATGCAATCTGATCCTTCAGTTTTCTAGAGAATTTAAAGGCTAAGCTTTTTTGTCAAATAAAATTTAAATATAATCTTTTTTTGTCTTTCTTGGGAACCTGTTTTTTTTCTTCTCAGTAGTAATTGTAGTAGTTTTTAAATTCATTTACACTTCTTTAAAATAGCATTTGTATGTCCTCTGAATTTTGTTTTTTTGGGGGGGAGTAGTATGAGTTATATTCTAGAAGAGAAAGGTCAAAATCATAATAGGATGGAAGCACTGTACCAAAGATAATGGTATAATTAAAAATGGATAATTCCAATAGACTTGTGATAGAGAGAGCTATTTGCATCCAGGAAGATGACTATGGGAACTGAATGTAGATCACAACGTAGCATTTCCACCTTTTTTGTTGTTTGCTTGCTTTTTTTCTTTTCTCATTTTTTCCTTTTTGATCTGATTTTTCTTGTGCAACATGGTAAAGTGGAAATAATGTTTAGAATAATTGCACATGTTTAACCTATATTGGATTACTTGCTGTCTAGGAGAGGAGTGGGATGGGGAAAAGAAGAGAGAAAAATTTGGAATATAAGGTTTTGCAAAGGTAAATGTTGAAAACTATCTGTGTATATTTTGGAAAAAAAAGGCTATTATCAAAATTTATAAGAATTGGATAAATTCAGTTTCTATCAAGTATAATCTAGGCATACTCACAATATATTTAGCATTTTTTAATGAAAAAATATAATAGAATTTCAGAGTCTATTCTGTATTTAAACAAGAATCTTTCTATAAAATACTTATTCTGTGATTATCTAATCTATGCTTGAAGACCTGCAATGAGGGAGAACCTACTTCTCAAACAGCCCATTCATTCTGCTTTGAGGTAGCTCTGTTTATGAGGAAGTTGCTTTCCTTTCTCAACCATACTACTAGAAAAAGCTGTCTAAATTCACTGCTTCTACTTCTCATTCTGGTTTATGACCTCATTGCTCAATTGAATCTGCTTTCCATCAGCTTTACTCAGTCCTTGATTCTTAAATTTCAGACTGCCCTGTTCTATTAATTTTCAGCTTTTTTGATGTTTCTTCTCTATGGGTTTCTGTGATTATTTTTTCTCTAGATTTTTCTTTTACCTGACTACTTCTTTTCAGTCTGCTCTGCTAAATCAAAATCCAGATCACTTCTCCTAATTGTATATTTCAAGACTCTGCCCTGGGCCCTTTCTTTTGGTACACATAGAGTTGGTTTTCATCTCTGCAAATGATACCCAAATCTATAGATGTCCAGTCATTGTCTCTTTTCTGAGGTGTATTTCAAATTCAGTGTGCATTTAAAAATCAACATTTACATTTAAAAAAAAACAACAAAAAATGTTATTATCTATCTGAGTATTATCTATCCCACCAGACCTGCCATCTTCCAAATTTCTTTATTTTAATCACTACCATCCTGCTAGTTACTCATTTATAGTCAGTGTCATCCTTCATTTACTTAGTCAGATCACCAGATCATGTTTTTTTTTTACCTTCATAGGATCACAGTATATCCCACCTCCTTTTTTTTCAAGCTATCTTTCACCAGGGTGATCATGTTAATCTGAATCGTTTTCCTGCTTTAAATTTTTCCCCTGCTCCAATTCTCCACATAGCTGCTAAGATGCTTATCCCCAAGTTTGATTATATCACTTTCCAACTCTACTCCAGTGATGCCTTACTACCTCTCAGTAACCCATTTGTTGGATTTTATAACCTGGCCCCAATTTTCTTTTTCAGCCTTTTTATGCATTACCCTTCATAGATATATTATAGTTCAGCCAAACTAGTCTTATTTTCTTCACACGACTTAATTTGCCATTTTAATTTCTTTGTGTTGATTGTCCTTTATTGCTTCTGTTATCTATAATTCACTCTTTCCTTACCTCTTCTTCTTGGAATCCTTAGTCTCCTCAGAATTTCAGTTCGAGGACTACCTTATTTATAAATAAATGCCTGATTCCTCTTCTCTGTATGTATCTGTATTGCATATTTTGATACATATTTGTTGTCTTCCCAGGTTAGATTTTAAGCTTTTTGAGAACAGGGATTATAGTAATTTGTCTTTATATCCCCAGCACCTAGCATCATTCCTAGTGCATATTAGGTACATAATAAATGCTTGTTGATTGATATTTCTTAGTTATAAAACTGATCAGCAGCCCTCTAGCTACTTGTGATTTAGTCGAGAATTAAAATTTATAGAAGCAAGATCCCTAAACAGTCTGCTGATAAGAGAAATTAAATCATTCAATTGGTACCCTACTCTTTCTTTTTTCCAGGTCTTCAATTGACAGTGAACCTGCCTTGGTTTTAGGCCCCCTAAAATCTGTACAGGAGCTCCGTAGAGAACAACAACTGGCTGAAATTGAGACTCGCAGGCAGGAAAGAGAGAAGAATGGCAAAGAAGAAGGAGGAACACCAAAGCCTCCAGTACAAGAGATGGTGGATGACCTTCAGGGTCCTTTCTTATATGATTTCTCTTACTGGGCACGGTGAGTTGTCTCTCTGTGTCCCTGTTTTTCTGCTAAAAGGGAGAAGGAAAATGACCAATGTTAACTTTCTTAATTGTCTTAGATCTGGAGAGAAAATCACTGTTACCCCTTCATCTAAAGAACTCCTCTTCTATCCTCCATCAGTGGAAACAGTTGTCAGTGGAGGTAAAATAAAATCCATTGTGTTATATTGGATATTTTGCTTTATAGAAAGGGTTGATTGTTTTTTTTGAAATTATTATTTATCAAATGGTGCAAAGAGTAAGTAAAGTCACGTGTAATTTATGTTCTTAATTTTTTTAGGATCTCTTTTTTTTTTGTGGAAATTAGTAACAACTTTTGTTAAGTGAAGAGAGAATAAATGATTCTTTTTTTATGGAAACTTTGTCCCTATTAGCTAGTTTCTCTTTGCTTTTTGGGGGATCTCATATATTGTTCTTTTATACATTTTTATTCTTTGATGTAAAAGTAGAAATTGTTGCTTAGCATTGTACTCTGGTGAGGAGTCCTTATGTTTCAGTACTCTAAATAGTTCTTTTCTTTTCATGTGGATTTCACTTTAGTTTCTTTTGAACCTTAGTTTCTCTATTTATTAAGTGGGCATGTTAGCTATGATCTACCTGGCTGAGGCTTAAGAAGTGTATATAAATCCATCCTTATTTAATATGATTGCTGCATTTCTTAGATATTATAAAAACATAGAATTATCTTGCTTTTCTTTTCTTTCCCTTTAGAAAGCTGCCCTGGGAAACTGATAGAGATCTATGGAAAAGCAGGTCTGTTCTTGGAGGGCCAGATTCACCCAGAATTAGAAGGGGTTGAAATAATCATTAGTGAAAAAGGAGCCACTTCTCCACTTATAACAGTGTTCACTGATGACAAAGGTAGCTATAGGTAAGCACCTGAAAGGGAAACATTTGCATCTGTACAGTTTTTTCATTAACTGCTTTTCCAAAGGGAAAAGGAAGGCGAGTTCTCTTGGATTACCAAATCTGCATTTTATTTTCTTTCTCATTTTTCCTTTTCAATTTGATTTTTGTTGTACAGCAAGATAATTATATAAATATGTATGTATATATTAGATTTAACATATATTTTTGCCATGTTTAACATAAAAAATATTAAAAGCAAATCTTTATGATTTTTTTGTTTTTAAGTGTTGGACCATTGCACAGTGATCTGGAGTATACCGTGACTTCACAGAAGGAAGGGTTTGTTTTGACTGCCCTCGAGGGAACTGTTGGAGACTTCAAAGCTTTTGCCTTGGCAGGAGTAACTTTTGAGGTATTGTTCTGCTTGTTCGGTCTTGATTTAACATTATAAATAAGTTAGGGCTCAATATGGTGTGTTTGTTAAGCTATTGAATTCAGAATGTTTTTATTTGTAAAGTGGCTAAATCTGGAATAAATACCATTGAATTTAGAATATTTTTTGAATATTTGGAAAATTTGTCATCTCCAGTCCTTCTGTGCCATCTAATACCAGATTATGCTTTATCCTTTTACTGTAATTTATCTTGCCACTTTAATTGTTATTTTAATGAATCATTAAGTGATTCATTAGTAGTATGGAATAGTAATGCATAGTAATAATAATAATAAATAGTATGAAATACTAGTATTCCATTATATTCATATAACATAATTTATTCAGACATTTCTTGATTGATAGGCACTCTCTTAGCTTTCAGTTCTTTGCCACCACCAAAAGAGCTGCTATTTTTGTAGATTCAGGTCTTTTTCCTCTTTCTTTGATGGGGATATGCACCTAGTTAAGTGGTAATATTGATCAAAGGACAGTATGCAGGGTTTAATATTTTGGGGGGCATAGTTCCAAATTACTTTCTAAAATGGCCAAACCATTTCAGAGCTCTACACATGCACATTAATTGGTATTTGTCACTTTCATTTTTTGTCAGATTTGACTTTTTGATGAATATGAAGGGGCACCTCAGAATCAATAAGTCAGTCATTATCTGCTGTGAGCTAAGTGCTGGCAATATAGAAAGAAGCAAAAGACAGTCCTTGCCCATGAGGAGCTTATAGAAAGGGGGAAGACAAGATACAAACATATATATAATAAAGAAAGCTACTTACAAAGGAAATTACCAGAGGGAAGGCACAAGAATTTAGAAGGATTGGGAAAGGCTTCCAGTAAAAGATGAGATTTTAGATGAGACTTAAAGGATTAGAGGTAGATGATAGGTGGAGTTTTAAATTTTATTTTTTCTAATTATTTGTAATTTGGAGCATGTTTTTTATGTGGCAACCTCCCAACTTACCAGCCATCCTTTAAGTCTTATCTCAAATAGCACCTTCTGTATGATAACAATCCCAGTATTATCAGCAATTAAAGCCTTTTTCTCTTGAGATTACTTTCTCTTTACTCTTAACATATCTAGCACATATATACTTATTTACTTGTCTCCCCATTTTAAAGTGAGAATCTTGAGGGCAAGAACCATTTCCTTTCTTTGTATTCTTAGCACTTGGCTAGAATAAGTAGAGTAAGTTTAAAATAAGTGTTTTTTGACTTCCTGATTTACTCACTCAAGGAGAAGACTGTCCCATAACAATAATATTAAAAATAATAGCATTTATATGGTACTTTAAAGTTTGAAAAGTGCTTTACATTTGTTATCCAATCCTCAGAATAACTGGATAGATAAATGCTATTAACCTTGGGCCTTTGCTTCTGCCTCAGCAAAATTTCCCCATATATTTCTTCCCATTTTCACTAAGAGTCATTCATGATTGAAATGAAATAACATTATTTTATTGTTACTTTATTACGACAGATAAAATCTGAAGATGACCAACCACTTGCTGGAGTCCTCTTATCCCTCAGTGGAGGTGTGTTTCGATCTAACCTTCTGACTCAGGACAATGGGATGCTGACTTTTTCAAACTTGGTAGTGTATTCATTTATAATTTGCTGCTGTTGCCTTTAGGAGAGGATAGGGATAGAGTGTGCATTCCTTGTGTTCATCTTGTAAAAAGAAAACCAATCTGTATTTTTTAGGTATTCTGAAAAACAAATTCAATTAGAATATTGTTAGTACCAGTATTTTAGCTGCTGATTCATGTTTCTTGTACATAATCATTGTGTTTTCTTGCCTTCCATCTGTCACAAAGATGTTGTAATAATTACCCAGGCCACGGTTCCTTCTCCTGTATATTTCCCATTGTTTCACAGTAGGACTACGATGTTTATGATCTTGAGTATTGTAAGGTAGTTTTTTTTTTTGTGTTTCTTTTCTTGAATATGTACACACATTGGAAAAAAAGCATGCAGATGAATCATTAGTGCATCCTTAGAAGTATACATTTATGTTGTCATGTTAGTCCTGTGGAAGGGGCTAACTATCCACAAAGATAGGATAGGTGTGATCTTTCTTAGTCTGTTAAGTGCTAGAGGAGCTATCTTAGTGATAGTTCTGGCCTTGTTGACAGCAGTTCTTTTCATTCCCCACTGGTTTGAAAATTCTGTAGCACTAACTTCCCAGTTTTGGTTGTTTCTTGGCAGAGTCCAGGGCAGTATTATTTTAAACCCATGATGAAGGAGTTTCGTTTTGAACCTTCCTCACAAATGATTGAAATACAAGAAGGGCAGAATCTGAAGATTGCCATCACTGGTTATAGAACAGCTTATAGGTAAGTCTCTGGGTCTCAAATAATGGTGGCTAGACTGGAGGATCTGACTTAGAGTTGTGCCCTGTGGAAAGTTGAGCATCTTTATTTCTAATTTTTTTTAGGGCAGTAGGACATGTTTTGAGTTGGGGGGAAAAAAAGGGTTTTTTTTCTGAACTTGGTTTCTTTAAATTGATTGGCTTGAATTAAACTGAAGAGAGAATATGCTTTGAATGGAAATATGTATGTCATGAACAATTTGTTTACTATTGTGAAGAAAAGAATGAGGGGAAGGAGTTGGAAAATTAGGGATTTTCTTGAGAAAATGTGATTTTTGGAAAGTTTCTTAAATATTTCATTATCTGGAGAAAAAGTCTTACATTTTAAAAAATGTTTAAAAATAAGAATTGTTTATGATATATGTACAGTGATCATTACAGGAAATATTTAGCAGGTGATCATATAATTAAATTTGCTTGGTTGTTGGGAGACTGAGTAGTTTGTAGTGTTTTGATCTGTAAATTCTATGCTCATTTTATCTGTTATCAAATGTAAAACATTTTGTGTGAAATCTTTTATCTGCTGTAGAATACTTTGGAATGCTTATGTGCTTTTTTCTTTTTCTCCTGCTCTCCCTAGTTGCTATGGTACAATTTCTTCCCTAAATGGGGAACCAGAACAAGGAGTTGCAGTGGAAGCAGTAGGACAGGGTGATTGTAGTATTTATGGGGAAGATACAGCAACTGATGAAGAGGGAAAATTCAGACTTCGAGGATTATTGGTAAGAATCAAACCTTCTTTATTATTATTTCATGATTTTATTTGGCTAAATGTTATCTTTAATGAGGTTTTTTTTAAGCATTTACTGTATGTAGGACTTTTGTCTTAGGATCAGTATGTTAATAGAGCATCAGAGATCATTAGTTTGATATGCATCCTACCTCTGGAAAGACTTTGTATATCCCCGATATGGAATGAGGCATTTATTTTCAGACTTGGCCAATGTATGGATTTATTTTTTTTCCTCAATAATCTATTTTTTTCAAATATATATAAAATGTAAAAATAGTTTTCAACATTCATTTTTGTAAGAATTTGTGTTCCAAATTTTTCTCCCTCCCTTCTGAAGACAGCAAGCAATCTGACATAGGTTAAATATGTGCAATTCTTTTAAATGTATTTCCATGTCTGTCATATTGTGCAAGAAAAAAAACAGACTAAAAGTGGGGGGGAACCCAAGAAATAAAAAAAGAAGCAAATAATAAAAAAAAAGGTGAAAACCATATGCTTTGACCTACATTCAGTCTCTAAAGTTTTCTCTCTGGATGTTGTTAGTATTTTCCATCCCAAGTCTGTTGGAATTGCCTTGAATCACTGCATGTAGATTTGTTTTACTTAACTATTGAAAGAAGATTCTATTGCAGGTACCATGGGGGAAAGTCAATCGGAAGTGAAAGGGGTAATTTTAAAAAATAGCATTAATAAAATATTTAAAAAGAAAAAAGAATCACAACTTCAGGTGTGCTATTTTACCCAAGATTATCATGGATGGAGATGTATTGTTCAAAAGCTCCACAGAGAATTGTGAGTTAGATTTATAAATGGAATCAGATTTTTGTTGAATTATTTTATAAGGCATGCCCTTTGTCCAAGCCCAGAAATTAATTTGATGGAGTTAGACAGTATTCCTGAAGAATAAAAGCGAATCTCTGTATTCTGCTGTAGGTTTTGAGCCGGGGCTGGATACTTGGTGTTTTTTCCAGGCACAAAAATGATACCATCTGTTCCACTCTGGCTTTGTGATAGTATCTTTAAAAAATTGGTATCTAAATATATCCCTCCTCTACCCAGGGAAGTATCCCTTATAGCAGGCATTGAAAAAAAAGGAAAAAAGGGGCAGTTCAACCAAACCAATCAATACATTGACAGTATCTGAGAGTATATACAATATTCTATACCCGTAAGTATAGAATACACCCAGTTCTGCAATGAAGGAGATTAGTTATATGTTCTTCAGGTTTTTAAAAATTTCCATTGTTGTAGTTATTCTCTATATTGTTTTCCTGATTCTGTTTACTTCATTCCATATCAGTTTATGTAAATGTTCCCATGTTTCTCTGAATTCTTTTTTGTTATTTTTTTGGAGCGCAGTAGTATTCTATTATATTTGTGTTTTGCAATTTGTTTAACCACTCCCCAGTTGATGGACATCTCCTTTATTTCTAATTCTTTGCTTACACAAAATGCAATTATCAATATTTTATTTTATATCCCTCTCTGTCTATTCACTTATCTGTTTTTCTAACTATGGCTTTTGCTTCTGTTTTTGAACTCTTTCACTTCTTGCAGCTGCATCTGGGCCATTTTTAAAAGCATAATTCCAAGTACTTTCCAGAGTGGTTGGAACAATTTACTGCTCTTATTGTGGTAGCTTTCCTTTTGTTCTTGTCAGAGTCATAACGTTTGAGAAATTTTTTGTTCAAAGATAAAAATAACTATTTAAATGAGACTCTTCAGATCTCAGGTGAGGCACAAAATGTGTAACTAGTGATCAGAAATTAATCAGTTTCCCATGGTTGGTTTTAAAGTAACTTTTCTAATGATAATAATTTATCATTAGATAATATAATAGATAATATAATCATCAGATGAAAAATAATTTATATTTATATAGTACTTTTCAAAGTTTACAAAGTGATTTCTTCACAACAACTGTACATTGTTCCCAAAGAGGTTAAATAACTTTTCTCAAAGTCACCTAGCTATTAAATTTCTGAGCTGGGATTAGATTGCATGTTGAATGCTCTTTCCACTTTACTGGAGTATCTCTCAATAGAAAGTTAACAGATTTTATGCAATAGGGGAGAAATAGTATTTTCTTGCTTAAAGCCAAAAAGCATTGCATGCACTGAGCTCTTTCAGGATTTGTCATTGGTTTTATTTGTAGCCTGGGTGCATATATCATGTCCAGCTCAAGGTCGAAGGTAATGAACATATTGAAAGAGCCCTCCCTCAGCATCGAGTAATTGAGGTAAGGCATTTAACTCTACAGTGAATCTTTTAATGATTAGCTCATATTCTAAAAAATCTGAATTAGCTACCTGCATTTCTCTTATTTGGGGAACTTTAGATTCTAATAAAAGGTTATCTCAGAATAATATTTCTGTACCTATAGAATGAAAAAATATGATATCAGCATTATTAGAACTATCAATTTTGTTAAGAAATTTAGACACCTGGTTCCTTATCAAGCTATTGGCTCCTCAGGGAACTTCAGGTTTATATTTATGGAGCTTTTCAGATCAAAGGCATGAAAGAGGACATCATTTTACATGATAAAGGATTGTTTCATTTTTGTTATCCACTTTTTCATTATCTAAATGAACTGTTTAATTATTTTTCTATTAGCTGGGCAGTCTTTTTGCAATGAAGATTATTATTCAAGCTAAATTATCAAAGTAAAGCAGTGTATATTCAATTCACTAAAAAACAGGACAGGATTTTCATGTAGGATATTCTTCTAATCTCTTCCCTCCTGCTTCTGGTCCTGCCATAAGCCTAATTTGCAAAGCTTGAGTGATGGTTAAAAGAAAAGTAACTTTGACTTGGATCGGGCCATTAAGGTAGTATCTAAGGTAACAAAGTATTGTGGTACTCTGATTTGAGAAAGAATGATGCTAATAGGACTTTCAGATAGTTTTTCATATTCAAATTTTGTACTTTTCTTCCACCCTACCCCACCCCCATCCCCGAAGGAGAAGAATGGTAGTTTTCTGTAGACCACTGTTATGTTCTGTTAGTATAAGCAAATCTTTTGATCTAAAGTAAATTTCAAGAATTCGTACAATTAGAAAAAGTTGTTTTCTTTGATTAATTCTAAGTGTTGTGCATTCATTCTTTAATATATTTTAGGTTGGTAATTCTGATATTGATGATGTAAATATCATAGCTTTCCGGCAGATTAACCAGTTTGATTTAAGTGGAAATGTGATCACTTCCTCTGAATATCTTCCTTCACTATGGGTAAGCTCAAGTTTGTTTTTAATCTAAATTTAATTTTGACTTTAAGATGAGTGGAAACCAGGTTATTAGTGCTGAAATACTAAGTATATTCTAAATTGATATGTAAAACATGAAAATAGTTAAAGTTAGGATTTTAATAAGTTTAATTACAGCAATGTCAGAATTAATATAGGGAGTTACTGAGATTTAAAAAATAAAACTGATCTGATCTCAGATGACCACATTTGTCTACAGTTAATCTTTGTGCAGATTGTAGAGGAAAGCTGATGAATAATCAATGTAGCCTGGGGCTTAAAAAGCAGAAAGACAATGTTAATATGATTTAATACCATTTGCTCACTTAGTTTTTCACTAAAAAGTCCTTTGTTCTTGGGGGTTCTTGGGAGTGTTCATTTACTGTTTTTGCAGTTTTATAATTGAACTTCAAATTTGGATTAATTTGAAAGTAGTTTTGATTTTTTTTTTTTTTCATAAAATGATGAATGGCACTAAACTTATAGGAAGTTTGATGCTCGCCTTATTGAGTAGGTATAGCTAGGGCCTTCACCACACTTAGCATCTTCCAAGACTGTGCACAGCTTTTCTTTATGCTCCTTTGCTCATAGTTCTGGAGGATAGAAAGTGGGTCCTTTAGCCTGAGAAATTTAAATAATCTTTTAAAAAAAACCACTGGGGGCAGCTAGGTGGCACAGTGTATAGAGCACCAGCCCTGAAGTCAGGAGGACCTGAGTTCAAATCTGGTCTCAGACACTTAACATTCCCTAGCTGTGTGACTCTGGGCAAGTCACTTAACCTCAATTGCCTCAGCAAAAAGCAAAAAAACAAAAACAAAAACAAAAACAAAAAACCACTGAAGTGCTTCTTGTGGCAACAGAGGGAACTAAATGCAGGATAGAAGTACTTTTTTAGGTTTTAATAAATAATTGTGGAGACAAGAGATTGAACATAATTTAAACATAATTTTGAAGCAAGAATGAACTTAATTTTGAAACAAAGAGATGAGAAAGCTTTAAATTTCTGTGAATCTTCTCCTTGTCAGGGCCTCAAATGATTGTTTGAGGGTATTGTTAATGACTTGCTAGACTTGGGTATTTTCTCTTTCAAATCTCTTATGTTTTTAAAGAATCTTATAGCTTAAGAATTAAGATATCCCTAGGATGTACAAAATGTGAGTCCTATTCTGGATTCAAAAGCACATTGAAATGCTTTCCTTCTTTGATTCCTTACTATTTTTGCTCTCACAGGTAAAGCTTTACAAAAGTGAAAACCTTGACAATCCAATTCAGACAGTCTCTTTGGGCCAATCTCTCTTCTTCCATTTCCCACCATTACTTAGAGATGGAGAGGTAATAAAGATTACTTGATTTTAGGTGTTTGTTGTTGTTGTTGTTGTTGTTGTTGTTCTTTCTTCACTTCTAAAAATTATTATGAGCATAAAATAGAAAATTTTATGGGCCTACTCTTCAATTCCTTTGCCAAAGGAATAGCCGAAGAATTACTGAATGCTCTGTAGTCAAGAGGGTTTGTTATCTTGTTAATATAAAAATATTATTTCTAATAAGAAATAGGCCAACTCTTTTGGGGATTAAGAGAATAAGCTTCAAGGATTTTTTGAGATCATCTTATTTATATAGACTCTGGGATCTCTTAAAGGATTCTTAATTGAGGGAGACAATGATTTCCAGTTGATAAAGTCAGATTTTTTGGCCATTTCCAAAGCTAACCTGCCACCATATTCTATGGGACGATATAGTAATACTTTTCTGTATACAGTATAGGTATAAGGTAATTTGATAGTTTGGGGGGGGGGGTTTAGAATATGTATATCCCAAGTAAATGTTTTTCTTAAATTAGTGTTCTTGGGACTCTATATACTTACAGCCATTAGTTTAAGACATTTGCTTCAAAAAAATATTAAATCTATTCTTTTTGGACAAAATATGACCACTCTTAAGGATCTTTGAGAAAATGTGCTGTATGCTATAAAACAATTCTCAGAAGAATTCCAAAAATCTGAGCAAAGCAGTTTGGAGAAGAGGAGAAGGGAATGAGCCCTGGATTGGCCATGGCATTTTCCTTCCACTATTTCCTTTCATGATTCCTTCCCCCTCTCTGCCATCATCTCTGTGCTCCAGAGAGATTGAGGAATAATGAAGAGCTGTTGTTATATGCTAACCCTGCTCCTGTTAAACTAGAATCCAAACCTGGAAAACTTTGTGAAAAGAATATAGAGATGTTATCCACTGAGAAAGTCTGGCACAAAGATGGGACTGACCTTGCAGAACACAGAGATGCCAAAACAAAAAAGTATAGACAACTAAAAGTGTTAGAGAACTATAATTCTGGCATCAATACAGTTTTAAATACTTTTTTAAAAACAAAGTTTTAATAAAAATGTTGAATTTTCTTTACTTTAAAAAAAAGATTCCCTAATGAAAAAAAAGGCTGATGAAGGTGGCCTTGCTGTACCAGATCTAAAACTATATTGTAAAGCTGTGGTCATCAAAACCATTTGGTACTGGCTAAGAAATAGAGTAGTTGATCAGTGGCATAGGATAGGATCACAGAACACACTAGGCAATAACTATAGCAATCTAGTGTTTGATAAATCCAAAGACTCCAGCTTCTGGGATAAGTACTCACTATTTGACAAAAACTGCCTTGAAAATTGGAAACTAGTGTGGAAGAAATTAGGGCTTGACCCACACCTAACACCACATACCAAGATAAAATCTAAATGGGTTCATGATTTGGATATAAAGAGTGATATTATAAGCAAATTAGAGGAACATAGTACCTCTCAGACCTGTGGAGATGGAATAAATTTATGTCCAAAGAAGAACTGGAACTCTTAATTGAACACCACATAGATAATTTTGACTATATTAAGTTAAAAAGTTTTTGTACAAACAAAACTAATGCAGACAAGATTAGGAGGGAAGAAATACATTGGGAAATCATCTTTACATTTAAGGGTTCTGATAAAGGCCTCATTTCTAAAATATATAGAGAATTGTCTCATATTTAGAAGAATTCAAACCATTCTCCAATCGATAAATGGTCAGAGGATATGAGCAGACAATTTTCAGGTGATGAAATTAAAACTATTTCTAGTCTTATGAAAAGGTGCTCCAAATCACTTGATCAGAGAAATGCAAATTAAGACGACTCTGATATAGCACTACACACCTGTCAGATTGGCTAAAATGACAGGAAATGATAATGAGGAATGTTGGCAGGGATGTGGGAAAACTGGGGCACTAATACATTGTTGGTGGAACTGTGAATGGATCCAACCATTCTGGAGAGCAGTTTGGAACTATGCTCAAAAAGTGATCAAACTGTGCATACCCTTTGACCCAGCAGTGTTTCTATTAGGCTTATCTCTCAAAGAGATCTTAAAGGAAAGAAAGGGCCCCCCACATGTGCAAGAATGTTTGTGGCAGCCCTTTTTGTAGTGGCTAGAAACTGGAAACTGAATGGATGCCCATCAATTGGAGAATGGCTGAACAAAGTGTGGTATATGAATGTTATGGTATATTATTGTTCTATAAGAATGACCAGCAGGATGATTTCAGAGAGGCCTGGAGAGACTTGCATAAACTGATGCTGAGCGAAGTGAGCAGAACCAGGAGATCATTATACACGGCAACAACAATAACTATATGATGATCAATTCTGATGGACATGGCTCTCTTTAACAACGAAATGTTTCAAACCAGTTCCAGTTGTTCAGTGAAGAAAGCCATATACATCCAGAGAGAGGGATGTGAAATGTGGACCACAATATAACATTTTTATGCTCTCTATTGATGTTTGCTTGCATTGTGTTTCCTTTCTCTGATTTTTTTCTTGTAGATAGGATTTCTCTTGCACAACAATGATAGGGGTGGAAATATGTATACATATATTTGATTTGTCAAGTATTTTAACATAATGAACATGCCATCTAGGGGAGGAGAGGGGACTAGAGGGGGGGAATTTGTAACAGAAAGCTTTGCAAAGGTCAATGTTTAAGAATTACCCATATATATGTTTTGCAAATAAAAATTTTTATAAAAAAAAATAAAAAGGGAAAAAACAGACATTCCCTTGTTCATAGTTTTCTACCTCTATAAGGATGTGAGAGGGACTTATAGTTCTTTTTGGGGGCCAGTCTTGGTCATTTAGTTCTGTGGCATTCAGTTTTAAGAATATTGTATTATTGTTCTTTCCATTTACATTGTTGTAGTCATTATGTTTTTCATATTTGTTTTCCTCATACTCCTTACTTAACTTTGCATGATTTCACCTAAGATTTCTCATGCTTCTCTGTATTCACCATGTTCATGATTTTTTACAGACAGAAATATGCTTTAAATATATGTCTCAGAATTTGTTTAGCCCTTTCCTATTCAACTTTGTTTCCAGTTCTTTGCAGCTACAGAAAGTTCTGCTGTGAATATTTTGATATGTATGAAATATTTTTGTCTTTTATCCTCTTGGAGTATATGCCTAATAATGGAATCTCTGGGTTAAAGGGTTTGGATATTAGAGTCCCATTCCTCCTCCTCCTTTTTATCCCCCCCCCTTTTTATGCATAATTCTGCATTACTTTTCAGAATGGTTTTACCAATTTGCAGTTCAGTCAGCAGTGTGTTAATGTGCCTGTTTTCTCATAGTTCATATTCTCATCTTTTGCCATTTTGTGGGATATGAAGTAAAATCTTAAGAGTTGATTTGATTTTCATTTCCCTTTTTGATGATTTGGAACAATCTTTTCATGTTGTTTTAAATGTGATGATAGTTATTAATGGTTTTTCTTTCTTTTTAATGGACAGAATTATGTTGTTTTACTGGACTCTACCCTATCCAAATCCCAGTATGACTACACCTTGCCTCAGGTTTCTTTCACTGCTATTGGATATCACAAACATATTACTCTGATTTTTAATCCTACAGTAAGTAAAAAAGGGAAATTTTTTTTAATGGGAAAGAAAAACATGAAAATGTAGAGACTTTAGCTGTTTAATATAGATTCATTAAGCCAAATGAAAATGTTCATTTGTGGTTTTCTAAGTCAGTATGTTGCCCATTACCTTCTATTTGAGTTTGAGCTCACTATACTATACTGTACTGTTTCTTAGGCAGCTGCTAACATTTTAGTTTAAGCCTTTTATACACATTGTCTCATTTGCATCTTTAAATATCTGTGAGATTATCTGTAATATATCTGTGAAACTCAGACCCATAGAAGTGAAATAATTTGCAGCCAATAAGTGTCAGAAGTGAGATTGAAACCTAGGACCCTCCTGACCCCAAATCCAGTACTCTGTACTCCTTGACTGAGGAGTAGAGAGTCTGATAAAATCCCTGGCTTTGTAATTTATTTTAATTTTAATTTAATTTTTTTTTTCTGAAGCAATTGGGATGAAGTGACTTGCCCAGGGTCATATAGCTAGGAAGTGTTAAGTGTCTGAGACCAGATTTGAACTCAGGTCCTCCTGACTTCAGGGCTGGTGCTTTTTTCACTGTGCCACCTAGCTGCCCCCAAATCCCTAACTTTGCAAAGGTAGCTTTGCAAAAATGAATTGTTTTCAGCAAAGCCTCAAATTCTGGGATTTTGGAAACTGTATTTTAGATGACATGGGGGTGAAATGTCTTAACAGATTCTTCTCAGTCCCAGCAGTATTAGAAAATGCCAGAGATGATCATTTAGATGAATTTTTTTGTCTTGTCTTGGTGCACATCCAAACTCTTAGTGAAATGAGAGGGCCTTTGTGAAGTGGCACTGACAGATTAAGGATGCAAATATGCCCTAGTGCTTCTTCGCCAATAGAGCAGAAGCAGAATGATCTCTGGAACCCAGGACACTGAGGGAACTGGTATCAGATAAATAGAGAGAATTTTTGGTGATGGCCCCACAGTCAAGCTCAATTTATAATGTATCACCTTTGCAAAGCTGAAAAGGTGAGCCAAGCAAAGACTGTCTATAGGAGTGATATAGTAACTAGATTTTTCTGTTGTATGAATCAGGTGAAGGCATCTATGTTAACCTGTTGAACTTTTAAAATCAGTGAATATATAATAATAACCAATGTAACATCATAACTTCTTTTAATTAATTCATTTGATTGTTTACTCTAATGTAGGTAGCATGGTATATATTAACCAGTGTTCTTATAAATACAAATTTCTTGGCATTGGGAGATTGGAAACTAATTCTTTTGGCCTTGCCTTTTTTAAATATTTACTTTTGGGAAATGTTAGTTCATTTATCTGGGACTCAGTTTATTCTTCTGTAAAATGGAGTTGGAAATGTTTTTCACCTGCCCATTTTGAAAAGTATTGATTGCTATTTGTCTATACAGGAAATTTGTCTAAACAGGAAAGTCTTAGTGAAGTTTTAACTATTAAAACTTAAAACTACACTAAGAATTTGGGAACACCCTGTATATTGAAGCTCTTGGAAGGATAGGGATAGGGCCTGAAACTGTGATTGCATTAGAAAATAGAGAACTCATTGGGTGAGGAAACTCTCAATACCGATGAGCACCTTCTCTACAACTTAGTAGTCTTAGGTACCTACAGCTCTGAGTAGTAAAATGACTTGTTCAGGCTTACACAGCCATGCTGTATCAGAATCAGGACTTGAACTCAGGCCTTCTTGGCTGTAAGGCCATTTCTCTGTCTGGTGTCCATCACACTGCCTTTAGGCACAAGGTAAATGTGTGTGGTATTATGGATAATTTAGTAATGAACTTTTCTCTTGATGTTTTCAGAGGAAATTGCCTGAACAAGATATTGCCCAAGGATCTTACATTGCATTGCCCCTGACATTGCTTCTGTTGCTAGCAGGTTATAACCATGATAAGGTAAGAGTTCTTCAATTCATCAAGAATAGTTAAGTGTCATGAGCTACAGGTTTGAGTTAAGGAGAGCTTTCTTCATCAGTTGCTATAGAAATATCAGCTGAAAAAGACTCAGACTAAGATGTGAAAGTGCTCAATAGCCTTCAGAGGGTTGAGAAAAAAAGAGGTGCACTTGTGTATCTGTGGTTTGCGAATGTGTGTTATTGAATGTCAATCTTGGCTGAAGAATGTGGACTCCCTTTAGATTTTTTATTCCTATCCTCTTCTCTTGTCTTCTGTAGCTTATTCCTTTGTTGTTGCAATTGTCAAGCCGACTGCAAGGAGTGCGAGCCCTTGGTCAAACTGCCTCTGACATTGGTGCCCCAGAGGAGGTAAAGAGACAAGCAAAGAAGCAGAAGACTCGGCGGACGTGAAGAAAAAGACATGTTACCTAGACTCGGACCTAGGCCAAGTTGGGGGCTGGGGTATTTTGGAAGCAAGGCCTTTGGCTGTATAATGCTTTAGATAAATGATGAATTGCAGAATTGAGAAAAATTTCTGTTTGTTCCACAGCCCTCCCTCAGAACAGCTTACTTTCTCTTTCAATTCTCTATGACTCTTACTATTTTAAAATTAAGAGTTACATGAATGGATCCCCTCTCATCTCACTCTGCTGAGCACATATTTTGGAATTGAAGATAATTTATTTTTTGTCATGGAAATATTTTAAGCTCTGCTGGTGATGTGAGAATGTAACTCTTATTTTTGGCATTATTTTGCAAGAGGAATTCTAATTCAATAAACAAAATTCTCAATTTCTGTGTGTAATATTTCTTTGGGAGGTGGGTATTTTTTTTTTTTTTTTTTCTGATTTTATTTTACATTTGGGTCCTGTATCCTGTTCCAGGAAGTTGTGTTGATTTCAGGAAAACAGTAAATCTGAACTTATATATTCCATCTAATCTCAAATGTGATTTAGATATTATTGTATAGGATGTACACAGGAATTTTAAGTTCTAAAGTTAACAAAACTTTAATAGCATTGGTCTCATGTTTCTTGGAAAATAGTTAATTTGTTTTAAGCACAGTCTTATTAGGAGAATAAGATCCAGGACAGTAAGATTACATATAGTTATAATGTATGAATCAATGGCAAATAGGATAGAATTGAAGAGTTTTCTGTCGGTTGATGAGTCAGTCCACTAAAGTGGCTGTTGACACCCAGCTATATAGGCTAGTTTTACATGTGTTGCCTGCTTTCTATCTTAGAAGATCATGAATTATATTGAAAATCTTGGGAAAGATGCAATACATATACCATTTCTGAGAATGTTTTCTTAGTATTCATATGGATGCCCAGAAACATCCCTTTTAAATGTTAGTGATACTTTTTATTGACATGGTGTAGAGGTTAAGAGCTCATGAAAGTTAGAAGTAAATGTCAGTGAATTCTTTGCAGTTCCTGATATTGCCATCGAGTGGCAATGTTCAACTTTTGAATGACCAGAAATTGTACTGGACTTTTTTTTTTTAATACTCTTTTAAAAAGAGAGATGTTTGTTGAAAGTTGAACTAAATCACATGTAAAAATTTTCTGCCTTGGGTTGTACAATCTTTTCATTTGATCCTCTTGTCAGAAGCAAGATATAATTAAAAATGATTATAGATAACAATTAGGTCATACGTTTTCTTTGTAAGTAACTCCATGAGGTTGGTAGTACAAATATTATAACCCTTCTTTTATGGATGAAGAAACTAGATACTCAGGAAAGTGATGACTTCAATGACACGGTTAGTAAATGTCCAAGCCAGAATTCATACACAGGTCTTCCAAGTCTTAAGTCCAGTTGTGAATGTTCTTTTTATTTTTAGGAAAATATTTTGCTTCAACAGGACACTTTGAAGAATATCTGCACTCTTACATACTGACTCATCAGGGCCTACTTGTGCCTCTTTGTGTTTAGGGGGCTTGCCAATGGAGGTTATAATAGTAAGATTACATTCAGTGTATGGAACTCACTCGGTACTAGTCTATAGCTTTTTGGAACCAAAATTCTCAGATAATGTACATGCTTTTTTCCTGGACTTCTAGATAATAGGGAGCCATTGTAAGTTCTTTTTGTATTTTATTTTTTCCCCAATTACAAGTAATTTATAAGTTCTCAAGTAGCATGATTAAATCTTTTTGATTCCCCTTAGAAAGCAAAAATGATATTTCTTTATTGAATAATAATTGCTTGTGTCTTTGTAGTACTTTATGGTTACAAAGTAATTTTCTTATACATTACCTTATTTGATCCTCATAAAGACTTGTTAAAGTTAGGCAGTAATCTCATATTGTGAGATTAGGGGTTAAGTGACTTTTCAAGGTTACATTCTTGCAAATCAGAACTTGATTCTTAAGTCTGCTGACCTACTATGTTGAATGCTTTTCTGTTGTGAAGTTTGGAAAGGGATTGTTATTGACAGAGCTGTTTGCTAAAAGTGGTTTTTTTTTTTTAGAAATAGAGTCTGGGGTGTTCACTGGCCGCCCTATAAATTCTGGACAATATGACCTACTGTCTTTTTGGGCTTAATTTCCTTATGTGCAAATTGAAGGGAGCTCCATTTCCTTAGGGTCAAGCCTTATCATACCTTAAATAAAAACTGTATATTACTTTCAGTTTCAAAGCTCTCCATTGCACTCTTACTGGCTACTTGACCTGGGCCATAGCTGTGCCTATAATTTCTCTATCAAACTTATCCTCTACTGACCTAGTCTTGCGATAATACTTAGGAATCTGTTTTATGCCTAAAATACCATTTTTTATATGCCATCCAGATGAAATACTACTTATCCAGTTCAAATGCAGTTACATCCATGTATGCTTCCTTAATTCCTTCAACTTGTTATGATTGTTTTCTCTTGCAAGATACTCTTCTGGCATGGTCATATTTTTCATTTCAGATCCTGTATTATCTTTACATGCATATCTCATTCCATTCTGCTATATCATTAGCTTTTTGACAGCCGGAAGTGTTACTTTCATTTTCTTATTTTTGCCTCAATACCTAGCATAGAGATGGGTTTGATTTGAATTTACTTAATCCTGCCTTCTTTCCCTTCCTTTAAAGATTTGAAATCATTTCTCTGTAAAGTTTTCCCTGATTATGTAGAGACTGTTGTATGTTTATGTAGGTAATTGCGTCTTGCCATAGCTCTGTATTTTATTATGTCAACTCTTAAAAAGGGATTTTGCTTTTAAAATTGATGTACAGGGGCAGCTAGGTGATGCAGTGGATAGAGCACCAGCCCTGAAGTCAGGAGGACCTAAGTTAAAATCTGGTCTCAGACACTTAATACTTCCTAACTGTGTGGCCCTGGGCAAGTCACTTAACCCCAATTGCCTCAGCAAAAAAAAAAACCCAACCCAAACCAAAAAAAACCTGATGTACAAAATAATGTACTATATTAGTCTGATATGTATTAGTGGGTACTTTTGATGATGGTGATGATTCCTTATCTTATAGAATCAAAGAACTTGTTGGAAGGGAAGTGATACAAATGAAGTTTTAATTCTGAAGTGGTCAGATTCACCTCTCATGAAGGCTAGTGTATTTACTTTATGATGCAATGACTAGTCAGATTATATTAAAAAATAATTTTAGGAGGATCTTTAGTTTCTTTTCCTGCTGAATTTAGGAATATCTCAAATTGCAGCAAATTTTAACATCCCTTTGAAGGAAGTTGTATCAAATGAACAAAATGTGATTCTTAATTTTGGTAATTTCAATATTCTCGAAACTAAAATTAACATGACATATGTCCAGTGTATTTACAGAGGTCATATTTGTGGAGCCTAGATGCTTTTTCTTGTCCTCACAGGTGGGGTAACTGGACAAAGTAAGGACAATGGTTGCCATTTAATTTTGCTGTGACTTTCCTTGTAAAAGAGAATAAGTGGTTATGATTATTAAAGGAGCAATTTTAGGCAAAGTAGAAATCTGCTTATTTTTGTTTCTAACAAGGGTGACATGAGTAGATGTATTACAAAATACCATCTTTTAGAAAATTCTCAATATATGAAATCCATAGCTTACTAAGTTGTTTTTTTTGTTTGTTTGTTTATTTGTTTACTAAATCATTAGAATTATTTGTAATAGATTTTTTTTTGGTTAAATACAAAATGATAGTGATAAAATCAACTTTCCATCTATGAAAATGGTGCTATTGTAATTGTAATACATATGTTGGTACTGGCTTTGCAACCAATCACCTTTTATAACATTAGACAAGTCTTTTTAACCTTATTGGGTCTTATTTCCTCATCTTTAAAGTGGGAATTTAGCCAGCTCTCTAAAGTTTCCAATAGCTCTGAAATCATATATTCTATCAGAGGGACATAGACTTGGCACTTTTTTTTTTTCTAAGAGCAAGGCTTGGTTTGTCCTAACAACTGTGTCTCCCTTCTTCCCCCATGTTTCTACCCTTTGTCCTTCCACCCTCCAATTAGGGGTCTGTGATGATTGGAACATAATGAATTAGCTGAAATCACAAGAACTGTTACCACTACTTAATAGCACTGTATAAAAACTCAACCAAATCAATAGGAATAGGAGAGGAGGATGAGTTCTATTCTTAACCTATTTCCTTTTTTTAAATGAAGAGAAAGGAATAAATGTATATTGTCTAGTAGGCTATTTATCAAAGTGGTATACCACTGAGCAAAGCTCACAACTTACTTCTTTGAGAATGAAGTAGATCATTAATATTGAATGTTTACAATATGTTAGAGAGGAATCAATTTAATTTTTTTACTGTATTTTTTAATAGAACTTATACATAGCAGGGGCCAAGATTGACTCTCTCCATTTGTTTTCTGAGGACTTAGAGTCTATTAATAGGATATGGAAAATAAGATTTTCAGAGAAAAGTATGACCTTGGGAGATCATGTCAATTTTTTGCCCTTTAAAAATTTCTAAGTGTTATAAAATAAGATTCCTTTAAATATGGAGTCATAGAATTGTGTAATTGGAAAAGACCCAAGTGATCGATCACCTTATCTAACTCCCACATTTTAGGTGATAAAACAGACACTGAATCCGAGGCTCTTACATCTACATATAGAAAATCTTAAGTTACTGGAAAGCTTTGCTAAAGCCTGGGTAAACTATGTACAGCATTTTCCTGATCAACAAGTATTTAGTAAATACCTCCTATGTCAGATAGACATAGATATTATTTTGCTAGATATTAGGGATACAAATTCAAAGAATGAAAAAAAAAGCTTACATTTAGAAGAGACAAGTTTATATATAAATATATACTGAATAAATATAAGAAACATATTGGGGAGGAGGATATCAATAGTTAAGATTAGGAAAGTTTCATGTAGAATAGTGATACTTGAGTTGTTTTCAAAGGTGACTGGGATTCTTTGATAGACAGTGTAAGGAATGAATGCATTCTAGGCATGGAGGATGGCCTGTGCAAAGATGTTCTAAGTCACAGGAAAGTTCAAGAAAGAAGACAATAACTAGACTTCCTAATTATTTGACACATTTGCTACTTTTCCATTTTTGTGAGGTTTTAAAATTTCATGTTCCCTAGTCGTTACTCCTTAATGTAGATTTTAGATTTTTAATTCATGTGAATCTTCCTGTATACAGAACAAAGAGAAAGTCAATCCAGATCACACTGTGTGTGTATGTGTTTATTGTCTAAATTATACTGAATTTGGAAAAATAGGTTGGTTTATGAAGGGCTTTGAAAGCTAAACAGAGGACTTTATATTCTATCCTAAAGATAATATAGATAGAGCCACTGAAATAGGGATTGAAATAGCCATTGGATAGGGGAGTGACACAATCAGATTTGTGCATAAGGAAAATCACTTTGACTAGGATACCAATCAGGAGATTGTTGGAATAATCTAGCTGAGAGGTGATGTGAACTCTTAACTAAAGTGGCTTTATACCACTCAAACCAAAGTGATGTGAGTACATAGAAAATACGGGCTACAAAAAATGTTACAGAGGAAGGAAAAAACAAGACTTGGCATCCAGTAGGATATTAAGGATGATAGAGAATGAGGAATGTGAGATAATGGTGAAGTTTCAAATCTTAGAAATTGGCAGGTAGGTTTGGAAGAGAAGTGAAATTAAGGGAAAGAAGATAAGTTCTGATATGGTTATGTTGAGTTTGAGTTATCCTTAGGGTATCCAGTTTGGGATGTCTAATAGATGATGGGGATCTAAGGCTCATGGGAGAAATTTGGACTGGATATATAGATTTGTGAGTCATCTTTGGAGATAATTAATATAGGAGATGATGTGACTAAGAGTTATATAGACAAAAGAAAGCCTTGGATGGAAACTTAGGGAACATCCACAGTTAGAGTGCTTTATTTGAATGATCAGCCCACTAAGGAGGTTGGGAAGAAGCAGTCAGAGAAGTGAACTAGAAAAGTAGGATCATTAAGAACCTAGAGACAGTAGGAGAGGCTGGTCAGTAGCCAAATATAGCAGAGAGGTCAAGAAGATTGAAGCCCAAGGAAAAAAAAAAGCCCCATTGGTTCAGCAATTAAGAAATCATCGAGGGGCAGCTAGGTGGCTCAGTGGATAGAGCACCCAGCCCTGAAGTCAGGAGGACCTGAGTTCAAATTTGACCTCAGACACTTAACACTTCCTAGCTGTGTGACCCTGGGCAAGTTATTTAACTCCAATTACCTCAGCAAATTGGATGGTGAAGTTTAAAGTCAGTTTGCAAAGGACTGAGATATAAGAAAACTTCTTATGTACTGTTGTTAGCTGTGTTCTCTGTAAGGTGAATTTGGGTAAATACTAGATAGATCATAAAAAAAGGAAAAGGACCCACATGTGCAATAATGTGTTGTAATAGCCCTTTTTGTAGTAATAAGGGACTGGAAACTGAGTGGATGCCCATAAGTTGGAGAATGGCTGAATAAGTTATGGTACATGAATGCTATGGAATATTATTGTTCTATAAGAAACAATCAGCAGGCTGATTTCAGGAAGGTCTGGAGATACTTATGAGAACTGATGCTAAGTGAAGTGAGTAGAACCAAGAGAATGCTGTACACAGCAACAAGACTATGTAATGCTCAACTCTGATGGACTTGGCTCTTTTCAACAATAAGCTGATTTAGACTATTTCCAATAGACTTGTGATGAAAAGAGCCATCTGCATCCAAGAGAGGACTGTGAGAACTGAATGTAGATCACAACATAGCATTTTCAACTTTGTTGTTTGCTTGCTTTTTTTTTTTCATTTTTTTTTTCCTTTTTGATCTGATTTTTCTCGTGCAGTATGATAATTGTGGAAATCCCTGTAGAAGAACTGCACATGTTTAACATATTGGATTACTTGCCATCTAGAGGAGGGGGTAGGGGAAAGTGAGGAAGAAAAAAAACAAGGTTTTACAAGGGTGAATGTTGAAAACTACCTTTTCATATGGTTTTTTTTTAATTACAGCTTTTTATTTGCAAAACATATGTAAGGGGAATTCTTCAACATTGACCTTTACAAAGTTTTCCGTTACAGATTTCCCCCCCCCAATCCCCTTCCCTCCCCTAGATGGCAGGAAGTCCACTACATGTTAATTATATTAAAATGCTTGACAAATTGAATATGTGTATGCATATTTCCACACTTATCTTGCTGCGCAAGAAAAATCATATCTTCAAGAAAAAAAATCTGAGAAAGGAAACCCAAAGCAAGCATTGATAGAGAGCGCTTTTCAGATGTTTTGAAAATAAAAAGCTATTTTAAAAAAAAGGAAAAAAATTATCTAGGATGAATTGTGATTTATCAGGCATAAAAAGCAAAATAAAGTATAATTGTGTAAATATCAAAAAAAAAAAATCAGGTGCAAAGGACCATTAACAATTTGCTCAATAGCAGGTGGTGAGAAAATGGGAACTAGAACTATGATATTCATCACTGGGAGACTGACAGACAAACTTTGAGGGGTTCTGTATTCAGCATTTGAGCCCTTTGGGGGGCTTTTTAGTGACTGGAAGAAGATGGGAAAGTCAGAGAACACACACAAGTAAAGATTGTAGTTTTAGAAGAGTATGTGTGTTCTTGGTCCAGGATAATTGAAAAGTGACTTGTCAGCTAAAAGGGCTGAGAAGAAATGTAGGACAATTAATTCCTCAGGTAGGGAGTCCAACTTTTGGGTCAATTAAAATGTGACCCTAACTGAAGGAATTTTCTCTTAAAAAGCAGAAAGATTCCTATTGTAAACTAAAGATCAGTCTAGTTATATCTAATTCTTTTCTGTGGATAAGTATCTCTCTTGTACAAGTTACTTGAATTTTTGCTGTCATATTGTTGCAATATTTTCAACCTAGACAACAAAGTTTAATAGTGAAATTTTCTGTATTATCAACTATCCACTTGAGGTCTGAGGTATATGTAAGAGAGGATTATAGCCAGAGGCAGAATAGTAGAAAATTCTGGCTTGGATTTCCTTTTAGTGACATTGCTAGAAAAATCTGCCTCAGAGCAAGATATAAAAGTTCCATATTTCTGCTAGAGAAAATGAGACTTGTTTAGTCCCAAGATTTGTACATAGACTCAAATTTTAACCATTATGGTATTTTAAGCATCATATAGAATCATAGAATATACATAGAATACATAGAATATATCTTGGAGATCATTTAACTCCATTTTATGATTGGGATATTTAGGCCAAGTGAAGTGATTTGCTCAAGATCACAAATTACTTGGTAGATAGGGTTTGAGATTTCTAGACCAAGATCACAAAATACATAGAAGATAGGATTTGGGATTTGTAGACATATTCCAGTGCTCTTTCTACTATATCAAAATGCCTTTTATGACACTGAACTTGTAAACTTGTGTCTGTATAACTATCTTAGATTTAACAGATCACCCCTATCATTAGATGGAATGCCTATTTTCATCTATTGTGTTACACTTAAATCTGTTAAATAACTTAATATTATTAGCATTTTATTTTCCTTTATGTTAATTTAAAAGTTAATTATGATTTTTTAATACTGAAAGAAAGATAATTTTTTCAGATGAAATACCTTTCTGAAAGAATGAAAATCATTCTTAAAGAACATCTCTTGATCTCAAACTTTAAGCTGCCTGTGCATAGACATGGAACCAGCCATCATGGAAACAGGTATTCAAATAGAAATTCCCTTGTCAGGGACACTGTGTAGAGGAGATTCTCATGATGAGATATGAGGAGGTAGCTTCTGATTTTCTTCTGTCTTTCAGGATTTTAGATTTCTGTGACTTGTAAAAAGTTAGAATTTTATCTTTTATTACTTTGCTGTTCTTTTCTATTCCTTAAATTATAGTTTTGGTATGGAAGTTGTAGAAAAAGGGCAGTTATTAAATAGAACAAAGGACAGATACCTCCTCAGAGATTTACTATTGTTTATCTCCTGGGAAGGCATCAAGGTTTACATACCACCTGGAAACTCTTGTACTTCAATAGATCTGTGGTCATATTGATTGCAACCCATTTCCCCAAAAGTTCTCCACAAAGGACCTATCTCTAGATCTTTTAACATTACATGTATACAACTAATGTATCACTGATAGGTAATGAATCACAAGAATGCTTCCATATCTCTTAAAGGAGGCAATGCCTGTACCATTCAGTGGTTTTCTGACTTTTAAAACCAGAGGCAGTGGTGATATAGTGAAAAAATTAGAAGAAGAAGACCTGAGTTATAATCCTGGCTCTCATTACTTCCTAACCTGTGTGACAGCAAATATTTATGAGCTTCAGTTTCTTTTGTAAAATGCAGTGACTTATAGGATTGAATAATTGCCAAGGTCCCATTTAGCTCTAATTCCTATCTACCATCCTGTGAATTTGTGAGTATAAATGATGAAACCCAAATTAAAAACCCATTTCTAATTATAGAATTCAATACATATTCTCCAAGTACAGTCATTTTCTCCATAGATGTGGGGAGAAAGTCTTCAGTCAGACTTTTTTATTGAATGCTTTTCATTTGCCCATCCTGAGGCAAGATGCCTTATTGCTGAATGAGTCTGAAAAAGGAACCATTGCTTGAGATTGTATCTGTCAAGAGTATGGGGATGTTGACATTTTCTTCCCCTCCCCATGAGCTGTCATCATTGCTGATTTTCTGGGATCTCTATTTTTTGGGGGGGGGATCTCTATTGAAGACTAGGACCTACTCAGTGCTGATGGGAATAGGACAGACAGGAAAATCATAGCATACATACTAAGAAGGTACCTCAGAGACTAGAAAAAGCCACTTCCCTATCCTGTAACTTTGGTTGCATTCCTTTTTTTTTTCCCTTATAGGAACCTATGGATTAAGAATAGAAGTTGAGGGGCAGTTAGGTGGCTCAGTGGATAGAGCACCAGCCCTGAAGTCAGGAGGATTTGAGTTCAAATCTGGCCTCAGACACTTAATACTTCCTAGCTGTGTGACCCTGGACAAGTCACTTAACTCTAATTTTGTCAGCAAAAACTTGATAAAAGACTTAATTTTTTTTTAGAACTATAGAATCTGAATGATAGAGTTGGCAGGGACCATCTTACTTTATAGCTGGGGGAACTGAGGTCTAGAGATATTCAAGGTCATGAAGGAACTGTTAATAAAATCCAGAATTATTGACTCAGTCCAGTCTTCTTTCTGCTGAGCCATGCAGGCTACATCCATCTGATTTCATGAAACATGAAAAATACCCAAGGAATAATTACATTTAGGATTTAATTTTTTATAGCATTTTATTGTTGCATTTTTTGTTTTCACACAGTAATCTTCTCCCATTACTTTTCTTTTTCCTTTTACAACGATACACTCTGAGCCCCTCCTAAAATAAAAATAATTAGGCAAAGAAAGCTGACAGCCACTCTATCATTGTCTGTAGTCCTTACTTTTCTATTGAAAGAAGGAAATTTATATTTGAGATTTTACAGAGTCCTTGGAAAAGTAGACTGGAAAACAGCCTTAGACTTTCTCTAGAACAGACCCTATTAGGTCTTTAGGACCTTGTTTTTTTCCTAGAAAAGATCTTGGGCTATCACTAAATACTGGATGGAACAAAACTTAAATGAAGCAGTGTTCCCTGACCCTTGACATGGGGAGCAGACTTTGGGTACCTGAAGGCTAAAGTGCTAGAACACAGGTGGCTAGTATAATTGGAGAGGCCTCAAGTTCAAGCCTAGCAAAGGATCTTATTTACATCAGAGGGGTGAGTGACTTCAGCTATTTGGAGAAATTCTTCACCAGAAAGTTGTCCAGTGGATGGTAAATATTTTTGGCCCACAGTAACTCATTAATACAAAGCAACTAGGTAGTATAGTGGAATAGAGTGTTGAGAGACTCTTCTCCCTGAGTTCAAATCTGGCATCAGATCCTACTAGCTGTGCAACCCTGGGCAAGTCACTTAATCCTGTTTATCTCAGTTTCCTCATCTGTAAAATGGAGACACACCAAAGAAAAAAATAGATCTCTCCAGTATCTTTGCCAAGAAAACCCAAAAGAGCTCATGAGTTGGATGTGACTGAAAAACAATAACAAAACTCATTAATGTTGTCATAATGTACAGGTAATGTACATTGTAGTTTTTATTAGGATCTATGCTGATGATTTTATCAATCCTCTACAATATTTAAATCTTCACTGAGCCCCTACTGTGTTTCTGGCACCATGCACTATTTGGAATAAATTCTAAAACCTACCTGACTTCAAGGAGAGCACAATCTAGTTGGGAAGACAAGAAAACATAATTAGTTGTTCAATTAAATGATTTAGACTCTTAAGTGCTTTGGACTTCGGAGGAGGAAGAGGTCTGTGGATTTGGGGTAAGAGAAAGCTACATATAGGATAACCTGCATTTTGGAGGATGGGTAAGATTTAGATGACAACAATAACTCATTTATTTGTATAGTCCATAAATCATGACAAATGTTTTGAGGGAGATAGTACAAATATTTTTCTCTTTTTGCATATGAGGAAACTGAGGCCTTGAAAGGTTAAATGCAATGTCCATAGTTACATACCTAAGAAGTTTCTGAAATAGGATTCTTTTTTTTGTTTGTTTGTTTGTTTGTTTGTTTGTTTTTATTAAAGCTTGTTATTTGTATAACATATGTATGGGTAGTTCCTCAGCATTGATCTTTACAAAGCTTTCCGTTACAAATTTTACCCCCAGTCCCCTCCCCTCCCCTAGATGGCAGGAAGTCCACTACATGTTAATAGTGTTGAAATACGGGGGCGGAGCCAAGATGGCGAACTGCAGACAGCTTTCTCTGTGAACTCCTGGGACCTTCCCTCAAACCCAGACAAAGTGAGCCTTTGAACTGGTTTTTGAGTGAGGACTCCGCCAAACATTTGGACTACAACCCACTTCTATCAAAAATCTACCTTGAAAGAACTCCGGAGAAGGTTAGCCTCAGGGGAAATCGGCCGCTGGTCGTGATCAGACTCCAGCCAGGGCGGAAGTCAGGGCTGCGATAGAGGGGCGGATTTTGGGCACCCAGGAAGCCCCTGGGAGACGCCTGGGCCACTTTGCTCTGCTTGCGGGCAGGTGCTTTGGCAGATCTGCCTTTGGAAAAGGGTGGATCGAGACCAGCTGAAAACGTGGCCCTAGTGCGAATCTAGCCCGACCAGCCTCAGACCGGAAGTCAACTCGGCAAACTGCCCCAGGGCAAATACAAATCATTGCAGTTTTCTCTGGTTTTGACCAGTATCCCAACTTTAAACCATGAGCAAGAAGCAGAAGAGAGCTCTCACCATAGAAAGCTTTTACGGAGAAAAAATAGAACAGTCCCCAGATCCTGACATTATGAAAACAATCCCATATGAAGCCACAAAGAACACTTAAGTTGGTCTCCCTTTCAGAAGGCTTACCTGGATGATTGCATTAAGAATCTCAAAAGAGAGCTAGAAGAAGAATGGGGAAATAAATTGAGATCAGGGCAACAGAAATATCAAAAACTGGAAAATAGGACTGGTGAATTGGAAAAAGAAAACAGTTCACTGAAAAACAAAATTGGTGAATTGGAAAAAATCACCAATTCACTGGAAAATAAAAATGGTGAACTGAAAAACAAAATTGGTGAATTGGAAAAAGACAACAATTCACTGAAAAACAAAATTGGTGAATTGGAAAAAGACAACAATTCACTGAAAAATAAAACTGGCAAAATGGAAAAAGAATGCATTGAATCAAGAAACTCAATTGGCCAGCTACAAAAGGAGCTAAAAAAGATAACTGAAGGAAATAATACTTTAAAAATTAAAATTGAACAAATAGAAGTAAATGACTCAATAAGACTTCAAGAATCAGTCAAACAAAAACAAAAAAATGAAAAAATAGAAGAAAATATGAAATATCTCCTAGGAAAAACAACTGACTTGGAAAACAGATCCAGGAGAGACAATTTAAGGATTATCGGACACCCTGAAAGCCACGATGAAAAAAAGAACCTGGATGCTATCTTCCAGGAAATCATGAAAGAGAATTGCCCTGATGTTTTAGAATCAGAAGGCAAAATTGGCATTGAAAGAATTCACCGATCACCTCCAGAAAGAGACCCCAAAATTAAAACCCCAAGGAATATCGTGGCCAAATTTCAGGACTATCGCACCAAGGAAAAGATATTGCAAGCAGCTAGAAAGAAACAGTTCAAATACCGAGGAACTGTCATTAGAATTACACAGGATCTGTCAGCTTCCACTTTAAAGGATCGAAGGGCCTGGAACCAGATATTCCGAAAGGCAAAAGAACTTGGATTACAGCCAAGAATAAGTTATCCAGCTAGAATGAGCATCATCTTCCAGGGAAGAAGATGGTCATTCAATGATACAGGAGAATTTCACCTATTTCTAATGAAAAGACCTGATCTGAACAAAAAATTTGACCTCCAAATAGAGAACTCAAGAGAAGCATAGAAAGGTAAAAAGGAAAACTCTTGAGAACTATATTTCTACTATAGGTATCCTTTAAAGAATGGCAGTATAATTTGATTTTTCTTTGATAATAATGGAAAAGAAATTAGAGGTGGAAGGGATACCATACTGAAAAAGAAAAAGGGGGGAGGGGGAAAGGAGGCAAAATAAAGTAAAAATAAAGGAGGTAAAATAAGGCAAAATCTCATAAAGAGACATAGAAGATCTAATATAATTGAGGGAAAGAAGGGAGGGCGATGAGTATTGTGTAAACCTTACTCTCATTAGATTGGACTCTAAGAGAGTATATCAGACACATTTGGCTTCAAAGAAAGGCCTGACCCTCCTTGTGGGATGGTAGGAGGGAGGGGAGAAAAGGAAAGGGATAAACTAATAGAAGGATTAGGGGAAAGGTATAAAGGGGAGGGAGGGACTCTAAAGGGAGGAGGATTATTG